>QANY01005263.1:2712376-2867513 GCA_003255025.1 Datisca glomerata | reverse complement strand
TATAATCTCAACATTTTATGTTTTCTATAATTTGACATCCTATAACTTATCTCTATTCTTTTACTTCCATTTTGTTGTAATTATTAACATTAATTTCCTTTACATGTTTATTTATTTAGTATTTTTGCATCGTCATGCTTATAATGCCATTCTTGCATTATTCCCTTATTATTATAATTAATGTTCATGTATGCGTGGATTATAATTTTAATAATTAGATTTAGATTTTGTTACTTCTATTATTTAATTTTTACTAAAAAAGGTCGACGATGGATTTTGAGATTTTTGAGATACCAAACTTCTCGAACTACTGAGGTGGGGAGTTATTATTGGGATACCGAGAATAACTCTAATAATGCTTTAATTTAAAAAGATATGAGAATACAAAAAAAATAATTTTTTTAATGGTCTTTGAACCACCCATTAAAAGTTATTTATTTTGTTCATTTCTATGATACAAAATTCCTCAAATGAGACATTCAAAAATAAATCTCTTTAACCTTTGCCTTAAAATAAAAAAATAGATAGCATTTGATTAAATTCGGTAACCATTTTACAATGAGTGTTGTGGGGTGCTAATACCTTCCCCACACACAAATGACTCTCGAATCAACTTCGAGTTTTTGTAGACAAAATTTTTTATTTTTTGGGTGACCAATCACACCCTAAAATGATTGGTGGCGACTCTAAATTTTTTTTTCTAAAAAAAATGAAATTTTTTTAATCGTCACTCCACGTCGCACGCACGTTGCGACACACTACAAGGTAATTCTAGGACACAAATATTAACATATATAGCTACAGAAATTAAAAAAAACTTTTATATTTTTTCTTTCCAGAACTTTTGATGACGGGGATTCCCCGTCAACTAACTCCTTTTCGTGGCACCTTTTGTTGACCGAGATTCCCCGTCAACTATCTCCTTTTTGTGACATGTCTATTTTGATAGCTTTTATTTTAAAAGAGTTTAGATGACAGTCCAGTAAATGACAGTCGACTACCCGTCATCTAACTTTCTTTTTATTGTAGTGAAAAATCAAGAGACCACGAAATCGAAGAACCAATGTAAAGATCACAGATATAATGAGGGAAACTGACATTACAAAAATTGAGATCTTAACTCTGCTTGTTAATATAATCAAACAACTTTCACATTTTTAACATCATGAGCAATATTATCAAAATCAAGGAGATCGCTACGTTGGCTATCAATTCCACCAATCCCTTCAAAAAAATAATTTCATTACTTGTTCCTTTGTTTGGAAAGGAAAAGCATTATTTGTGGTTCCCAAAGTATTAATTATGTTGTTTCTGAAACAAGACAAAAATATGTGTCAAATGACGATAATCTTTAAAAGAAATTGAACAGCTTAATTCCAAATATAGATCGGAAGCCATAGTATATTTACTCATCATTCCAACTGAACTTTGAATCCCAAATTTTGCTCTCCCTTTCAAAAGGACACCTCAAGATTTCCTCTCAAACCTCCCCCTTTTTCTCCGGACAATTCCAAGCAAAATTCTCACATTGTTGCTTTCTACCAAAATTTCCTTTTCTAATTTTCCATCATTTTCCTCTCTCTCCATCCTCCAATAGCTTTCTTCCAATCCAACCAGCTGGGTCCTTCAATATTCTTGAGGGACCCAGCTTTTCTTTTTCTTTTTTTCCCATTTTCCCCAACTAATTTTCGAAGGTCTCATGATGAAAAATAAAAATTTCGTTTCTTAATTTCTAGTTTCCTTTTTGGTGATTTGTTTTCCTTTTCATTTTGCAGTGTTGATGTGTCAAGAAAAATATATTCAAGCTCTAGATTATGACAATTATATGTAAAATAAACAGCAAATTAAAGAGGCTTTGATTTGATTTAAGAGAGTTTTGGAGAAGAGAGAGAGAAAGAGTCATGAGTTGCTTCCCTTGTTTTTCATCACAAAAAAGTAAGAAAACCCAAAGCAAGAGGGAGAATACATCTTCTGATGAACATAGTGCATCAATATCATATGGTGAGTCTTATTAGAATAATCGTTATTTCCTTATATCGGCCTTTTTTTTTAATTCTCTATTATTCTTCTTTAATCTGAATCCGCGTTATTGTCAGCATACGCTAAATTTGTATGACTTTTGTCAGCATACGCTAAAGTTACAATGCGAACGACTTGTCTTTTATATGATTATTTAGAATTTTACTTATTGAATGCAGAGACAAAGAAACAAAAAGCAAGAGGAGATATGAACCAGAAGAAAACCGGGGAAAATGGAAACAGAGAAGCCCAAGTTTTTACTTTCAGAGAGTTAGCCACTGCTACTAAGAATTTCCGTCAAGAATGTCTCTTAGGTGAAGGTGGGTTTGGTAGAGTTTATAAAGGGACTCTTCAAGTAACTGGCCAGGTGAATTTTTTCTCTCTTTTCTTTAAATACCACAAGTTTAAAAAATAAATTAATGGTAGTTTTTTGTGTAATTTCTCCTCTCTTTTCCTTTGTTTGTTTGAGTTAGGAGGTTGCAGTGAAGCAGCTAGACAGAAATGGAGTGCAAGGAAACAAGGAATTTCTGGTAGAAGTAGTAACGTTGAGTCTTCTACACCATCCAAACCTTGTAAACCTTGTTGGTTATTGTGCTGATGGTGATCAAAGGCTTTTGGTTTATGAATACTTGTCTGGTGGTTCTCTTGAAGACCATCTTCTTGGTACGTCATAGATATAATATCGTGTCACGTGTTATTTAAGTTCACTTCAGATACTTTG
Source organism: Datisca glomerata (assembly GCA_003255025.1). Lineage (NCBI taxonomy): Eukaryota > Viridiplantae > Streptophyta > Magnoliopsida > Cucurbitales > Datiscaceae > Datisca > Datisca glomerata. The sequence continues at coordinate 2,864,773 of QANY01005263.1, read as the reverse complement.
AGAATCCATGTCTAATTCTTATTTGCAGACATTGGAGAAGATCAAAAGCCATTAGATTGGTATACGCGAATGAAGATAGCGTCAGGAGCAGCAAGAGGATTGGAGTATTTGCATTACAAAGCGAATCCGCCGGTTATATATAGAGATTTAAAATCATCAAACATATTACTAGACGAAGAATTAAACCCGAAATTATCAGACTTTGGGCTGGCAAAGCTGGGACCAGCGGGGGATAAAATGCATGTATCATCAAGAGTGATGGGTACATATGGATATTGTGCTCCTGAATATGCAAGAACAGGTCAACTCACCTTGAAATCTGATGTTTATAGTTTTGGAGTTGTTTTGCTTGAACTCATTACTGGGAGAAGAGCCATTGATACCACTAGGCCAACTGATGAGCAAAATCTTGTTGCTTGGGTGAGTATTACATACTCTTAACTTAATTCTCAATGTTAATATTTTTTTCAATCTTTTTCAGTAGAACAGATATATGTAATGGTCAAGATTGAACAAACATAATCTCTCGTGTTCCTACGATTGTGATTGAACAGGCACAACCCTTATTCCGTGATCCTAAAAGGTTTCCAGGAATGGCTGATCCTCTTCTTAAAGGAGAATTCCCAGAAAAGGAATTAAATCAAGCAGTTGCCATAGCAGCAATGTGCCTTCAAGAAGAAGCAACAGTTCGTCCCTTAATGAGTGATGTCGTCACAGCTCTAAGTTTCCTCTCTACAACCCCTCCTCTTCCTCTTCCTCTTCCCACCTCAATTTCTCAGGATTCATCCCAATCCCAATCAGATAATGAAAATGATGGGGAAATTGAAATTACATCAATGAAACATGACAGTGACAGTTCCGAGAATGTTGGAGAAGAAGCCAAACATCTGAACAGAAAAGGGAGCAATGTTTCTTCAAGCAATAAAAGTAGTCCCAGATCGAGAATTTCAAGCTTTTCATCGACCCAGAAAAGAAACAGCAGTAGCAGAGAATCAGATTCGCTGGATTTAACGGCTAATTCTAGCCATGGAAGTAGCAGAAGATCTGTTGGCTTAAATATTGCTTCATTGGCCCATGAGATCAGTAGTAAAAGTTCTGAAGAGGGTCGTCTGAGTATTGCCTCTTCAGGGCATAGCAGCCACGGCGGTGGTGACGGAGGAGAACAGGCCGACGGCAGTGAAGGGTTTATGGGTGGAAGAATTTGCTAGCACCATACACTTTATAAAGTTTTCTTCCGTCAACACCATGACCATACACTTTAAAGTTCAATTGCATAATAAAAATATGATAATCATTTTGGGGACAAATTGAGGTACTTTTCCCATATCTACTGGAGCATGTGAAATGTTCAAGAGATATATTGTGGAGAGAGGGAGGTTTTAATACAAGGTATGTCAATGTTTTATTTTTATCTTTGAATTAAACATAATGAAAAACACTTTTTGATCTTTAAATTAAAGACAGAAAAACACGTACGCCACATGTGTTGTGTACTTTTTAGGAGAGGAAAAAAACCCACTTATAAGTCTGACAATGTCTTATTTTGATGAGTGGTAAAGGCATGTCAATGTTTATTTTGATCTTTTTAAATATCAAAGGAAAAAGACGCCATACACACTTATATGTGTATGTGTTTTCAGGAGAGGAAGAAGAACCATTTATAAGTTTGACAACTACCATACGTTTCAAAAGCCGGTAAGGTATGACAATGTTTTTTTTCTTGGTAAATAGGTAGGCCGATGTTTGTAATTGTCCAATTGGTATTTACAACTCAGATCATGCCTTTTCCTCTCAATATGTTACTTTTAACAATAATATAAACATTTTCTCACAACTCTACTAAAAAAGAAATTAACTGTTAAAAGTCACTTGATGACCATGAACCAACAATTTTTATTGACCTTTTCGTCCACTACTTACAAGTTTCATATTCTTCAAATATATATTTCCTTATGCTTCTTAAAAACATTTGATATTTGTTTATTGATGAACTGCTTTCAAAGTGTAAAAAACGAAAATAAAGTATGTTAATACACTCTTTACTATAGTATAAAGAAAAAAAGACATTCGCAATCTCACTCCAAGAGGCATTTGGTATGCGCTAATATTTAATTAAATACCCAAAATCTCAATCATCTAATTGCTTGCCGATATTTAGTATCTAAATTCAAAAAAAAATTAGATGCATGGAATGTGAATATATCCTCAAAAAGGTTTCTAGAACACCCCTAAATTGGAGGGGTATGTGAATGCCCAGTATCTTCAAAATTTTGTTATCTAAAATAACTTCATCTCTGCTTCCTCATCTTTTTCAATCTCTCTTGAAAATGCTCTCTCCGTCGATTACATAAATCAGCAAGGTAGAAATAGTTGCTGCATGAAAAAAACCTAGATCTAGGATGAGTCATTGGTATTTTTTATATTCTGATATTTAAGAGAAGGAGATAAGAGAGAGAGACCAAACCAATGAGAGAGAGAGACCAAACCAACGAGAGAGAGAGAGGAGAGAAATGAGAGAGACCAAACCAACGAGAGAGAGAGACCAAACCAACGAGAGAGAGAGACCAAACCAACGAGAGAGAGAGAGGAGAGAGAGACCAAACCAACGAGAGAGGGAGGCTAAACCAACGAGAGAGAGAGGCCAAACCAACGAGAGAGAGAGAAGCTCTATATGGGAGATTGAAGAAGCTATGATGAGAGATTGATTAAGCAAAACAACGCCATTAGTGAGTTTTAAAGAAATCAACGTGAAAAAACTGGGCAGAAAAAGAGAGGGAAAAAGTGAGTTTTAACGAAGAATAGAAAACAATTTAAAAAATAAACCTTTTTTAACTGACTTTTCAAGCATGACCATTATTTTTCTCTTAAAAATTTGAAGTCTTTAAATGCATTTGTCCTAGTTATAGCATTAATTTAGTACAAGTGTAAAATTGTAAATAAATAATCAATATATAATATTCTCATAATTATATCATAATATTCTTAATTATCACCCAACACGATAATCTTAATTTTTCGAACATATATATATATATATATATATATAATCAATTCATATTCTATGAATCTTATTCATAAAATCTTTTACTCAAAATCTTATATTAAACGGTCTCTGAGAACTGTTTTATTATTCACAATTATATAGGTGTTAGTGTAAGTATAAAAGACTGATCATTTGTAATAACTCAACTAGCAGTTGGTTTTAAAAAGCTCGATCTTAGTTAATCCAAAATTTGATACCGATTTCTTAAAATCTAAAATTAGGGAAAATGTTAAATTTTTCTTTTAAAATTGAGACAAAAATTGCGTTACATTCATTTTAATAATAAAGTACTGTTAGGAGAGAGAAAGAAAGAATAGAGATTAGAGAGAATTTTTTCTCATTTTTATCTTTCCTAATTTATTTTCGCTCTTTTCTCAATATGTCACCCTTAAGAAATAAAAATGATAGAAAAAAGATGGAGACTCTACCAAATGAATTGAGAATGTGTAAATCGCTAAAAGTCACTTCATTACCATTACCATTACCATGTACCAACAATTTTTATTCAGCTTTTGTCCACTCCCTTCAAATTTCATGTACTTGCAAATGAGATTTTGTCTCTGTGATATGAGAATCGGATTCTTGCAAATTGGAATGAGATGGGCTTTCTCCTTTCTTAGACATGCCATAGATGGGCTTTCTCCTCCAAAGCCCAATAATGAAAATTCAATACACGTGTAAAGCTAAACACGAGGAAGGATCTAAGACGGAAATGTCGGTCCCCTAATCAAGGACGGAGAAAACACGGTGCAGTCGTGCAGACTGTAATTTCGGGACAAAGGGTTGGACCAATTCTCTCTCTCATCTTCATCCAATTATCCTCTTGTTTTAGCGAGATTTCTTCGTACTTATATTTAGATTCATGAATGAATGAGAACTGTACCATCTCTCCTCTCCCTCACAATTCATTCTGCTATTCTTAATCTCTCCAACATCTCCGATCTTTCCCTCCTCCCTGATCACATCGTCGTCGAGCTTTTCTCGGTAATGTTGATCTCTTATATTTTACTTTTTATCAATGACTTTGAAAATGTAACACGAGGATTATAGTCTTCTGCGATTGTTTCTGATTTGCTCTATTCTTCCTGGAATTGGATCACTTTCTGTAGTCTGCTAATCTCTCTTTCTCATTTTGGTGAAGTCTTGGGATACTCGTTTTTGGTCATCTGATGATAAATTTCCCCTCCTTATGTTTATTGACACCTAGATTTTTGGTAAATGGTTCTGCTTGTTCATAAAGAATTATGCTTCTACTTCAATGGGGCTTTGTTATATTTGGCCAGTAGATAATGTTGTTAGGGTATTTCATGGTTTAAAAGCTCAAACTGTGTATGTGCCTTTGTTTTTACTTAGGAGCCATTCAGAAATTGAACTAATGTGTGATTTACAACCAATCATTGATGCCTTATCTCCATTCAAGTAATTGGCCGTATTCCGAAATAGTTAGATGATCTGTTTAGATGTTCTTGAGTGATGGATTTGTCCTCCACATTGTTGTTATTTGTTATGACTAGAAAATTGGTTTGTTGTTACTCTTAGTGCTTGGTGTGATTTAATTATTGTTGAACCATTGTTATTTAAAGCTCAAATTAGTTTAAAAAAAAGAAGCAGCTCAAATTGTATATTCAAATTTGCTTTAAACATTGTTTTCTTCGCTAAAAGCAGTGTAATTTTTTTGTTTTTGTTTTTGTGATCAGTAAAAGAATTAATGTATAAAAAAGAGTGTAATTATTGTTGTTTACTAGCTGATGAAGTCATAAAGAGCTCGTTTTAGTTTCTAAAATGAGTTTCCAAAAACAGTGAGAATAAGGAAAACAAATTTGTTTGTCAGAAAAATTTAAGGAAGAAGGGTGTACAACTCATTACTAGACTGTTAACTGCAGTTAGAGTCTTTTGAGACGATTAACCACTGACCTCAAGCATTTGTTGTGGATTTTTGTCAAGTTTATAGCAAGTTGGCAGTATAATTGTCTATTTCTTGTATATCCAACATCTTTTCATGGTCATGTTTTTACTCAGTGTCTGGGCAAAATCTATTTTTGGTCCTTCTGGTTTACTTTGATTACCAATTCAGTCATTGTAAGTCTAATTTTCTCAATCAGCTCCTCGGGGAATTTTAAATGTTGCAATTGAGTCTTTTTATTAGCCTTAAATTTGTAACTTTATGTTGTTGATGACCTAGACCATCAAAGCACACCTTGATGTTGATTATAAATGTCCAGGCTATCAACCTCACAAGTGGTTTCAAGATATGAGGCTTAATGAAAGGACTTTATGGCAAAATTTTAAACCATTAAACGATTTGATTGAAAAATTAAGTTTACAAGGATCAAAATGAATTTTGGAGTGAAATTGGAGGAGTAAAACTGCATTTTACGCTTCACTTTTCTGCATTAATGTACTTGGCCCTTCCTGTACAATGTTAAACTTCTTAACGTTAAAAGTTTTTTTCCCGATGCAGGGAACCTTGAGAGCCGGAAAGTTAAATGAGAGAATTCTGAAGTTATTCGTCTCAAGTGGCAAAGACGAAGTTTTAGCACTAATTAACGCCCTCAAGATCCAACAAATTGTTACCCCTGTGCTTCCTACCAGTGAGTAGTTTCTCTAAATTTATGTCATGTCGTTCTTTTGAGTTTTCATGCTGGCATCATTCGTAAAATAACTCCTGGTGAACTGTATATCTATTGCAGGGTGTTCGGAGAAATTTTAATCTTGGTATAAATTGGGGGATTCCACTTTTGGTAAAAACTTTGATAGTGTTATTATATCATTTGTTTCTGGAGAGCTTTGTGGCAATGGCTCAACCTACTATGAACCATAATGAGATTGACATCGTAATTGGAGCACTCCGCTCTGACCTGACATCATTTATGAATGGATGGAGGTCTGTGTTCTCCCAATACCACCTTATTATTGTAAGAGACCCTAATCTGAAAGAGGAACTACAAATTCCAGATGGCTTCAATGTGGATGTCTATTGGAAGCCTGAAATAAATAAAGTTGTGGGTGCTGCAAATTCAACACTATTCTCTGGTTACTCTTGTAGATATTTCGGCTATTTGGTATCCAAAAAGAAGTATATTATTTCAGTCGATGATGACTGTGTCCCTGCCCGAGACGATAAAGGCATTTTGATAGATATAGTATCTCAGCATATAGAAAACCTTACAACCCCAGCCACCCCATTCTTCTTCAACACACTCTACGATCCATTCAGGAAGGGAGTAGATTTTGTTCGTGGCTACCCTTTCAGTTTAAGAACTGGAGTTACATGTGCTCTGTCATGTGGACTGTGGCTCAATCTAGCAGACTATGATGCACCTACACAAGCTCTTAAGCCGGAAGAAAGGAACACTCGGTATGTGGATGCAGTTATGACTGTTCCAGCTGGGGCTATGATGCCAGTGAGTGGGATTAACATTGCTTTTGACCGTGAGGTGGTTGGCCCTGCTTTATGTCCGGCTTTAAGGTTGGCAGGGGAAGGAAAGTTTAGATGGGAAACAATGGAGGACGTATGGTGTGGATTGTGCGTCAAGGTAACATGCGACCACCTGAAGCTCGGTGTGAAAAGTGGATTGCCTTATGTTTGGAGAAATGAGAGGGGCAATGCAATTGAGAGCTTGAGAAAAGAGTGGGAAGGGGTGAAATTAATGGAAGAAGTGGTTCCTTTCTTTCAGTCAGTCAGGTTGCCTCAGTCAGCCGTTACAGCAGAGGATTGTGTGATTGAGATTGCAAAAGCGGTGAAAGAACAGCTAGGCCGTATAGATCCTATGTTCACTCGTGCTGCTGAAGCCATGGTTGAATGGGCCAAGCTTTGGAAGAATGTCGGATCTGGCTCCTCCTCCGGCTAGGAGGAGGTACTGATGAGTAAATTTCCGCGTCTTTCACCCTTCTAGTTTTAATCATTTAATCATGACATAGAATTCTCTTTTCTACACCTTTATCATTTTCCATATATAAGTGACTTACTAAAAGAATTATTGGAACCTGTTATCAATGCTATGGTTGTTTTGCATTGTAAAAGACTGAAACTTGATCGTTTTAGTAATTGATATTCTGTATGTTTCTGTTACTCGTAAGCGATGATTATGACAGTTTTCATCCAGAGTTATTGATTTTCTTCTTTACTTTTCTTGGAAAAGAATTTGGAACTGTACACATGCCTGGAATTCCATTCTTTCTGACGTTGTACCAGTGTTTTAAATTGACGTCGATGTTGCAATACGATCGCATTGTCACAGAAATCGGTTGTAGCGAACACGTAATGGGTCGCAGTTGTCTCGGACGTGGATTTTTTTGAAGTACTAACAATTTATTTAGGGAAAAGTACACAGACATCTCCTGAGATTTGTCTAAAGGACACGGACACCCTTTGTAGTTTCAGAAAAGATAAATATGTTCAATTTGTTACATATAATTTAATTTTAGAATGAAATAACCAAAATAATATTAGATCTTGACCCTTATCAAAAGGATGGTTTGATATTACCCGAAAATTCAGGTTTGATATGACCCTAGACTCATTAGCAAAAGAATTTATTAAGGCCATTCTTGGTATTTTAAAAAAATTAACACCGTTAGTAAGAAAATTAACGTTTTTGGATTTTTTGTCTACAAAATAAAATGTCAAGAGAGGTATGTGTCTTTTGTAAAATTACATGGGGTATTCGTGTCTTTTAAACAAACCTCAAGGGATGTCCGTGTATTTTTCTCATTTATTTATTTATTTTCTTTTATTGCAGACCGTCACAGACTGTAGTGGGCCATTGTGATTTGTAGCGGCAGTTACGTCACATTAACGGCTGTGACGAATGTGAATTTCTTAGGCCCATTATATTAGAACATAACGGTATTTGCGATGAACGTGAATTTCTTAGGCGGCCCATTATATTAGAACATAACGGTCTCACTACAATGCGTTGTACTACTGAACTGATGTTTATTGACAGTGTTATTAGAGATAAGAGAACATCTTAATAAACAGTGTTATTAGAGATAAGAGAACATCTTAAGGAGAAAATTGCTCTTGAAAAGACAAGATAAAAGAAGAAGAAGAAATAAAAGAAAGGCTTACGAAAATCAGATACAACAGATTGATTGGATCATCTCTCCTAACAGATTGATTGGGTCATCTCTCCTAAGACTTGTTCTGAGCTTCAATTGGTTTTGGGAAATCTAAAAGCATATATTGTTAGGTTTAAATTAGTTGGAAATTTCATAGAAATCATCAATTTATATATGGTGCGTGCTTGAAGATGGATTCACCGTTTGAGATCTTGAACTTCTCTGCGAGATAAAACCTTAAAGAGCGTTGTCCACTCTGACAGCTATGAATAATTGATGGGGTACTGCAGAATATAACAAATATATTTCATAGCCTCTGGAGATGACTTCTCTTCATTTAAAATACATAATCTTATTTTCTCATCATAGATGATTAGATATGAACGGTTGTTATTGAATCTCATAAGTTGGAAACCACAATCCAACGATATTATATATTCAATTATATCACATAATCGATATATACAATTTAACTCATCAAATAATGATAATGATAATTACATTGCAATCCCAATTAAAAGAAAAATTAGTGCAAGGACCACAAAAATAATAAATTTTATTTTTAGTAAAAGAAAAAATTCCGAAAGCTACTAGTCTTGCTTTATACCTCTCGACATTTCCTTGTGAATCCTTCTTAGTTTTAAAAACCAATTTGCATTCAAATGCCTTTCATCCATATGGTAGATCAGCGAGTTCCCAGACATTATTAACACTCATTGAGTTCATTTCATCTTTCATGGCTTCCAGACTCCTGACGTTCTATGGACAGAGAAAAAGAAATAGGATCCCCATATTCAGTTACATCAACCTCACTAACATACACTTCAAAATCATTTGATATAGTAAGTCGGCGAGCTCGAGTTGATCTTCTAAAGGGTAAAATCTTAATAACTAGGTCAAAAGCAGATGCATGATGCAAATTTGGTGGATTGGAAACTGAAGCAGACAATACTTGAGAATCAACTTGTAGGGGTGTAAGATCCAAAATAGAAACACCAGTTGGTATGAAAGAAAAAAATGAGAATATACCAGATTTATATGAATCAGGTGGTGAATGTTATTGTTCAGAGAATGAAAAATTATGATGATCTAGACTCCCACTAGAATCATCATTCTCAATAAACTTTGGATGAGAAGTCTCAATAATCTCGATGTGCCTGAAAGGACAATAAAATCTAATAACCATTTGATCTCTCTGGATACCCAATAAAATAACAAGTGACAGTGTGTGGGTCAAGTTTCTTTATGTCTGGATTATAGATATTTGCTTCTGTAACACATTCCCAAACATGCAGATTCCTAAGACTAGGCTTACGTCACGTCCACAACTTAAACGGAATCTCAGGAGATGCTTTACATGGCACTCGATTCATGGTGTAAACAGCTATTTTGAGTGCTTCTCCCCAAAAACTTTCTGGAAGTGTAGAATGACTCATCATATTGCGATGACATCTTGATAAGAACGATTTCTCCTATCTGCAACTCCATTTTTCTCAAGAGAATCAAGATTGGTGTATTAAGGCACAGTCCCTTATTCTTTAAGATATGTGCCAAAATGACCATGATTCACACATGCATTATCCATTCTCTCATAGTATTTTCCACCTTTGTCAGATCTCATAGCTTTAATTTTTTGTTCCAATTATTTTTTAACCTCAGCTTGATAGAATTTAAAAACATTAAGAGCTTCAGACATATTATGAATAAGATACACATAAGTATACTTTGAAAAATCATCAATCAAGCTAATGAAATATCTTTGACCACCTCGAGTAGCAATGTGAAAAGGACCACACACGTCTGTATGAAGAGATCCAATAAGCCTGAAGCTCGAGTGGCCTCTAAATTTCTTTTCTTATGCATCTTCCATTTCACACAATCAATACAGAAATTGAAGTCTGAGAAATCTAAGGGCTCAATGATTTCATCCTGACTAAGCATTCTAATCTCCTTTTGGAAATATGCCCCATCCTCTTATGCCACAACATAGATGAATTTTCTTTGACAGAAACACGTTTGACTCCAGATAGAGTAGACCATCAATCAAAATACCATGTTCAACCAAGTTGTTATACGATGAATAGTTGCATGTTCATCACTAAAAGAAACATGAAAGCCAGAAGCATCGAGTTTTGAAACGGAAACCAAATTCCACCTAAAGGTTGGAACATAAAAAATATTATGCATCTCTAAAATAAAATCAGTGTTCAACACTAAATCTATTCGTCCAATAGCTTCTATTTGAACTTGACTCTCATCGCCTAAGATCAAATGATCCTCATCCTTGGGTTTTTCTCTGGCCGTGAAGGCCCTGTAATGCGCAAGATATATGAACAGATGTAGCAGAATCAATCCACTAAGTATGTTTTTTGGCACATTAACTAAGTTCGATTAACAAATCATCATTGCAGTTCTAGTACACTTCAACTGCTCCTCCTCAATTACACATAAAGCTAGGAGCAGGTTAATATCTCCCACTTAGTGTCTTGTGAATTATAATTCACTCTAAACGTCTCAAACGACTTAGGAAGAGTTAAAAACACCATATGGACCAAAAGTTCATCATCAAATGAAATTCCTTGTTCTCTGAGTCCATTTGCAACTCGACACATTTTGTATATGTGTTCCCTCACTGAACCAACACCATCATAATTAGCTTTCATAAGCTTTGAAAGATAATGATACTGAAGTTGCTTCTTGGTACCCACAAATTGAGATTTAATCAAATCAAGAAGTTCTTTAGCAATGTTCTTAACTAGAATGCCACCCCGAATAGCCTTACTAATAGAAACCTGAATCAATATAACAACCATCATATTTGCTTTAGTATGTCTCATAATGAAGCTTGTCTACACTTGATGATTCAACTGTAGGTTCAGGGGGTCTTTCTTCAAAAAGAACAAATTCATAATCCAAGAAACCCAACATTATGTCAATCCCTGATTTCCAGGCTGAATAGTTCGAATCATTTAATGGTTCGATACATGTGAGTTGTCTTTGAATAGCGGAAACATCCATTGCTGCATGCATGTTATTTCACATAGCATTACATGGATGTTTAAATACCACAACATTGTAATTAATGCTTGGGGTCTCAAGTTGAATTACCTAGGGTGTTTTACTTACCATAATTACCTTCCATTCTGTGGGAACAGGTAACATACTTTTAAAATCACCTTTAGGTAGAATTTAATATTTATGTCACCCCCCTAATTTATGATAAAGTCGCACATAGATCTAGTTGGTTATACTTGAATCATAGCCACATAATTCACTACCTTTAGGCAAGAAAACTATATAGTTCTGACTCAACCATTCTCAACTATTCTACTCCTCATCTCAGAGCAAGAAACTGATCACCTTTAGGCAGAGACAAATCTCTCAACGTGAATGAATGCATTGTGAGACCTTAATGAAACTCACATTTTAACAATTCAAAATGATAACCTCCATGAATGTGTCATCTTTAGACAGATGTTAGTTCACTTTAATTATCACCGCAAAACAATCGCTTTACCTATTTTTCTAAACTCCATAAGAAAAACCCCAACTGCAAGAATTTTACTTTTTTAATTTCGTTGTAAAGAAATTTACTGCACATCTAAGTTACAGACAAATCATAATAACCAACAAGTTTGATAAACAAACAAAAAATAGTGAATAATTCATGTTATCCCTTCATGGTGATTGGTGCGCATCCAGGGAACAACGCCTCAAAGCATTATTCTAAAGCATTCGGTTTCTAGCCACTGCCACACACGACTAACAACGCCTCAAAACCATCCGACTAAAAAACGCCGCCGATAAGAAAAAATTGCCGACTAAGAAGTTATTGAAACCCAAAATTGATTTCTTTTTTCTTCTACTCAATTTTACAAATCCACAATTTTATACATCTAAAGAATCCCGGAATATATTTTGATTTCTACAAAAAAAACCTTAAACCGTATTCTGATACCATTTATTAGGTTTAAATCGATCAAGGAATTTTATAAACATTTATCATTTGAGATCTTCAATTTTTAAGCTAGATAAAACTCTAGAGCACTACTCACTTTGACGGCTATAAATAATTGATGGGATATAGGAGAATATTACAAATATATAACATAGCCTGCGGGGGCGACTTCTCTTTAATTAGAATACATAATCTTCTATTCCCATCATAGAAGATTAGACATGAATGGTTGAGATTAAATCTCATAAGTTGGAAACCACAATCCAACAGTACTGTATATTCAATTAGATCACAAAATCGTTATATATAATTTAACCCATCAAATAATGATAATTACATGGCTCCCAACTAAAAAAATTAGTTCTTGACCAAAATAATAAATTTTATTTTTAGTAAAAGAAAAATTTCCAACATATGTCTCCAAAATATATATATATATATATATAGTCATTTCTTTCCATCTTAGTAATTTTATCACAAAATTAATAATGTTAATAAATAGTTAATTTTTAAAAAATATTATATAAATAATCACAAGTATAAAAAAAATATAAAAATAACCTACACATGATTTTTGAAAAAATGAACTTCGTTCACGCAGAAGAAAAATTCATGCGCATACACATCACTACTCTAGATTTAATAGTTTATATAATATATATAATGTATATTATATATACTTTTATAATTTTTACAATATATTTTATATATACATTATATATTACATAATTTTGTGGACAAAAATTCAAAACTCCATTAGCGCTGGATGACGGTTTTTGAAACGGAATTTGATTTTTTTTAATTTGAGTGATTTTTTTTATTTTTGTTTCATCTTTAACTATTTTTTATTCTACTTTTCTTAAAAATAATCTATTTTTGATATTCACCAAAAATGAATTGTGTTCCGTGAGCTGAAGAGAACTAAAAGAGATCTAATAAGTAATTTTGAGGAGAAAATGAATCCAATTACGAGGAGCTCCCAAAGATAGGGCCATTCAAGCCTGCTTATTATTAGCTGAAAGGCGGTAACTTTTCAATTTTCAAAGTGTCTGCTTATTTTCTGTTTAAAAAATATTATATTTTTACAATGGATGATTTTATTTTAGCTGTTAAATTAAAAATAGCTCTCAAGTTTTTCAACCGTAAAAATAGCTCTTTAAAAAATTAATCGGATGCTACTTCTTCAATAATGGTAAATAACCGCTTTACATCTATAAAAGATTCTTTACATATAAAAAACAGCCTGTTTTCAAACTGTTTACATTAGAGAAGAGATTTTTGGTAACCACCACCCATGAAACAGCGACAAAGGCGCCAACAAGAAAATCCATAGGAAGATAAAAACTCATAGAAAAATCTTAGAGTGAGCTAAAAAAGCAACGTAGATGAGTCATGAGAGTTAACCCCAACTCCAACTCCAACTCCAACTGAGAGCGATTGAAGAAACTGCCAAACAAGAAAATTGCCCAATCATACATCAGGAATTTATAATTTATATTTATTTGTCCCAAAAATATCGAACTTCATAAGGCTTCATATCCCTGAGATGCAAGGAAAATAAAAATATGAGAATTTAAACTGTATGTAATTTGTAAATAATTTTCAAATAGAAATGGTTATACGCGTTTCTTTCTTTTTCTTTTAGTTTTCTTTCTATTAGTGAAAAATATACATTACTCCCCTATATTTTACATTTCTGGTCATTTTGTCTATGAAGTTATAATCTCGTCATTTTTCGTCCTTCTAATTCAATAGACATTCAATTTATTCCCCCCTCCGTCTGGTTTCCGTAAGAGGAACTTGGGGAATTGAACAGAAATGATGAAGTCGTTATGACGTTGCAACTAATGCTCAAAACAACTTCATTTGTAGAAAAACATCCCACTTGTACTTCTTTATATCATACGATATGGAAAGGCACAGACTTAATTATTTAAATATCTTAAATTAATATATGATCGAGCATGACATAATGTAACATTTTTTTATACATCTTTTTTCTAAAAGAACACTTTTAGATGCGATCTTGTACAAGTCATCTGTATATAATTAATAATTTCAAATTTCTCACAAAAAAGAATTCAATCATGTAAGTAATACCAAACTATGCATTCCACGTAAGGATTCTATTAGATATGTCGTCAAACTAATTTTTAAGTATCGTCATGTGATGACGATATGGCAACTTTTACTATCATAGTAGCGTTTCTAGCGACAACTAATTAAAATGTCTCTGAAGTTGATATACATCTTAGTAGTCAAGGCAAAAGTATTTTAAAAAACCAAATAGTATTCATTTCGTATACGAAGTAATTGTGTTTCCTTATCTTGTTTAATGAGAGTGTTTTTACCTTATTTGTATACCCTTTTATGGTAACTTCCATAAAAGGTTCAAAACTTGCTTCTTTTGGGACAAATTGATCTCACGTTCATGTAATTTCAGGCATGAAGTTTAGGATATATAATCCTACAAGAACATAATCTTTTTTATTAGAGAAATTAGAATAAATATATGATGTCCCTTCAATTTTCATTGTCTATTTATCCAACCGTTTTTCTTTCCATCCTTTCATTTTTTTTCAATGCGCTCTTTGAACAGGCTGCTCAATTCTTATAGATTTCTTGCTTTTACGAGTTAAATCATGTTTTGATAGCTGATTTTTATTATATTTTCACGTTCGCCTTACTTCAAGAGTTTTGTATAAGGTGAAGAATGTTTCGTAAATATATTTTATATTGGTTTTCTTGTTTAATCATTATTCTCATGCTAAAGATGTATTAACAATTAATGTATGCAATCAATTTCAAACATATATATATATGCTTGTATACTGTATAAACAAGAGTTGCTGAGGGAGAAAGAAATGATTTTCATACTAGAAGAAATGTTAAACTAATCACTTTAGTATTATCCAAAATTATTAAAGATGAATTACTCTAAAAGTATGTGCATTTTTTCTAACCTTTGATTGTGTGCACTAAATATTTTGCAGGAAATTTGAGTATGTTCCAATAGTTCAGAATGTCAACTCAAGAAGCTAATGTAAATTCGAATTTTGTGAGACAGGTAAAGAAAAATAATTGTCTAATTTCTATCAGAATATAAATACATTTTTTAAATTGTTTTATCAAATTAGGTTGCTTATATATGAATTTTTTTTTTTGCTCACCAAAACTGCTCATAATATATATATATATATATATAATAACACCAGAACTGTTAATACAAACCCTTGCCTTAGATTATAACTAAGAGGTGTAGATATCATTTAATAATTAACAAGAAGCGTGCTAGAAAATATATGCTACGCACAGTTGTACACACGTCGCTTGTAAATTATAGATTTGAAATATTCATATCAACTCAAACGACGCTATCTTACAAACATATATTGATTAGTTCTGAAAAATTAAGATATCGCTTTCCTTTTTAACATATGCATTAGTTATTGTATGAGATATCGTTTAAGGAAGTCTATCTTCCATTTCGAATTTGAAATATTTGTGTTTGTATCAATTACAGTTTTAAGTTCATGTTATAGGAAGCTTTCTACAAAAATAAAATTTTCGTTAATCTTCTTTCTATATTCATTTTATATATAAAATTTTCAATCAGCTCGAGCAGTATGAGGATAACATGGATAGAACTCAGCCATTGAATGCTCAAGTAAGACATTAGAATTGAAAATATCTTTGAAATAGCTAGGGGACTTTATAATTTTATTGCACCAAACACAGTTATTATGACTTTTTTTTATTGTTACAAGGAGTCATTAGGGCCAGAATCAGGAAGAGAATCATGGCCATCGTCCTCTTCTTTCGATCGAACTTTAAACCTATCTCAGTCGAATCAGTCGAGAGCGATTGGCCCACATGATCTTACTCAATCGACAATGTATGTTTTAATGTATTGTTATCTTGTAATTCATTATCATATGGTCATTAAAGTACACAGATACTAAATTAACTGAATAAATCACATATTTAGAGGGTCTGTGATCATAATAGAATATTAACTCGAAGTATAATGAATATTTTTCGCTGATAATCATATAATCAATTAAATAATTTCTCTTTTAATTAAGTTGGTTATAGTATTAATTTGTGATTATTAATTTATCAGATCAAAAGAGGGAGAATATGAATGTGGTGCTGTAAACACTCCACATATTGCCATCTCAAATTCACAGCAAGCTGCAGCAGCAGCAGCGCCAACACTTTCCAATTCTATGTCAGTGGATACAACACCACTCTTTCCATCTGAAGTATGAACTACGACCTCATTACAATCTTATTTATTACCTCATCGATATATAAAATGTTTTTTTTTGTGATTATAAATATATATATATATATATATATATATATATACACAAGAGAAAGTTCAGGTTTATGTATATTAAGTTAATCATAACTATTTGTAAATTTAATGTGTTTTATTACATTTGAACACTAATTTATAAGTGGTTGGCCAAATACCAGGTGGAATCATCACAACAAGATCATGCAGCAGCATTTAGGTCCCTCAATTCAGAGCAAGACTTGAACTTGTTTCAGTATGTTCAACGTTAATTATTTAACATAATCTAATTTATTTCACATCTATAAATTGTCATATATTTTACTTGTTAAAGTAAAGATTAATTAAAGAACTTCTGTTATACTGCAAACCTTTAGGCCTCCTAATTCAGAGGAAATGGTGAATCAATTTGGTAATATGTATAATGTGAACATTCCGGGAAGGAATTTCGAGAACAGTTATGGAGCGAACAATAACGGTTATGAATTTCCGACATCGAATTTGCCTCCGGACTTTCGTTTGGATTCGTCTTCCAGACTTCAACAGCCCCAATTCCATCATCTTGACTCCCATGTATGTGTGAGACCCTTTATAGAGAATGAAAACTTTTAATTTGATTTACCATAAGTAATTTAGGGAAGAAGAAAAGACTTGTTATATGACTGTTTTTTCTTTAAATCAAAGTAAATTTTAAATCAGTTTGATTATGGTAGTCTTGAAAAAAGATAAACTAAATAAATTTTTTGTTTGTCCTCTTATTAATTTCTTTAAAATTTTAAGGAAGATCTAAACAATAGCTTTCAACCGATAATTTGTATATGAATTTCTTCTTTCTTCTTTTGTTTAGGTACCAAATGTAAGTCGAAATATGAATGAATCAAACTCATTCCAAACACATTGGAATACTTGGGGCCTCCAAGACAATATTAACATGAATGAGCCTTCAAATCCATTTGGGTAATAAATTCAGTTATTTCTCATTTTCTTTTGCTTTCATTGTTATTAATACTAAGTTGCTTATCTATTGGTACAAGAGTATTATCGTAAATTTAAGAAATAAAAGATCTTTTATTTAAAAACTAAGGATATGAAAACCATGCAACGTATAGAACTAATTCGTCTAAGATAAGTTGACACAATGATTAAACTACCACACTTATATCATAATGTCATGAATTCAAGTCGTAATTTATACGGTTTTCTTAAATTTTGTAAATTCCCACACCATGATGTTATAGATTAAGGGTTTTGGTGGTGCTTCTTCGTTCTTAAAAATCCGTTAAACTCAATCCGAAATATTATTAAAATAAATAAGATTGATGTTTTAAAGTTAAGAACAAATGTATATGATGTAAAATTGTTATGGTGCCTTTTATAACTTAAACGTAGTTACCAATGTGCATACAAAATGAGACTTGTAAGTGTAAAAAAATAGTTTGTAAAATGTGAATTTAGTATAAATTTATCAAGTTAGATATGTATGAAATTTTAGTTCAATATATATGAATCTAGCAATATATAGTTTTATGTATATGGGATATTGATTTGTTTTTTACGATAGCATAATTTTATAAAATATTAAAAGTTAGCTTATAAGTGATAGATTTACGAATGCATGTAAGCAAGTTCTGGGTCTTGTATAATGTTATAATTAAGAGGGGGAGTTGTGATGTAAGCAGGTTCTTGGTCTCAAATAATATCACCTAAGCCTTTGAAATGTGTGCTTGTCAAACTTATATTCCCTCAATTAGAACTTTCTGTGTGCGCGCATCGTGCATGTGTTATCATCAGAACTTATTAAGTTAAATCTTAATTTGGGAAATCCCTAATTAAGGGCAAATCGGTATTTCAAAAGTTCTAGGCAACGGAGGGGAAATATATACTATATAAATGATAATCATTTTTATTAGATTGTAGTAAAGGAATAAAAGGAATGTGAAAAATTCACCACTTCTAATTAGAATTGGCGTTACAAAAAAATTTCAAAGATTATAGAATACAAGAGTATAACATATCACTATGAAAATATAACCTATAATATATTAACATTAACAAGACAATGAGAATCATTTCGGATCATTTTTGTTCACTATGATTCTAAAATTTTCTTAAATAACCTTCAAGATATTAATTTAATAAATATTTAAATATATTTTTTTATAAATATCTACAATAATATCTAATCTCTCTCAATAATTTATGTTAAATTAACATTATATTATTTATGCTATAAATTTAGACTCAAAATTTTAATTTTAAAAAGTCTAGTTGAATACTTAGGATAGTTTGAATAGTTGGACTAACTTTAACAAAGATTGATGTGTTATTAATAGTGAGTAGTAGAAATTACTAGATGAATTCAATGAATATATAATATATTATAGATTCAAATTTGCATCTATGTATAAGTTATATCTATAATAGTAATTTATTAAGAGACACCTAAGAAGAAAATCATTTTATAGATGTTTTATTAAAGTTATAATTTATCATTCTAATAATACGCTTTATTATTTGATATGTCGAAATGTGATTAGTTGGCACATACTTAAATGTGCCAAATCGGTCCACTTAATAAAATTTAATAAAATATGTTAATTACTTTTATTAATATATTAGTCAGTAATTTTGATGAATTAATAATTAATTACGTCACTTTTTGACTTTTCTTGTATTTATTAATTTTTATCTCTTAGCAGTTTTGTATTTCATTTGTTGCAAATGAAAATATTTTATTTTTGTTTTCATCGGTACATATTTTAATGTAAAAAAAAAATTAATCAGTCAAATTTTGAGAACTTACCACCAACTTGCTATTTTTATCTATTATAAATATTATTGAACCATACAACATAATAAGAATATTATACATATTGAAATATAATACCACGTGTAACGCACATGTTATATAACTAGTATAATAAAGTGGATCATCTATCTTAGTTCCTTATTTTCCAAGTCCACCTATTATATATCTCTTATCAATTATAAAAATATTGCATAAAAACACCTCCTCGTTAATCTTAGGCCATGTTAATGGATTGATAAGAGGAAAGAAAATACATGTATTGATTACTGATATTGTTGATTACTTGAATTTACTAAAATCAATAGAAGTAAATGACATGTGATCCCCACCCAAAATCACTTTACTAAAAAAAAGTAATGACTTTATACAGCTTGAAGTAGTAGAAATATTTTTCTTTTACCATTTTCTAGCAGAGACCAAAATCATCATTTACCTCATTTCCTCCTTGTCCTGACTTTACCCTTCACAGAACAACTTCTCATTTACAAATTAGTTTCTCCCTTTCTCGATCAGACAACTATCACAAAGCTTCCCGATCCAACAAACTCTCATTCATAGTTCTGTTTTAAGTACTAATTTGGACAATGTATTATTATATATTGTGTAATATTTCATGTAATGCACAATTTTTCATAAAGATACAATGTTATTGCTATTATTAACTTAAAATATAATTAAAATTAATTTTTCATAATTCAATATAATCAAATTGTAGATTTTAACTAAGAAATTAAAATACATTATTTATAAGTTAAAATTTAATAATAAGTTCTTAGTAATGTAAATAAAAAACAAACCCTAAATGTAAAAACAAATTATTTAGGGTTAAATTTGTAATGTTATCTTTATAATCATTCAAAATCTCATCTTTAATTTAGAAATAGAATATCTAGTAACTTATAGTAAATTTTATATTTTACCTTGTTGATTGAATTATTAGCAATTGGAAAATCAATTTCAAGAATGAAAGATTAAAAACTAATATCTTTATAATCATTCATGACTATGGCTTAAGATCATTGATCAATTAGTTTCACTATTATATATGTACAAAATTTATTGTCGAGCACTACCCTACGCTTCATTCATTAATTTATAGATGAACAAAGGAAAAAATGAACATGAAGATATAAACTTGATACCTATGTAGTGCCTAGCCAAATAACAGCTGATACTCAGATTAGAAAAAAAGTGTATATGCAAAGTAACAATAAAGTGAATGAGAAGAATTACATATTATTTAGTGAAATAGACCCCCTTTATTTATGTCATAGTATCCATTTAGTTAAGTTCTATGCACATATCATGTCATAATTGTATCCGCTTAATTAATTTTCTAGATCGGTCACACTAGTGATCTAAGTCGTTTGGATACAGTCATCCTGCAAACCAAATACATTTATTAGAGAGAGAATAAAAACCAATAGCAAATGCCTACAAATATAAAGATAAATACATTTTCAGGTCCCATGAAATTCGATTTCAAGGACTATTGAGTCAAGCTGGTGGTTCAAGTGCTTGTTTTTATTCAAATGGAGGCACTTCCAATCAAACTCAACTCCAAATTCACCAGGTTTGTTTCCCTTATAAAAATGATTGTTTCTATAAACCAAAACATAATTTATTTTATGTGTTCTGTAATAAGTTTAGTAGACGATATTGTGGTGCAGATAAGAATGGATATGCAAGAGGCTAATCCATCGTCATCAAATCTTCAGCTCTCTAATTGGGTTCCTCAAGGACAGATATACAACATAGGTTTCAACACCTCAAACATAAGGTACAATATTTCAGAGATAAATTATATTTTTTTCATATATACGATCATCATGTATTTTATTTCATTAACTGAAATTCTATCATTTTATTTTAAGAAGTCCATTCTTGCGTTTGGAAAGAAAATTAATTAGGTATTATCTGTTAGATTCAAAATCTCTTTTGGTATAAATTGTATCCCAATAAAATCTCAAAATCTCATGTTGAACACATCAATAATCAAATCAATATAGAACGGACGCGTACCTGAATCCATAATGATAGATTGTTGTTTAGAGCCGAGCGGTTAGCCTTTCAGATCTACACGATTTTCTATCTGAGAATCGCATTTGATTAAGCCTCTTAGTTTTCTCTCTAACGATGAGATATTAGGGAGAATAGAATAATTTTCTGTTATCGTGTGACCTGGAGACCATAACCACTTATAGATAATTCATCTTTTGATATTTCTATTTTAGTCCATCATAAAAACAGCAATTACCCTAAAGTCTCTACACATTAAATGGTTCACAACCTATTAGATATTAAAACCCCAATTGTCCAACCTTAGTTGATCACTCTTAATTGAGTTTAACTTTATTTGATAGTCTGCAACACATAATTATTTTACAAATAAGTCCAACGGTGGATTAAGGATCCAACAATCTCCCACTTGGACTATGTGTCAAACCTTATAATTATGTTTTGTCAAAAAATAACTGAACACGTTCAATTTTGTTGTCATTACCGAAATGTATTTATAACCAATCTGGTCCACCAATCATACCGACATAGGATCAAATCGGCCTCTGTTACATCAATCGTAACTTATTTCATCAATAGTCATGCATATCAATACAAGTAATGACATGGATTATGATGTGGATGTGTAGCATGAAAATTTCATGTAATGTGATTTTAACATGCCTATTTCCAACCTGTCCTCCATAAACCTTAGTGAGATCAAACCATACCTAAATCAGAGTGTGAATACCAAAGATTTTATTTCCACAGAAAATAACCTTAAAATTTTCATAAACCAAAATGACTGAAAAATATGTCTGTATGAAAAGAGCATCTAACCCACTAGAACTGAATATCCTCAATTGATATGACACTCATGCGACAAGTGTGCTTATGAAACACCTTGGGTGGCAATCCCTTAGTAAGCGGATCCGCAATCATGGAGTTTGTTTTAATGTGTTCTATAGACAACTATCCACTCTGAACCATTTCTGTAACAAGCAGAAACTTGATGTCTATGTACTTTGACTTTGTTAAGCTCCTATAGTTATTAGAATAAAATACTGCTGATTTCTTGTCACAAAATAACTTTAGTGGTCTCTGAATACTATCTACTTACGCAACCCCGTTATAAAATTATGTAACCATATTCCGTGATTAGACGTCTCACAACAAGCTATGAACTATGATGCCATGGTAGAAGAGGCTATAAGAGACTGTTTGGCACTCTTCTAGGAGATAGTACTTCCAACAAGCAGAAAAATATAGCCCGACATAGATTTTATACTATCTTGGCATCCAGTAAAATCAGAGTCAGTAGATCCAACGATCTCAATCTGATCCAACCTCCGATGCGTGAGCATGTAGTCTTTTGTTCTCTGTAAGTACCGCAAGACTCGTTTAGCTGCTTTGCAATGGTTTATGCCTGGATTGCTTAAGTATCTGTCCAACATCCCAGTCACATACGCAATATCAGGATGTGTACAAGCTTGAGCATACATTAGACTCCCCACTACCGAGGCATAGGGAATCTTCTGCATTTCCTTTTCCTCAAAATCATTCTTAGAGCACTAATTGAGACCAAACTTGTCTCCCTTAATTACAGGGGTATCACCTGGTTTATAGTCTTACATGTCATATCTTTTAAGGACCTTTTCGATATAGCTTTTTTGTGATAATCTAAGAATATCCTGAGAATGATCTCAGTGTATTTAGATCTCTAAAATAAAATAGGGTTCACCAAGATCTTTCATCTCAAAATTCTTAGCTAGAAATCTCTTAGTGTCGTGCAATAAACATATATCATTATTGGCAAGCAAAATGTCATCCATATATAAAACCAGAAAAATATGCTTACTCCCACAGAACTTATGGTGTAAACAATCATCGACCAAATTTATCTCAAAATCGAATGAGCTGATCACCTAATGAAACTTAAAATACAATTGTCGAGATGCCTGCTTGAGTTTATAGATGGATTTCTTAGGTTTGCAAACCATATTCTCTGGGTCTCCCGACACAAAGTTTTCTGGTTGCACCATATAGATGGTCTCTTCAATGTCACCATTGAGAAACGTTGTCTTTACATCCATCTAATGCAACTCAAGATTGAAATGCGTCACCAATTCCATTATAATCCTAAATGAGTCCTTTTTAGAAAACCGGAGAGTAAGTCTATTCATTGCCGATACCTTCTTTCTGTGTAAAACCTTTGGCGACAAGAGGAGTCTTATATCTTTCTACATTACCTTTTGAATCCCTTTTGGTCTTAAAAACCATTTGCAACCAATGAGTTTTGAACTTTCTTGTAATGGAACACGATCCCACACGTCATTCTCTTCCATGGACTTAATCTCCTCATTCATGGCATCGATTCACTTTTGAGAGTTAAAACTTTTCATGGCTTGATGGAAGTTGATCGGATCATCATTCATCACATCAATGTCAACCTCATGTTCTTGGAGAAATACGATGTAATCATCTGGCACTGCACTTCTCCTCTCTTTAGTGGATCTCCTTAATGGCATAGGTTCTTAAGGTGCTAAAATTTGTTCTTCTGGAACAATCTCTTGAATGAGAGGTTCTCTGATATTGTCTTGTGTTATGTCATGAACAATATCTTAGAACACAGTCCTGATCAATGCTAATAACACCTATTAGAATATCAATATATTTCTCCTGAAGGACAAAATCCCTAACAGTATCTCCCTCGCCAACTCGACATCCTCAAAGAATCTAGCATTTCTCGTCTGAAAAATTGACCTAATTGGGGATCACAAAACTTGTATCCCCTGGATCTTTCAGAGTATCCAACAAAATAACAACTTACTGTCCGTAAGTTCAATTTCTTTTCATTAAGCCTAAAAGGCCTTGCCTCAGCTGAACATCCCCAAACATGTAAATGCCTTAGACTAGGTTTCTTGTCGGTTCAAAGTTCATATGGGGTTTTGACAGTCGCTTTAGTTGGAACTCTGTTAAGGATATATGTTGCAGCCTTAAATGCTTCACCCCCAGAGTGATTATGGTAAGGTTGAATGACTAATCATACTCATGACCATGTCTTTAAACGTTCTATTTCGTCTTTCAGTAACATCATTCATAGTGGGCAAACCTGACATAGTATACTGTGGGGCAATACCACATTCCTCTAGAAATTTAGCAAACGGTCGTGGTCGTTGTTCACATGAATCATTATATCTACCATAATACTCACTACCACGGTTAGATCTGACACTTTTAATCATTTTGTTGAGTTGATTCTCAACTTCAGCCTTAAAATTTTTCAACACATCCAATGATTGTGACTTTTCATGAATGAGATGTATATAGCCATATCTAAATTAATCATCTATGAACGTTATAAAACACTGTTGACCATTCCAAGTGACTGAAGGGAATGACCCATATATATCCGTATGAATAAGTTTTAAGACGTCATGAGTCATGTTAGCTTCAAATCTTCTTTTATCGGTTTGTTTACCCTTTATGCAATTAACACAAACGTCAACATCTGTGAAATTTAAGGGATCAAGAATTTCGTTTGACATAAGTCTCTCTATTCTCCGTCTGAAAATATGACCTAATCACTTGTGCCATAACATAGTTGTATTTTCACTGGTTAATTTTCTTTTAGTACATCGTGTGCTTAATTGCATGGATTATTTAAATGAAGTAATTGTATCAAGTACATAAAGATTATCATATCCTGATAAAAAATTGGAACCAACTGAAATTGAATCACAAAACAAACCAAATTTTCATCGTGAAAAGAACAAGCATCACCAGCTTTGTTTAAAACGGAAATAGAAATCAAATTCCGCTAAATGACGGTACGATAAAAGTTTCATCAAGTTCTAAATAATATCCATATTTTAATAATAATCTTAATTTTCCTATTACTTCAACATCAACCGTCTTGCTATCACTCACGTAGATGAATCTTTCAACATCATTTGGCTTTCGACAATTCAGGCAACCCTGTATAGACACATTGATGTGAGTTGACACCAGAATCTATCCACCACGTATGTTTAGTAACTGAACTTAAATTAACCTCAGAACAAACCAAATTAAGAAGCGTACCTTTCTTAGTACGCCAAGCGTGATAGTTGGTGCATTACTTCTTCCTATGCCTTTCAGCTCCACAGAAGAAACAACATTACCTTTTGAGTTTATCGGTTTCTTTTGTTGTTTCTTATGTGGTGTTGTATCCGGAGTTTCCTTATCCCTCTTCCTTTTCTTGCCTTTCCCCTTATCTTTAGAGGTAGGCCAGGTAAGCACTTTTTGTCTTATCATGTTTCACTCTTTCCTCTTCCTGAACACAGTGTGAGATGAGCTCATTTAGAAACCATCACCTTAAACTCACTAAACTATGTCAGAAAGGATATCAAAATCAGACACACAAGCAAGTCCTCAGAGATTTCAAGCTTTAGTACTTTCAACCTTGAAACAATGTGAGACATTTTAATAATGTGTTCCCTGATATTACCTTTACCTTTATAAATCTTTAAAATTAGGCCTGACAAGAACATACCAATTTCAACTTTTTTGTTCTTGACAAACCTCTTTTCAGTGCATGCAAGAAAATTCTTAGCTATATTTATCTTTTCAGATATAGTGCCATTGAATGCTTTTGGAATGACCTTCTTCATGATCAGCATACACATGCGATTTGATCTCTCCCACCTCCCCATCTCCCTCTTATCGTTAGAGGTACTCTTATCCGTAGGAGGTGCAGGAGAATCACTCATTAACGTAAAAGTCGAGATCCATGACTCCGAGAAATATCAAGAGATTATCTTTCCAGGACTTGAAGTTTGAGCCATTTAGAAATGGAATTGAATTGATGTTGGTCGCGATACTAGCATGAGTAATAGCTTAACAGAGAACAAGAACCAAAATAAGCTCACATAACTCTTAAAACAATAATAAATCCAAACAATAGTAAAAAAGAATAACACATCTCAAGACACCAGGCATTCCATTAATATTATGACTTTGACAAAAAATATTAACTTATAAATGATGTCTTGATATAGTAATCAAACGCTGATGGTAAATAACATGTCAAACAAGAAACATGTCTTTGGGCCGATATATTGTGTTCACATGTAAAATCAAATAATTATCACGTATTTATTATCACAGAAGCACATGTAATTCTGTCAAATAATTACCTTCCTTTGGGCCTATAAATATTCACATAAGTTACACGCACGCATAACTTTTTATATTTCAAGACAAATTAAATTCCACAAGAGATGTCATTTTGCGACATGTTACTTCAACTAATTTATCTTAAAACATATAACATACCAATGCTCGGATTTAGAATTGTACCGAAATTAAACATTAAATTAATTGATAAATAATTATTTTTACGATCATTGGAAAAATGGTTTTGAAAACATTCTAACCAAAAATCTGTAAAAAAAATCAAAACAATTTATTTGATAATCTTTAAAAAATTGTTTGGAAATTATTTTAACAGTTACCACTTGTTAGATTCAAAATACCCTTCGCTATAAACTGTATTTCAATAGAATCCTAAGATCTCATGTTGATCACACCAAAAATCAAATTAATATAGAGCGGAAGCGTACCTGAATTCATGACGATAGATCATGGTTTAAAGTCGAGTGTTGACCTTTGAGATCTACACGATTTTCTATCTGAAAGTCTCATTTAATTAAGCCTCTCAGCTTTCTCTCTAACGATGAGATATTAGAGAGAATATAATGATTTCCTGTTATCGTGTGACCTGGAGACCATAACCACTTATATATAATTCATCTTTTAGTATTTATATTTTAGTCCATCATAAAAATAGAAATTACCTTAAAATCTCTACACATAAAAGAGTCAACAACCTATCAGATACATTAAAATCATGTCCAAACTTTAGTTGATCACTTTTAATTAAGTTTAATTTTATTTGACAATATGCAACACATAATTATTTTACACATAAATTCAATGTTGAATTAAAGATCTAACACTATCATTTTCTTGATTTTTTTTAAATTTTAAAAATGTTTCATTGAAATTATTTTATTAAAAATGTTTCATTGAAATTATTTTATTAAAAATGTTTCATTGAAATTATTTTGATAGAGAAGGGCCACTGAGGAATTCAGTATATGATCCTATGTATGAGTCAATGCGATTGCCAGTTGATCCCCATCTACGCATATTCCTTGCAAAACGTGACCATATGGTAAACCCTAATCTCTCCATCTCGAAACATTCCTTAATCTATTCTTTATTTATTTTTTATTTTTTTCAATGAGAAAAGAGGACAAAATGGGATTTGAATATCTGTACATATCACGGATCTTTTCCTTATGATCACTCAGTCAAGAGACTGAAGTCTCCGTAATTAATTCGTATTCCTATTCTCATTTCATTATATTACCATTACTATTCTTGTTCCCATCATTCGCTTCCTTGAAATAAAATACTGATATAATCTTATTTTAAAATAATACTATATCTATATATATAAAATATTATATAATAACGCACGTAATATCTAATTTCTTTTCAGTTAATTTTTTTGCTTATTTTTATATGTGAGATGACAGTATAAACTAATAACACATAACAATATTGAATATGTAAATGCTATTTATCATTTTTTTATATTATCAATTAAGTAGTGTTATATGGTATGCCTATGTTTGGTATAACAATGACTTGGTAATAAGCATGACCCACATCACACACCAATATTTCTATTCAAAGTTCAATTATATTTATATTTTATTTATTATTTATTACTTATGATATGAGACTTCACACATTTTTCAACTTATAGCAAAATTGCATTACATAACCCACTCTTTTGAAGCATTTTTTTCTCATCAATTTATTTCCACTGGCATTTAAATTACAATAATAAGAATCTAATAAATTCTTCTCTTCTTATAAATATTCACAGGCAGGCAATGAAGCTTGAGTGAGTATCAGCTTGAAAATGGGAAATCCTATCTGTTGGAGTTCGTACAATCATCTATATAAATTCAACCAATACTCTATTGTTTGCAATAAAAGAAATTAGTTAAAAATAAAACCTCAGTTAAAGGACTTGTAACAAATTTTGAGTTTTGGTTTCTTTATGGATTAGTTTTGAGAATATTTTTTAATATAGCCCCGAAACCATTAATTATTAACATTGTCTGTCATTCATATTAAAGTTTTGTGTTCATTTATCTCTCGATAATTTCTCCATTTTCTATTCAATTTACTTTACTTTAAAGTTGAAGGGTGTTTCAGAGTTTTAGGGTGATGTGTATGAGTGAACTAGTTTATGTCAAGTATGTCTGAGAATGTGGGGGTTGGTGGTTGGAGGGTGAAGAGCAAAAAATCTTAAGCAGCCGTCGGAAGGTGACAAATGTCTTTAAAACTTTAAGGTAGGTGAGAAACTTGAGCAGAGAATATTCTCAATAACTTTTTGTCTCGGGATCGGTGAGGAGTTATCGCCCCAATAATGATACTAAGGGTCCTTTATATAGACGGGACTAGGTGGGGACCGCTAGTGCACCCTCGTGCTAATCACGCGACAACAATGTGAACACATCTAACACGTGCATCACAAACTTAAAATGACGCAACATTAATAAACGTGGCCACACCTTATTCTCTCAACTGGTCGTGCCTCAGCGACATCGAGTAGTCGGATCACAGACATTGGACTCACATTACACAACGGACCATGAAGGAGACTCCCTGCCGCCGAGTTTCCCCGACAGTGGAGCGGATGATGAGACACGTGCAGCGGAGCACGGGCTGCCCACGGGGTGAGGGTCGTCAACCCGTCGTGGGGGCGGGCTGAGGCTCCTTCAACCCATTGTGGCCGCGTTGAGGCTCCCTCAACCCGTTGTGGGGGTGGGTTGGGCTCCCCCAACCCATCGTGGCCGCGTTTGGGCTCCGCCAACCCGCTGTAGCCATAAGTTGGGCTCCCCCAACCCGACGTGGCCGTGTATGGGCTCCCCTAACCCGCCGTGGGGGCGGGTTGAGGTTGAGGCTCCCTCAACTCGCTGTGGGGGCGGGTTGGGAGTCCAACCCTCCGTGGCCGCATGTAGATATTGTATTTTATCCAGACCAATAATTTAAATATACACACTTTGATTATTAGCCTAAGCCTGTGTGTGATTTTTTTGAAAAAAATATAAAAAAACTCTTTAAAATAGATAAATAGACCAATGACTAAATGAAAAAAGTGTCCAAGAACTAAAAAATTAAAAAAAAGAGCAAAATGATTAAAAGCAAAAAGGTAACCCTAATTTTGTCTATAAATAAGGAGTGAATCATTCATTTGAAGGGGTGATTTTTTTAGAGAGAGGAGAATGTGATTTTGGAGAGAGGAGAAAAGGCTTTTGGAATGAGTTAGAGGAGAGCCTTGTGAGAGAATGAGAGTGATCTTTTAGAGAGAGTGTGACAAATTTAAGAGGTTTTAGAAAAAGAAAGAGAGATTTCATTTCTATTCATCTACTATTATTCTTCTTCTCTAATTCTTTTTGTTAATGTAGTTTGAATTTCTTGCACATTTACTAATAATATGTCTTGTTCATTATTCTTCATCCTCTACATTTTATACCCATGTACTTATCATTTTGTTTCCTTTTCTATATATAAATGTTGTTCTTTCTTTATCATTTCTCATACTCTTAATCTTAAATTTTATTTTTATGCATTGATGATTTCTTTACAAGTTTGATAATGAGATATCTTTGTCATCAACTCAATCAATGAGGATGAAGATAAAATATTTGAGGGGTGTAAAATTAACTCAATGTGAATCAACTATTTAATGGAATGAAAGTATACATGTGATGAAAAAATACCCTATGATAATTTTTCATACATAAAAATGCATAAAATAGAGAGTAGAACTTCTATACAAGGTTATGCAAACATTTAAGATTTGAAACTCTTTTTTTATGTTCTTACAAGTCTTTTCTCTTTAAGATTTTATTTATCATTTTTGTGGCACTTGTTTGAACTAGTTACATTTAATGTCCATTCCTTTAGCATTGAAGGAATAAAGTAAAAATGGTAATTAGTGAACTAAGTATGTCTCAAAAATTAAAGGGTATATTTATATCCCAAAAAAATATTTTATTTTTATTTTAAATTTTGTTCATCATTTAAGTGACACTTGTTTTGAACTAATTATCATCCATGATCATTCCATTGCTATTTGATTAACAATAATAGAATAAAAATGATAATTAGTAAACTAAGTAGTCCAAAATTAAAACAACGAGTATATTTATATCCCCAAGAAAATATGTATATTATTTTTATTTTGAGATTTTATTTATCATTTTTTATGACGATCGGTTAACTAGTTATTATTTATAAGTTTTCTTTGTTATTTAAAAAGTAATGATTTAAAAAAAATAAATGATAACTAGTAGATTATTTAGTTAAAAATTAAAAGGGTATATTTAATGTAAAAAATTAGAGAATGTTTTTAATATAATGAGAGGGGATAGAAGAAATTAGATTAAAAAAACTTAATTAAAAAATTTGAATATTATGAAGTGAATTTCAAATTTTAGTCTCTCATTTTTTGTCTTTTATCTTCTTTTTTCTATTAATTTTTCTTTATAAGAAGAACAAAAAAGCTGTAACTAAGGGGTTTCGTGCATGCTCATGAAAGTTCTCACTCAGATCGATGCTTTCGGGATACCGTTTGGGATGCCCTATTACTCTATTTGGATAACAGTGTGGATAACCTGAGAACCTTTTAAGAGCTTTACACCCTAATTACACATATCTAAACAACCTTAAAGCCTCCCATAATGAGCAATTAAAACCAAATCCTAGGATCTCTCAAATGTGTTAGGTAAGACAAGTTGAATATTTATGTGATACTTGTTATTTGTCATATTCTTTTTTGATCGAGTTGTCGTCATCATCATCATTGTCGTCGTCGTCATCACCACCACCACCACCACCATCATAATCATCATCATCATCGTCATGATCTTCATCATCACCATAAATGTGTCATTTTCATCATTATATACATTGTTGATTACTATTGTTACATATTAGCATACAATAAATTGTTAGTGGCGGATCATATTTCCCTCTATTTTTTAAAATTGTCATGAATATCATCCATCGACATTTTATAATTCATGGTTTGTATATAATTTTCCATTTCATACATCATAAGTACATTATTTCTCTTATACATTGTAAGTTTATCCTTTAGTTCATGCATCATAGGTTCATCATTTACTTCATTACATGATAGGTTCATTGATTCTTTCATGCGTTATAATTTCTTCTCCATGCATTGAAATTTCCGTCATTCCTTCATGCATTGTAGTTTCTTCCGTTCCCTCATGCATATGCTAATGTAGTTTTCTTTTTTTCGTTTTAAAAAAAATAAATGAAAATGAAAGAGAAAAAGAAAACATATTGGGTGTGTTTCAATTATCCTTAAAAAGTATAATCTCAGGCTAGAATCATAGATGAACAAGAGAGAGCAATCACGAATGAAACAAGAAATTTGGGAGCCTAAAAAAATAAATGGCGAGAGTCCTGGAACTTCCCGCCGACAACAAAAGAAAAACATGTCACGAAAATCCATGAAGGGCTCCATAATCACAAGATCAACTACTAAATAATACTCTACTTTACCCTCATAGATTTACTTCAACCTACTAATATCATCAGGTGGACTAATTCCAGCATGCTTCACTATCAATAAATACCCAACACTACCCGTTTCCTAATATCCAGAAAATGATGCAGACAGGGAAAACTGGGTACAACCCATCCACCAACACCTGCCCACAATCATATTTTCACTTCAGAAAGAGACACATGATAATGATCCAATCATCATACCTGATCTTGATGACTCAAAAACACAAAGGTCTATTACCAAACTAAGCAAAAATCCACTGATGATAGATAAATTGGATTTTATGGAAGAGAGGTTATGTGCTATTGAAGGATCGGATGCGTATGGTATCATTGATGTGACCCAATTGTTCTTAGTCCTAGATGTAACCATCCATAACAAATTAAAAATACATGAGTTTGAAAAATGTGATGGCAGTCAATGCTAGAAGAGTCACCTTATCATGTATTGCAGAAAAATGGTTGCATGTGCATGATGATACGTTGTTGATCCATTTTTTTCAAGGTAGTCTAATGGGGGTTGCATCTCGCTGGTACATCTAGTAGGATAGTTAACATATCCAAGAATGGAAAGACTTAGCTGATGTTTTTTGAGACAATACAAGTACAATATGGACATGACTTTTGATCATTTTGATCTACAAAGGATGGAGAAAAAGTCTACTGAAAGCTTTAAGGAATATGCTCAAAGGTGAAGGGAATTACTGTTTCAAGTGCAACCTGTCTTGTCAGACAAAGAAATGACTGACCACAATCTTCATCAATATATTGAGATCTCTATTCTATGATAGAATGATTGAGAATGCTTCAAATAACTTTTTTGATATGATAGTGATGGTGAAAGAATAGAATATGAGATAAAATGATAGAATTTCAGAAGTTGTGTCAGAAGCGTCCTCCGCACAAAAAGAGCCGATGTCGAAGCAAAAAAAATGAGATGTACAGTAATCAATTTTGTGTGTCCATCACAAGCTGTGAACCTCGGGCCGAGATTTTCAAAGTACAATGAATGACCCAAATCTACGATATTATGTGTGGTAAATACCTCATAAGTTCCATACAATTATCACTCCCAACAACCAACATTTTAAAATAACCCAAGATTCGGTGTGAGACCACCAACTTACCAGCAAAATGTTGGTCGAGTTGACCAACCTCGAAGGGGAAAAAGGAATAACGAACGGTTTGTCCAATATGACCAATTCTGATGTCCTATACGGAAGTATCACCACAATTAATGTAGAATAACCAGTTGGTGTCGGTCCTTTACGAGCCTCTCCAGCCACCATATCTTAGATGGTACAATCCAACTACTCGATGTGATTATCATGTAGGGGCAATTGTACATTAAACTAAAAAATGTACAATGTTGGAAGCTAGAGTTCAAATGTTAATCAAAGCCAGTTGGCTAAACTTCAAGAAAGCTGATGACAACTAATAACTAGCCTCAACTCTCCACTAGAGCATGGGAATGCCATGGTAAATTTCATGGAACGTATCTTTTCATGTGATAATGGAATAACTTGATGCGATGAATGTCTTAATGGTTACAATATATCGATGTTTTCACATATCATTGTTGTCCTGACTATAAGTTCAATAGTTGAGGTATCAGTGAATTGTCATTACTTCTTAGGGACCTTCAAGAGTGACGAGCTAATGTCAAATTCCTCAAAGTTTTACCAAATATATGAGAAAATTTTGTCATACATCTTCTTATCTTGTTTCTTCTATTTTTAGTCTTCTCCTACTTTCAATTCTAGTTTTTTGTCTTATTTACGTTTCTGCTCATTTCAAAGTTAATAAATGCATTTCTAAGTTCTTCATTCATTGACGTCATACTCTTGCATCTCTCTCATTCCGTTCCTTTCACCCAACAAACCAATCCAGATTAAGAATGATGATTTGAGAATAACGCATAAGCAATATCAAATATGGCTTTGGCGATCTTATTTTCAGTGAAGAGACAAATAAAAGTGAAAATAGTCTTCTTTATGGTGAATAAAGACATTGCAGAAATGTATTATCCTTATCTGAGATTATGTTCTTGTTGAATTTACGTCTAATTCGAAATGATGGAGAGACATTCTTTCTGCAATCCCAAACACTTTTATCCATTGCAAGCCCAGTTGAGCATAAAAAGAATCTTCATTTCATGACACCCAGTCAATGATCACTCCTTGCACTGGGGCAATTATTATTTTTGTCAATATATATGTCTGAAAAGGTGAAACATTTCTCAAACTAGAGCAAAATAAAACGACAAAGGCAAAAAAAAGAATCAACAAAAAAAATAGCAAATGCAAAAAAATGGTCAAAGCCAAGTGAGCCTTGTGATTTTTTTTAGATTGTCCTATTACTTTAGGAGAAATTTGTTCAACAAAAATTCTAAATGAATTTTCCCATACGGGGTAATTTGTTGCAAAAAATTCATGTACAACTATCCAATTTTAGTTTCTCATAACAAAATGTCAAAACCCACACTGGGGCAGCCTTTATTTGGCAAAATTCTCAATGAATCATTGGTTTAGACATATCATTTTCATATGATGTTTGATATCCTTTCTTTTGGCAGCCTAAAAATCCTAGCCTGCATTACAACCCAAATGAAAATCCTCTCTGGACCAAGAAGATCTATCTACAATAAGAGTAAGACTTTATATAAGTTAATACATCAATATATATCTATCATGAGCAAGGCATCACCTCTCGAAAGAAGAAGAAAAAAAAAGAAGAAAAAAAAGGAAAAGGAAAAGAAGGAAAGAATGATCACTATGACTGTGAAAAGTAGTATGTGAAATGCTTTAATTTTCAAAAGAGTCGTTCTGAAACTAGGAAAATCCTATTCGACAATTTATTTCCTCATAATCTCTTCAAATCCTTGTTTATCATATTTTTTGTCAATAAAAAGCTTTTATTCACAATATTCACTCTACATTCTTACTTTTTTCATTTCCTTCCTCCAACATCTAGAGCATGTAAATGACATTGCAAATTACACTTGAAAATACTTAAGAGCATGAATTTTGGCACAAAAAGGAGTTTGGGGCATGGTGAAAACCTGAAAATGCACCATGGAAAAAAAGAGTTTTAGGTCATGGTGAAAACTTGAAAAGGCATCATTGGTAAAAAAAAAAGAAGGGAAAAATGTCAACATGTACATATATAAGAGGGTTTGAAGTTATCTAAAAAGATGCCATGAACAAGAAGGGTAATGTAGCTGAAAAATAATATGATACGTACAAGTGAAGAGAATCAAAAGAACAAAGGGGAAATCATTTGTTTTTCTACCATTGGTAAAAAGTTGAATACTGGGGCATGATCCGCTACAAAGGGCACACCTTTTTATCTATCATATGTTCATTATCTCATGTCAATCTATGGTCCTAATCCAAACTAATATTCAAAAGGATGATGGAGGTGACTACAATGACCATTTAAAAAAATCATCATAAGATTCTCTTAAATGCTCATAGCCATGCATATTGTTCACACTACCATGATCATCCCACTACTAATATAAGTCAAAAATTTCATAAACATGCATCATACTAGTTGCTTCAATTTCAAACCATCAAGAGCATCCATTTAAAATCAAAGGCCAAGTTAGTCAACTTTCAAAAATCTTCAAATAATTTTCTTATAAATGTTCACAATCATGTATAGCATGCATTCAAAATCATTATCTTGCAATGCATAGACATGCACCACATTAGTTGTTTTAATACAATTCAAGTGCATGAATCATTTAGTGATTTTCTTTTAAAATCCACGCATGAATTTCCACATTTAAAACTTGCATTAATCTAGTTTTTGTTGTTATATGAGACTTGCATAAGCCAACTTCAACATCTATAAATCTGGTTAAATCGAACTCAAATTAAGTCAAGGTTGAAGCCTGTTCCAGGTCCGTTTCTCTTTCAAATATCTTTGGTTAAATCGAACCAATTTTATCGTGGTTGAAGCCTAGTGTCAACGCCTGGTCCATTTCAAAATATTCAGTTAAATCAAACCCGAATTGAGTCGAGGTCAAAGCCTGTTCTAAGTCCGTTTCCCTTTCAAATATCTTTGGTTAAATCGAACCCGATTTTGTCACGGTCGAAGCCTGGTGTCAGCGCCCAGTTCATTTTAAAATATCCCGTTAAATCGAACCCGAATTGAGTCGAGATTAAAGTTTGTTCCAAGTTTGTTTCCCTTTCAAATATCTTTGGTTAAATCGAACCCAACTTTATCGTGGTCGAAGCCTGGAGTCAGCGCCTTGTCCATTTCAAAATATCTGGTTAAGTCAAACCTGAATTGAGTCGAGGTCGAAGCCTGTTCCAGGTCCGTTTCCTTTTCAAATATTTTTGGTTAAATCAAACCCGACTTTGTCATGGTCGAAGCCCAGTGTCAGTGCCTCGTCCATGTCAAAATATTTGGTTAAATTGAACCCGAATTGAGTCGAGGTCGAAGCATGTTCCAAGTCTGTTTCACTTTCAAATGTCATTGGTTAAATCAAACCCGACTTTGTCTCGATTGAAACCCGATGTCAGCGCCTGGTCCATTTCAAAATATCCAGTTAAATCAAACCCAAATTGAGTAGAGGTCGAAGCTTGTTCCAGGTCCGTTTCTCTTTCAAATATCTTTGGTTAAATGGAATCTGACTTTATCGCGGTCAAAGCCTGATGTCAGCGCCTGATCCATTTCAAAATATTCGGTTAAATCAAACCTGAATTGAGTCGAGGTCAAAGCATGTTCAGGTCCATTTTCCTTTCAAATATCTTTGGTTAAATTGAACCTGATTTTTACGGTCGAAGCCCGGTGTTAGCGCCTAGTCCATTTCAAAATATTCGGTTAAATCAAACCCGAATTGAGCCAAGGTCGAAGCATGTTCCGAGTCTGTTTCCCTTTCAAATTTCTTCAGTGACATCGAATATGACTTTGTCGCGGTCGAAGCCCGGTGTCAGCGCCTGGTTAAATCAAACCCAAATTAAGTCGAGATGAAAACCTGTCTCTATCCAAGTCCATTTCATCATTTTATAGAACCTAAATCAGTCGAGGTTTCTTTTTCTCTTATTCATATAATGTTTTCTCATGCCGACCAAAATACGTATCTAATCTTTCTTCACCTTCTAATTTTAGAAGCGTGAACAAATGAGGGAAGATGTAAATATCATATTTATCCGGACTAATAATTTAAATATACACACTTTGATTATTAGCCTATTTACTAGCCTAAGACTGTGTGTGATTTAAAAAAAAACAAAAAAATGATTTTTAAAATAGATAAATAGCCCAAGGACTAAAAATGAAAAAGTGTCCAAGAACTAAAAAATTAAAAAAATGAGCAAAAGGATTAAAAGTAAAAATGTAAACTCTAATTTTGTTATAAATAAGGAGTGGATCTTTCACTTGAAGGTGGTGGTTTTTTAAGAGATAGGAGAATGTGATTTTGGAGAGAGGAGAAGAGGCTTTTGGAGTGAGAAAAATGAGAGCCTTGTGAGAGAATGAGAGTGATCTTTTAGAGAGAGAGAGTGAGAAATTTGAGAGGTTTTATAGAAAGAAAGAGTGATTTCATTTATATTCATCTTCTTTCATTTTTATGTTAATGTAGTTTGAATTTCTTACACATTTACTAATAATATGTCTTGTTCATTATTCTTCATCCTCTACATTTTATACTCATGTACTGTAACTCTTTATTTTCTTTTTCATATATAAGTGTTGTTCCTTCTTTATCATTTCTTCTACTCTTAATCTTAAATTTATTTTTATGCATTGATGATTTCTTTACAAGTTTGATAATGAGATGCTTTTATCATCAACTCAATCAATAAGGATGAGGATAAAACCATTGATGGGTGTAAAATTAACCCAATATAAATCAACATTTTAATAGGATGAAAGTGTACATTTGATGTCAAAAATCCACTATGATAATTTATCATACATAAACATGTATAAAATAGAGAGTAGAACTTCTATACAAGGTTATGCAAACATTTAAGTTTTGAAACTTTTTTTATGTTCTTACAAGTCTTTTCTCTTTTAGATTTTATTTATCATTTTTGTGATACTTGTTTGAACTAATTATCTTTCATGTCTATTCCTTTAGCAATGAAGGATAAAGAAAATATGGTAATTAGTGAATTAAGTTATTTGAACTAGTTACCATCCCTGATCATTCCCTTGCTATTTGATTAGTAATAATGGAATAAAAGAAAAATGGTAATAAGTAAGCTAAGTAGTCCAAAAGCAAAACAATGAGTGTATTTATAACCCTAAGAAAATATGTATATTATTTTTATTTTGTGATTTTATTTGTCATATAACACTCGGTTAACTAATTATCGTTCATTAGTTTTCTTTGTTATTTAAATAGCAATGGTTTAAAAAAATGGTAACTAGAAGACTATGTAGTCAAAAAATTAAAAGGGTATATTTAATGTAAACAAATGGAGAATTTGTATTTTTTTTTAAATATTATGAGTTGGGATAGAAGAAATTAGATATAAAAAAACCTATTAAAAAATTTGAATATTATGGAGTGAATTTCAAATTTAGTCTATCTTCCATTTTCTGTCTTTTATCTTTTTTCCTATCAATTTTTTCTTAAAAAAAGAACAAAAACATGTAATTGAGCGGTTTCCTCTATTACAACACCATGTCAAAATAGAGCTGTGGCTCTTTGTCCCCATCGCCTATTATATTTTTTTTTCTTTATTTCTACTTTCATCATAAATTTATGTATTTTTCTTTTTTTCCCTTTTATCGTCTTCTACTACTTTTTTTTTATCTTATTTACATATTTTTATTATGTATTCCTTTTATCCTAAACATTTTGTACTATTCACCTCTTACACATTTCACACATTTCATTTTTTATCATATTTGTAATTTTTTGTACTTTTCTTCCTTTTTATTATTTTTCTTTATAATTTTGTATTTTACTTGCTATTTATTTATGTATTCCTATCATGTTGTTATAATTTACTTGATAATATGTATTCTTGACTCATTCACTCACAATTAGATAATACGTATATGTATAAGTTACAATCTTAATAATTAGATTTAAGAATTTTGTGAATTCCATCATTTTTTTCACTAAAAAAACCCGATGACGGACTTTGGGATTTTTGGGATACCAAATTTCTCGAATTATCGAGGTGAGAAATTATTTTTAGGATACCGAGAACGATTCTAATGATGCTTTAAAAAATAATAAAAAATAATTTTTTAATGGTCTTTGTACTACCCATTAGTTGTAATTTATTTTGTTAATTTTACGATACAAAATGTACCAAATGAGACATTCAAAAAATGAATTTCTTCAACCTTATTTTTTTAAATATAACTTGGATATGATTTGATTCGATTTGGTAACCGTTTTAATAATGAGTGTTATGAGGTGTTAATACCTTCTCCACACACAAACGACTCTTGAACCAACTTTAAATTTTCGTAGACCAACATTTTTATTTTAAAATTGGGTGACCAATCACACCCTAAAATGATTGTTGGAGACTCAAATTTTTTTTTTAAAATGATTTTTCAATCATCACTCCGCGTCGCAGACGTTGCGACACCGCAGG
The DNA here is from genome assembly GCA_003255025.1 of Datisca glomerata. NCBI lineage: Eukaryota > Viridiplantae > Streptophyta > Magnoliopsida > Cucurbitales > Datiscaceae > Datisca > Datisca glomerata. Next base: position 2,825,362 of record QANY01005263.1, on the reverse strand, counting down.
TTGGACTCCCCCAACCCGCTGTGGTTCCGACCCGATTCTTAAGAGTCAGGTTGCATCTTTTTTACCTTCCTTCTTCGGAGGGGCATATCCAAGGTGCCTAAGAAGGCCATACCCGCCGAGTAATTCTCCTCTCTTGGTATAGCGTAATCTTGTCCTAATCTTACCAGACCACAACCCCCAAATTATTCCCAGGCAAGGAATAGCCTTCAAGCTCTTATCACTTAGCTCGAAAGCAAGACTCAACACTTGACATACGATCTCGAAATGGGCTTACCACCCTTATAGGTCCGGGCGTGACCCTTACAAACGTATTCATTATTACCCTATTTCAGTTTTACCGTGCCATGTAGACACGTGGGTGTATTTAGACGTCACATGTTCAATCTTGACACGTCACATGTTCAATCTTGACACATCATTCTCAGTGATGCGGATCCATATCTACATTAGCCCCATGTACAAGTTTAAATGTGTAGCAATTGAACTTGTACATAGTCCCTTCATGCGTTGTGGTCTTAGTTGATGAGCTATATGTTCAACTATGATGGCATCCTTTGCTGTTGTAGTCCCTAGCTAGATGTGATGATGTACTAATTGCTCTCATTTAGCCTAGAGTAAGAGTTACAAGAAGTAGTTGGCTAGGCATGTCTCTTTTAATAAAGATAATGATTGTGTCGGCATTCATGAATGGATAACTAGTTGAAAAAATATATACACTAACAGTGCACAACCTTAAGCTTCAATGTAAGCACGAGCGGGTATACATGATAATATTTGTCCCATATGCATGTTCATAATATGTGTTCAGATGCCAATGTATCATAACAAGTTAGCAGCGCCAAACAACATTTTTTAACTATATCATGCTCGTACATGAGAGATACGTCTCAACGATACGTTCACATTTAATAGAGATAATTCATGAGAGTCATGAATAAATGTACCATCGCTATCTAATACATTAATGATATGGGAGGACTGATCGAGGAAAACTCACCAGAGAGGAGTTCACCTAGAGAAAATTAGCGATGGCAGAGTTCAAGAAATTGCTCCTCGGTAGCTAACATGCTGAAGTGTCATCTTTAAATGATTTGGCCTGAGAAAGCGCATATACGTAGGAATCTGCATGATACTGCCTAAGAATGCACATATATACACGAAAATATAATCAAGCTACCTAAGGAGGAACGTACTTATATGATCATTTAAACTATTTGTAATGGTCATGCTTAAAAGGATACTCATTACTACTTCATGTTTTTGTTATTCATCAGTTCTTACTTAAAACTTTCATTGCACATACTCATTCATTCCTACTTCGAACCCTTATCATGTATCCCTATCTCGCACTTACGTCGCCTTACACACGACTTTTAGCATAAGCATATCTATGATAAATTTTTAAATTAGATTTAATCCATACGACAACGGCCATATTCTGTGGTAACGAGCGGAGCAAATATTAACTTGTGTATTTCAAACATGTTATGGAGGCCAAGTTCCACTTCGAAGGGTTTTACAACAGCGGCTAAGTTTCACCCAACTACCTTTGCCAAAATGTCTTTATTGCATTTCAGGGACAAACTTTGCTGAAACGCCTTAAATGCGTCTCAGGAATAACCTTTGCTGAAACATCTTAAATGCACTCCAGGAACTAACTTTGTTGAAACGTCTTAAACGTTCTAGGAACAAACTTCACTTAAACGTCTTAAACGTATTCTAGGAGCAATTTCTGCTGAAATGTCTTAAATGCATTTTAGGAACAAACTTCGTTGAAACGTCTTACAGGCATTTCAAGAACAAACTCTGTCAAAATGTCTTAGATGAGTTTCAGGAACAATCTTTGTTGAAACGTCTTACACGTATTTCAGGAACAGCTTTTGCTTAAACGTCTTAAAAGCATCCCAGGATCAATCTTTACTGAAACGTCTTATACGCATTTCAGGAACAAACTTCACTGAAATGTATTAAATGCATTCCAGGAACAAATTTTGCTTAAACGTCTTAAAAACATCTCAGGATCAATCTTTGCTGAAACGGCTTACACGTATTTCAGGAACAAACTTTACTGAAAATTTTAATTGCATTTCAGGATGATAGACTTGTTATAAGTTTTCAGGCTATTTTGATAATCATAAAAGTTGAAGTAAAAATTACAGTGCTAAACATGATAGTTTTTTATGCACTTAAAGTTGAACATCGTCAGTACGACTTGAAGCATTTGAGGGTCATCACGTCTACTATCGGCAATAGAGGTGGTCTCATGTGACCCTTCCTATTCGTACAAGCATGCACGTAGACAAATAATCATAATTTTCAGAATAGGCGTTTCATAAATAAACATGCGTGTTATGACTTCGAGTACATAATGTTTGGACCTTACAATGCATGATTACATTTGTACTTAACGTACCCATCCTCGGGTTTTGTAGCATATCAGCCACTTTCTGTCACAATGGTCATGTAGCGTGTAGCCCCTACGAACTATATGTCCACATTAATGATCTCCCCTTTTTGGAGTTTGTCATGGAAAATTCATCTCAAACTTTTACAATCTTTGGTTGCATGAGTGGTGTCTTAGTGGAAGCGGCAATACCGAGGTGATTCTATTTCTTCTCTGGTGGGTAAGTTTTCCACCCAAGGTCTCCGCACGACTTTATCCTTGACCTAGACATCCAATAACACTTCCACCTTATCCATGGAGCAGGGAAAAGGTGTTGGATCATCCCTTTTGCTTTTGTCCCGTTTTGCACCTCATTTTTTGGGGTTGTGCCATGGCTACTTGCAGCGTATATCTTGCAGGCTTCCATGTCTTCCCCTGCGCTCACGCTACTCCATAACCTTTAGCCTGGACATTTAAGTGTAGGTGCGTTGAGCAACCAAATGGAGGCAAGAGAAAGTACCGATGTCGAGGTTCTCCAAATGCGTCATATACTCATTCATCATTCTGCAGATGCACATCTTCACCAAGTCTTCCTCATTCCACTCTTCCTGGCAATCCAATACTTTATCTTTAAACCATTTGACATAAGTCATCAGGTCCTCATCTTTCTTTTGACGCACGCCCCAACTCGAGAATGATCATCTTTTCTTCAGACACAAAAAACTTTGTCATGAAGGCAGAAACTATATGTGACCATGTTAAAACTGATCCTGACGCTAGATTGATGTACCATGTGTATGTTCGCTCAGTCAGTGATTTTGAAAACTCCATCAGCCTCATGGACTCGTCACATTCGTGTGGGCCTAAGTCATCAATGAAATGTATACTTACAGAACTTTGGGGGTACATTATCGGATGGGTATGGCTTCATGGCTAGCTGACATGGTTAAGGGGGATGAAAGTATACTATCGTCTTACTTAGAGAGGCTTTGATACACTTCATCTCCAACATCTTCTCTAGTGTCTTCTTGGTATTGAAAGGGTCAGTGTTGGTGCCATCGATCGAGACGTCGTGTGCGGACATGGGACGTGCGAAGGCTCTCAAGGAGGCTGTTGGCGGAATGATAACATCTGCGGGGTTGGTCGAGTGACTTGCATTTTGGTCACTATTTTCCATTCCTGACCTGGACGCCCCCTAGATTTATAGCCGGTATCTGCCTATCGGGGTCTATCTGGTTTGCCATGTGAGGAGGGATAACATGAACGACATGTGATGGTGGATGAGGGTTCTGGACACCCGCGAGAAGAGCGGTTAGCATACTCAGAAGGGTACGAATCTCAGCGTTAGAGCCTGAAGCTCTCTAATGGCATTAGTCTGCTCAGTCGCCGTCATTGCAACAACAGTAACGGTGGGGAGGTTGATTCTCTCCCTGGAAGTAGCATATTCCATGCCATGGTTCTCAATGGTTAGGTTAACATTCTCTCTTTCCAAATGAGAATAAGCTCTTGTCATTCGACTACATCCATCCATACTCGAAGAAAGAAGAAGATGGTAGCCAGATCATTCCCGAGTAGAATCACCAAAATATTTTGGGGTTTTAGGGTGATATGTGTATGAATGATCTAGTCTATGTCAAGTATGTCTGAGAACGTGGAAGTTGATGGTCGGAGGGTGAAGGACAAGCAACTTTAGGCAGCCGTCGGAAGGTGACAAATGCCTTTAAGACTCTAAGGTAGGTGAAAAACTTGAGGAGAGAATATTCTTAGTGTTTTATGGTCTCGAGGTCGGTGAGGATTTATCACCCCAATAATGATATCAATGGTCCTTTATATAGGCAGGGCCAGGTGGGAACCGCTAGTGCGCCCCCGTGGTACTCACGCGATAATAATGTGAACACGTCTAACACGTACATCACAAACTTAAAATGACGCCACATTAATAAGCATGGTCACACCTCATTCTCTCAACTGGTTGTGCCTCAGGGATATCGAGCAGTCAGATCACAGATGTTGGACTCACATTACACAACGTACCCCGAAGGAGACTCCTAATTTTCGAGTTTCCCCGGCAATGGAGCGGATGACGAGACACGTGCAACAGAGCACGTGCTGCCCATCCTGGGGACAGGGTGAGGGCCGTCAACCCGCCGTGGGGGAGGGTGGAGGCTCCTCAACCCACCGTGGTGGCCAGTTGAAGCTCGGTAACTCACTGTGGGGGTGGGTTGAGGCTCACTCAACCCGTCGTGGGGGCGGGTTGGACTCCCCAACCCGCCGTGAGGGCCGGTTGAGGCTCACTTAACCCACCGTGGGGGCCGGTTGAGGCTCCTTCAACCCACTGTGGGGGGAGGGGCGGGGGATTGAGCTCCCTCAACTCACCGTGGTTCCGACCCAACTCTTAAGAGTCGGGTCACGTATTTTTTACCCTCATTCTTCGGAGGGGGCATATCTAAGGTGCCTAAGGAGGCCATACCCATCGAGTAATTCTCCTCTCTTGTTATAGCGTAATCTTGTCTTAATCCTACCAGACACAACTCTTAGATTGTTCTCAGGCAAGGAAGAGCCTTCGAGCCCTTGTCACTTAGCTCGAAGGCGAGACTCAACACTTGACATACGATCTCAAAATGGACTCGTCACCCTTATAGGTCTGGGCGTGGACCTTATAAACGTGTTCATTATTATCCTGTTTCATCTTTATCGTGCCATGTAGATGCCACGTAGGTGTATTCTACCATCACGTGTTCAATCTTGGCACACCAAGCTCAATGACGCGGATCCATATCTAAGAAGTCCATTCTTGCGTTTGGAAAGAAAATTAATTAGGTACTATCATTTTCTTGATTTGTTTTTAATCTTTAAAAATGTTTCATTGGAATCCTTTTGATAGAGAATGGCCACTAAGGAATTCAGTATATGATCCTATGTATGAGTCAATGGGACTGCTAGTTGATCCCCATCTATGCATAAAACGTGACCATATGGTAAACCCTAATCTCTCTATCTCGAAACATTTCTTAATTTCCAGTTGATCCCCATCTACGCATTTTCCTTGCAAAATGTGACCATATGGTAAACCCTAATCTCTCTATCTCGAAACATTTCTTAATTGCCAGTTGATCCCCATCTACGTATTTCCTTACAAAACGTGACCATATGGTAAACCATAATCTCTCTATCTCGAAACATTCGTTAATCTATTCTTTATTTATATTTATATTTTTATTTTCAATGAGAAAGAGGACAAATGGGATTTAAATATCTGTATATGTGATGGATCTCCTCCTTATGACCACTCAGTCAAGAGACTGTAGTCTCTGTAGTTATTTCTTATTCTTATTCTCATTTCATTTCGTTATATTACCATCGCTATTCGAAACGATTCAGGAGAAGTCATGGCAACTATGATGAAGAAATTACTCGAGAAGCTCTCAGTTGAGGCTGCCGAATTTTCTGCATTAATGGAAGGGTTGTGGCTGGCTTCTTCTATCAGAGTTCCAGTTTTTTCAACTGAATCTGACTCCTCGAATGTGGTCAAAGCTTGATTGGGTGTTATTTCTCCTTCTTTTGATATTGCTGCTATTGTAAATAGCTGTAATATTTTATTATCATCTTTAAACTGCTCCATAAAGCATGTTTCTAGGATTGTCAATATGGCAGCCCATAGATTGGCTAAATTAGCCTTATTAGAAGTCAATCGTTCTTTTTGACTTGAGAATCCCCCAATTGAGGATGCGTGTATGAGGATTCTCTTTGGTGTTGATGAATATATTAGAAGTTAAAAAATACTATTCTTGTTCTCATCATTCACTTCCTTGGAATAAAATACTGATTAATCTTATTTTAAGACAATAATATTTATATATATATATAAGATATTTTTTGATAACGTACGGAAATGAAATTTAACATATATATCAAGTTTCTTTTTGGTTAATTGTTTTTTGTTTATTTTTATATGTGAGATGACACTATAAACTAATAACTCATAACAATATATTAAGTAGTGTTATATGGTATGCCTATGTTTGGTATAACAAAGACTTGGTAATAAGCTTGACCCACTTCACACATCAATATTTCTATTCAAAGTTCATTTATATTTATATTTTATCTAATATCTATTATTTATTATATGAGACTTCACACATTTTTTAACTTATAGCAAAATTGCATTGCACAACCCACTCTTTTGATGCATTTTTTCTCATCAATTTATTTCCACTGGCATTTAAATTACAATCATAAGAATCTAATAAATTCTTCTCTGCTTATAAATATTCACAGGCAGGCAATGAAGCTTGAGTGAGTATCAGCTTGAAAATGGGAAATCCTATCTGTTGGAGTTCGTACAATCATCTATATAAATTCAACCAATACTCTATTGTTTGTAATAAAAGAAATTAGTTAAAAATAAACCCTCAGTTAAAGGACTTGTAACTAATTTTGAGTTTTGGTTTCTTTATGGATTAGTTTTGGGAATATATTTTAATATAGCCCCGAAACCATTAAAAAGCAACATTGTCTGCCATTCATATTAAAGTTTTGTGTTCATTTTATCTCTCTATTATTTTAATCATTTTCTATTCAATTTACTTTACTTCAAAGTTGAAGGTTTTTTTGGGCAAAAATTTTGAGGTATTAGGATAAAGTATATCTTTTAGGAATCATTGTAAGGAAAAATGATGAATTCCACCTTATTTGTTCTTTTTTGACTTCAATTACCTTATGATACGAACGTGAATGTCATCTTTACTTATGCTCCATCATCGCCCTTAAATCAATTAAGTAAGTCGAAGTGAAACTTTAGTTAGAATCTATCTAATCTATTAGCTTTTGACTATTAAGATCTCACATGTTATTTGTTGGTGGATAGCTCATAAGATGGAAGAATTTTGTTTGTGCCCTGAAAATTCTTTCAAATATTTCATGGATTGCTGCTATATGAGGACAGGTAAATTCGAGAAAAAAGTTATCACTGACGTACATATATGTCCTATTTAATTGAAATTTCACGAGATTTTGAAGAGAAAGTTCTTTTATCAACGCTGAAAGTCTGTGTATCAATAAAGAAGAGATTGAAGTTAATTAAGTTTATTAACTCATAATAATCATGTTATCACTAAGCATATGGATAAAAAAACTTTAAAACAAGGTAGTTGAAGGGTGTTTTTACATTTAATTCACTTAAATGAGGAGAAGAAAAGAAATACACTGTTTATTGTACTCTTCCCGGCCGGAATCTAAGAAGCGCTACAGACAGCTTACTTAACAGATTCCAACCGTTGTATTTTAGCGGGTGAGACAGCCAACACATCACTCAATTTGCTGCATTATCACCTCTCTCTCCCTCTCTCCATCTCTCTGGTTCTTATTTTCCTCAGTTTCTCTAGCTAAACGAATTCGTCTTATCTCGCAAACTTTTTGAATTTTTAACTTTATATCTATACTTGAGGCAGTTACCTTCAATGGCTGCCAATCTAACAGTACTTCAAGCCTCTTCTTCTTTATCAAACCAATCAACCCTTAATGCTAAATTTCATCCTCACAGATACAGACTCATTTCCCCAATTTCCTCTTTCTATCCATCAAAACCAAGAGGTATATTTAATGCTGGATTTTCGTCCGAGCTCGTCTGGGTTTTCTTTTTCTGTGGGTCCTCCGTTGGAGATGCCTCCTTATAAATGTTGGGTTTTTGTTTTTATTCCTTCCCCGTCCCTTTTTTTCTTGGTTTTGTAGGAAATTCTGGTTTTCGTGCAATCAAATGTGCTTCTTCGAATGGGAGGGAGCCTGATTCAGTGGAAAATGGGGTTAAGAACGTCGAACGGATTCTTGAAGAGAAAAGACGAGCAGATTTGTCTGCTCGGATTGCCTCTGGCGAATTCACTGTGAAGCAAACTGGGTATTTTTGATTCGTTTTGCATACAAGTGCACGAATTCTTTTATGTTTGCTCACCGGTTCTCTAATTTCAATCTATATGAGCATTGGTTCCGTAATTCGATGGGAAATTTTTGTCTCGTCAATGTTAAATTATCTAAAGAAAGCTGATATTATGAGAAAAACAAAGATCGGGGGATACTTAATTTGCGTTAAGAAGAGCCATTAAACTCTCTCTCTCTCTCTCTCTCTCTCAATCTATATGAGCCATTAAGTTCTTTTTGATGCTGGGATGTTTTAGAAGATATATTTTTTATTTAATTCTCAATTATGTTGTTTTGGTCGTGGGAACAAGCTTTCCATCTCTGTTGAGGAATGGATTGGCGAAAATCGGTATTCCGAGTGAGACTCTGGATGTTCTATTTAATTGGGCTGATGATTTTGAAGACTATCCCAAAATTCCTGAGGCTAAAGGGTCAATTAAAGCCATTCGCAGTGAAGCCTTCTTCATACCTCTGTATGAGCTTTACCTCACATATGGTGGAATATTTAGGTTGACCTTTGGGCCAAAGGTTTGTTGACTTTCTGTATGCAAAGTCTTCAGGAATTCATTTGTATTCTTATCGTCTAGGCAATTGTAGGCTTTGACAACAATATATTTACTCCATTGCAGTCCTTTTTGATAGTTTCGGATCCTTCCATTGCCAAACATATATTGAAGGATAATTCAAAATCTTATTCAAAGGTGATCCAATTGTTCATTTTCTTAACGTTTGATCCCACTTCTCAAATCATTTGATGACATTTAGATTAACAGGGTATCTTGGCTGAAATTTTGGAATTTGTGATGGGGAAAGGACTCATCCCAGCTGATGGGGAGATATGGCGTGTAAGGCGACGAGCCATAGTACCAGCATTGCATCTGAAGGTGTTGAGATTGATTAATGTTACATATTCATCTAGTTTACTGCCCAATACCCCCATTTTCTCCTATTTGGGCCTCTTCATGTTCGAATATGGCCAAAGTGATCTGTTTCAATTTATAAGAGCCAAAGGATATAAGGCAATGTAAATCCCTCCTTAGAGGCTAACTGTTAACCTATGTTTATAGGACAAAATATATCACAGATTTGCAAGGTTTAGAGAAAAGGAAGAAACTTGGTCTTGAGAAACTGAGTATTTATGTTTTAAAATAGTGAAGATGGGTGAAAAAAATTATGTAAGCCAGAAGAAACATCTTCTGATTGAGGCTCAGCTTTCGGGTAATGAGCTTAGTAAATAAAACTTGAGCTATTTGCTTGATTGGAGTTTGAGCTGCTTCACCTTTTAACCAACTGTCAAGCAGCACACAAAAAAAAAATCATTAATTTTTCACTGTTGATTTGTTTCAGTCACTTCTTCTGTGTAGTATGTAGCAGCTATGATTAATCTCTTCGGACAAGCTACAGATAGACTTTGCAAGAAGCTGGACGCTGCCGCATTTGAAGGAGAAGACGTAGAGATGGAGTCATTATTCTCTCGTCTTACTTTGGATATTATTGGCAAAGCAGTATTTAATTATGACTTTGACTCTTTAACAAATGATGCTGGGATAGTTGAGGTGTCTTTCGTTCACTCTTATTTTGTTTTAAGTTTATTTTTTAATTTTGTTTTAAGTTGTTATGCTGATGTATTGTCAAAATTGTCATATCAATGTTTCAGAACTTGTTGTATTTGTGTTTTGTCTAGAGCAGGCTGTTTACACCGTCCTAAGAGAAGCAGAAGATCGAAGTGTTGCGCCAATTCCATTTTGGGAGATTCCTATATGGAAGGAGATTTCTCCACGGCAAAGAAAGGTCTCTGTGGCCCTCAAATTAATCAATAAAACGCTTGATGATCTGATTGCCATATGCAAGGTAAAGTAGCCCTATCTTGGAGCAGTGGAAAATTTTCTATTTGTTTTCTTTGTTATATATATAGTTTTTTTTTTCTGATATCTTTTTCTTGAGATATTTTCTACATAATCAGGTGCAATGGTACAACTCTTATACTTAATGGAAAGGATTATAAATACCAAGAATTTTCTGTACACCATCAGTAAGTAGTGTAATAGCAGAAAAAATGTCATTTAATGCATGGAAATACCAATAAGAAGCTTATGGTACTTACCTTTTACGCTATTAACTAATTAAGTGCAATACAAAAAGAAATTGAATGATTAGAAACACCGAGGATTTTCTGTAAACCTTTGACCAGATTTTCTTATATGTTGGTTGAATCACACGTACCTACCAATTTAGGATTTTTTTATGAAACATAATTGTTTTACTTAACAAAGAAAAAAAAAAAAGAAACCAAGGGATTTACAATTTTGTAGAAAACTATACTTACTAGTTGATGAGAATATTATGAAACTTGATGTGCTGTGATTGTCCTTGGCTATAGGGCGGTAAATATGGGGGAATTTCTTCAGATATCAAGTTCTTAGGCTTGAGTTGATCCTCTTCTTTATTTCAATTGAACTTTCGATTCACATCTGCAGAGGTTGGTCGATGAAGAAGAGCTACAGTTTCACGAGGAATACATGAATGACAAAGACCCCAGTATACTCCACTTCCTTTTGGCATCTGGAGATGATGTAGGTTGTCAGTAGTTGCTGAATATACCTATTGATAGCCCAGACTAGTTTAATTCTTTCTCCCTAATTAACTTGTAGTTTTCAAGCAAGCAACTTCGTGATGACTTGATGACAATGCTTATAGCTGGGCACGAAACATCAGCTGCCGTTTTAACATGGACCTTTTATCTTCTTTCCAAGGTAATTACTCTCTCACTTCTTGAACAGAACAGTACTTAAAAAGTTATCATTAGTAATATTCCTAGTTTTTAAGTCTTGATTATCTGTTCCAGCTGGTATTTTAAGTTTCAATCACTGTTTTATATTGATGTAGGAGCCTAGGGTTGTGTCGAAGCTCCAAGAGGAGGTGAAGAATTTTTTTATTACCAGTATCAGAATTGTATATTCATATTATTGCTTTCTTACATTACCATTTGTAGGTTGACACGGTTTTAGGTGATCGGTTTCCGACTATTGAAGATATGAAGAAGCTTAAATATGCAACTCGTGTGATCAATGAAGTAAGATGATATTTTTTAAATATCCTTCTCACTTATTTTATCAAGTGATTCTTTGGATTCATGTTCAGTACTTTCATTTTTCTTTTTTTTTTTCCTCCCCACGCAGTCCTTGAGACTCTACCCACAACCACCTGTGTTAATACGCCGATCTATTGACAATGACATGCTTGGAGTGTATCCAACAAAAAGGTTATAGCTTCTAAATTCATCGTGAATGTGGTTTTGTGTAGCTAGACAACTTTAAATTTCTTCATGAGTTACCTGAGTTCAGTGAAGTAGACTCCCTATATGAATAAAATATTTTCATTTTTATCTAGATAATCTAAATGTAGCTAGATAACCTTGTCTCTCGTAGATGACAGTAGCTGGGAGAGAATAAAATATTTTCATTTTTATCTTTGGTGTAGGTAGTGGTAGATTTTACTGCAGCTAAATTTTCATGTAGCGTGGTTTTCTGGAAATGCATGGTAAATTTGATACTTGGCATTTCTGACGCTAAATCTAAATGGTTACTTTGGAGAACTTTATGTGATTGATATTTATCACATTTGCTAAATCTATAAAAGTTGTTAATCCTAGTATCCATCGATCATATTAGTCGAGAGTTGGATGTTATGCTTAGTTTTATAAATTGTGAATGCCATGCATGTAAGCATTGAGATCAACGAGATACTATTCATAATTCTGGTTCTCCCGTTTGCAGGGGTGAAGATATATTTATATCTGTTTGGAACCTGCATCGTAGTCCTAAGCTGTGGGACGATGCAGATGAGTTTATACCTGAAAGATGGCCCCTAGATGGACCTAATCCAAACGAGACAAACCAAAATTTCAGGTGAGCCTTCTTCAGTCTGTCATCTGATAAAAATGTCATGTCTCACTTTTCTGTCTATATTTGGTTTTTGTCTAGGGATTAAAGTTGTTTAGAGTTTTTCGCTCTTACTTGTTCTGTACCCAACAGATCATGAATTTATTGTAGGATTGTTTGTCGTGTTAGACAACTTTCCCAGAAAGTTTAAGCCAATCGGTATTTTGTACGCGCTGTAAAAGTCACGTCCTATTCTTACTTCCTCAGTTGTTTGAGTTATCACTCACATGTGAACCTACGAGCCCTTTATGTGTAAGCCTAAGAAGCAAGTGCTTCTAATTCCTCCTTTATGCAAACTCTTAAGATCCTGCTGAGAAGGCTGGGTATATCATCGGACCTACCACATATTTCCCTAGAGCTATTATGCTCTGGCCAAAAGGCGCTTTGAGTCATGTGGTCTCATGTTTTCAGTCGATTTTCAAAAAATTCTTTTAGTCTGTTCAGTAGTTACAACTTTCATTGACTTGAACGTGAAATGGGAGTTTTCTTTGATGTTTCGAAAGCAAAGAGTTCAATAAGGAACTGCTCGTAAGATTAATGCAGTAAAGAAAATGCTCTCTTCTATTGTTTGGTGACAGTAAGCTGTTCCATTGGTAGTTTTACATCACCTCTAGGTCTGTAAGCACAGTTGTAGTTTGACTGGTTGTTTAGCAACTTACTGCTGTTGATCAGGCCATTTGACAGCATAATTGGGGATTCGTCTCTTTTTTTTCAATTTAGTAACGACTTGCATGTGCTTTTGATATTCACTTGCAGTGGTAAAGGTCGGAACCGAATTAATTTACATGTTAGCTTCAAATTGGGTCAGGAAGAAGTGAAAAAAAATTATTAAAATTTAGACCAAAAAGAAACAGCAAAGAAATTGTAAACAAAAGTAACGTGTCTGTGTGGAGGAGGAAATGTTGGTGTAGATAAGAACGTGTGGTATTGTTTCCTTTATTCGGGTTTTATGTATCTCCAAAATAAAAGTTGCATTGTTTCAGATATTTGCCCTTCGGTGGCGGCCCCCGGAAGTGTGTAGGTGACATGTTTGCTTCTTACGAGGTACGTTAACAGAGCCAATCAGAGATACGGAAACTGAGTTTTGTCTTTCATAAGTGAACCATTCTAAGAAGATGTGTCTTTGATCTTTTTGCTGATTTAAAGACTGTGGTAGCACTTGCAATGCTCGTTCGACGATTTGACTTTCAAATGGCAGTTGGCGCACCTGCGGTAAGTCTCTTCACGTTTAACTTTCAGAGTAAGTACATGTAATGAGCACCATGGTATACATAAGAAATCGATATTCTCACAATAATCAACAAGTGCCTTTTCCACGAGTATAGAATAACTCAAGTTTTCCTCTTATTTTCCTTTATTTTACTCTGATTCGTGTCTCGAGTTTTTCTATAAATGAGGTTGCTCTCCGATTTTCCTCCGTTAAACAGTATAGCAAACTTTGGAAACATAATGTATGTGAAGAAGTAGTTATGTTTATGCAGGTAGAGATGACTACAGGAGCAACAATTCACACAACAGCAGGATTGAAAATGACAGTAACAAGAAGAACAAAACCACCCATTATGCCCACATTGGAATTGCCTGAGCTACAAGCTGATTCAGCTGTTGCTATTTTAGAAGAGGATTCACTGATTGGTGTCAAAGGGGAAGTTTCTTCTGCTCATTCTTGATTCTTGCAGCTAAGAGGAAAAGAAAGGTTGATGTAGAGAGAGAGAGAGAGAGAGAGAGAGAGAGAGAGAGAGAGAGAGAGAGAGACTCAAAGGAGAAGAAAAAGATAAGGAAAGAAAAAAAAAAGCAGTGGTGGGTGATTTAGTGCTCTCCTTCACAAGAGTATATAATGCAATTGAGTTGGTAAATCATGCTGTAAATTGAAAGACTTTGCGTTGATATCCAATTATAACCCATTTCATGCTTTACAATGTCTTTACTAAGTGTCTTCTGTCTTCTATTTCATTTTTCCTAAGCGAAGTCCACTTGGGTAGTAGACATTTTCTTCTCTCTCCTTCACTTAAAGGGAGGGAGGGAGGGAGGGAGGCTGTTTTCATATTCAACCATCATATTACATTTCATGAAAGTATGTCAATAATTCATCATAAAAAATAAAGGAAAATCAAGTGTCAAATTGACAAACAATTTGACAAAGCTGTGCACATAGGAGATTTCTAATAACTAACTCACTTGATAAACAGCAAATAATGAGAAAGTTAAACTTAACAAGGAAGCAGGAGAACAGCAGGGAAGATAGTTAGCAACCAAAACACCGCCGTACAGAAAATGCCCGCGTTGAAGAAGGTGGTGATAATTCAGATTCGTCCGTGAATTTTTTTAGAGGAAAATGCTTGTAAAAGGCTTTCACTGCTCCATTAACTCCATCTTCTTTCTCCATCGCCATAGCCATTTCCGACGCACGCTGTCGTACCTATGCAGAGTAAAGTCGATGCATTTCTCCTTATTGTAACTAATAAATGTCAATATTACCTTAATGAACTGGCAACATATACTTCCACACTCTAACATTCAGCTTGAAACCATGAAAGAAAAATTAGATGTGGAAGTGATACATTTGTGAGATTACTACATATGATCGCCACTCACAAGATATACTAATTTGGGTCAGATATATCTCTCGCAAACAATGCACATACAGTGCTTATACTATATTTTCAAATATGTTTAACCTTTTTAGGTAAAATACAATTTACACCCACTAAAATTGGCCTACTTTTCATTCCGGCCCAAATAGTTTTTAGTTTGTCAATTTAGTCCTTGCGTTTTGAAATGGCCTCCATTCAAATCTTACGTCTATTTGTCCAAATTGATTTTCACCCCAAATTTTATATACCTCAGGATTTAGCATGAAGCGAATGGCATCAACCAGCTTATCAAGTGAGAAAGAATCAACTGGAATGGGTGAAGGACCGACGCCTCTTGCGTGCACACGCTCCCCCCAAAATGGCTGGTCTCCAAAGAATGGCACTACTGTTGTTGGGCACTGGATAAAATGAATGAAGCAACCCAAACTATGAAGTCACTGAAAGAGTCATATGTATACTAAAAAGATACTAAAAAAAGGATTTAATAGCCTACCGCTGCTTTGAGGCCAGCGGCAGTTGTTCCTGCACCCCCATGATGTACCTATTAAATTTACAAAATAAAAAGTTTATTATCCACAAGTTCATGTTGCAAAGGAATACATCATTTCTCAAAGAAAAAACAAAAAGAAGGAAGACACAAAAACAGCATTCTTGAGGGCATATCAACGTCAATGGAAATTTTCCAAAAACTTTTCAAAAATACAATGCCCAAATGAGTGAAAACATTAGGAAATTATGAACTAATATTGTTCCGTAGGATGATACTATTGACACAAGGAATACTGCCAAGTAATGACTTTATTAAGGATTGTTGAATCGTCGATAGTTTCTAATTTGAGAAAAGAAATACCTTTTACTCCTTTAATCATAACGGAATGTGGAGATTTCGGAAAATATCGACAAAAACATCAACAAATATATCGAGAGTCATTTCCATGCTATCAACTTGTATTAAAGAACTATCAACTAAAGATGGAGGCCATCTCTTCATACAACATTTTTTAGAAAGTATTTTTTCCATTTTTTGAAGAATATGTTAAGACTCGGGCTGCAAAATAACTTCTCATTTTATGCAAGGAGGAAATTCTCAGACCAAGAGGGGAGGAGAAAAAAGTATGATACCATCTCTCTGGTAAATAGAAAGAAG
This sequence comes from Datisca glomerata, assembly GCA_003255025.1. NCBI lineage: Eukaryota > Viridiplantae > Streptophyta > Magnoliopsida > Cucurbitales > Datiscaceae > Datisca > Datisca glomerata. The sequence continues at coordinate 2,809,381 of QANY01005263.1, read as the reverse complement.
AAACAAAGTGGGAAAACGTACCACAGCACTGCATCTTGGAAATAGCCAATCATGTGGACAATTATCCAGCAAGTAAACGAACTCCTTTGGCTCTGCCACTGAAAATATAGATTAAGATCTCTCCCATATTACAAACAGTTATAATACTTATTATTCATCTCATTAGTACACTGCATTGGTCATTTATACCGCATACTGAATCAATATAGTAACCAAAGGATTCGAGACTGACAATTTCCAAGACCACCCCAGCCTTTGTTGATGATTCCTCTCTGTCCTGTTATTTCCAGAGCTTGAAGTATAATCCTTGTCATTTTCTCTGGTTCTTGAACTGGCTGCATAATATTCAGCATTAAGCGGATAAATTATTATTGTAGTAAGAAGAATATGCAACCTTTACCCCCCCCCNNNCCCCCCCCCCCCCCCCCCAATATTCAGACATGACTTATTCTGTTATTCACTTTGTATCTGGTAGTCAGGAAACAAAATGCAAGAGCATACACTGGCACAAGTCCAAGCCCCATACAGTTGTAAATACTAAGAGGAAGTAGATTCGGTACATTTTCCAGCAACAAACAGTAATACTCTCCGTTACAGTGTTACTAGGGCATCCTGAATTTACACAACTTCCAACCTACCAAGTCTCTAAAAGCATCAAGAAGGAAAAGTACGGAAGCTAGCTCGCTGTTATTTTTTCTTTTGTGGGTGGGGTAGGGACGATTAGCTGCCCGTTATTTGGTAATTTAAGAGAAAATGAAAACTTTCCAACCTTCTCTTCCCTATGCTGAAAAATGAAAATACTAGCTCAATTAAAGAGACGGGTTGTGATTTGGCCATAGTCCATTATGAAATAGATTTAATCTAATAGATTTGGCCATAGTGCCTGTACTTATACATATCTATATTAATATAGTGTATGAGCTCATAAAGATTGTTGCTATATAACTCAACAGACGTAAATATCAGATGAAATACAAGAACTGGAAATAGAAACTCACAAGGCTACCAAATCCAATATAGATAGGCTTTTCACCAGCTTCAAGCCATTTTACAAGAGAATTGGGAGGTTCATAATTTGATGCAAGATCAAGGAAACAGAACCCAACTACATCAATCTTAGGTCCCCAATCTGCAGATTAAGTGTAGTCAAAGAGGTTTTATTACAACAAATACCCTTGAAGAACAGAAGCACCAAGCAGCACCCAATAGATATTCAAGATACAAGGGGAAAAAAAGAGGAAGCAATAGAGTGTTAGAAAAAGCTCTGGTAAGAGTAGCAAGTCAAAAGTTAGATACCGAAGTGTTGGGAGAATCTATAACCACTTGCTTGTTATATAAGTCATTTCCCTGTTCATCGGAAACGAAATTCTCTTTCAAGTAGCAACACAAGTAAATTTTTTTAATCATAAAGAGATTAAAACCGGCAGATACGGCATGTTAATCATAAGAAAAACTTTTTTATTATAAGAAACGAAGAACTGTATTACTGTGTAAAGTAATTACAAAAAGGTTTGGTGGATAAGCAAACCAACCAAACACAAAACAAAATCAATCTATACAAACAGGAGACCAACGAGAAGTAATAAAGAACAAAGTAATCATCCTAAAATGTTTCGACGTAGACACCCAAAGTGAGGTCATAAAGTGAATCATAATAAAAACTTCAAAATGGCTGAATTATTAACTCTGTTAAAATGTTCACAATTTTGACAGAATAACAAATCGGCCTATGAAAACAGACATGCTTTACTTACACGTGTTAGAAAATAGTAACTGTCTCAGGTTTCCTAAAATAATCATTCAACCCCCATGCTTAGTTAAAGTTTAGTCATCTATTATCAAGTATTTTTTTGAATTTTGAATTTATTTCAAAAAAAACAAAACATAGTATTCTTTTGAAAGTAAGATCAACAAACGAATTTTATTGCATGCACACCTTTTTGTAGGCCAAGCATGAAACTGTGCAAAAGCTCCTGCTTCAAGTATATTTCAATGAACCAAAAGCACGACCAAATATAAGAAAGTAAAAGAAAAAGAATGACGACCCAGAAACTTGATTGTTTAACTATCAACAGTCTAAATATGTTTAAAAAATACTGTAAAAGACGAAGAGTGGAGGAAATTATAAAGTTTAAGATCAATGTCCATGTCTTATCAAAGTCTTCAGCTAAAATAAGTTAGACAGACAATTTTATACCTTTTGGTTTTGGAACAAGGTGAGGACTCCATATATACCCATAGGGAACATCCGGAGGAGAACTGGTGTATCCACTAAGATATGTAACGGGTCTCAGCTTCAGCTTTTTCTTCCTAAAGTCATTTATCATGTCCCGAATTCCAAGCCATATAAAAGTATCAACTATTTGATATGATAACTGCCAATAGTTCAAAATATAAATATTGAATTAATATAGAAAAATAAACTGGGTAACAAAATAAAAAAAATATTATAAATAGACTTCTTACTCTATATCCAATCGGTTGCTTAACACGGGAAAGAGGATGGGGAAATTCGCTAGTAGGTCTATAAAGCAAATCAATCAAAGTTGTTAATAATATATTTTTTATTGATCGACGTGAAATCTAAAATATAACAAAGTCAAATATGGAAATTAGAGAAATGTAAAAGTAAACAACAATGCTCAAGATGAAGGACTTATTTTCTAGCACCAACTTTAATGCCACTTACGTCCATGGCATTATGAAAAATAAACAACAATGCTCAAGAAGAAAGACTTATTTTAGCACCAACTTTAATGTCACTTACGTCCATGGCATTGTGAAAAATATATGTAATGGCACTCTTAGCGCCTCAGCAACGTGAGTATGACCTGTACAAGTATCCACAAACATTATCACTTGATTGAATGACTTCCAATTATGGGTCAAAAGGCCTTTGAATATAAGGATACTAAAAATTTTATTTTTTCTTCTAAGTAAGCAGAAAATAAAGCCTCTCAATGAGAGTTTTCATTGTAGTTAAAGTGGAGAAAAAAGGTTTCTCACATTCTCCGTCCTCACTTCTTTATATATTCTACCTCACCAAGCATATATTACGGTCTCAAAGAAAAACAAAAAAAAATTACTGGGAGCTACTAGAAATATAATCATAAAAAATTATTCATCTTCTTCATTGTGCCATTCCTTCAAAATTATTAAGTATTCTGTATGAAAAGCCAAAAGCAAGTCGTCCAAACACAGTGTATCTTTGTCCAATAGAATAAATATATTTTAGTTACGAAGAAAATCTTTCATGAGTATTAGTCATGAACAGAATATACACATACAGTAAAACGAGAAGTTAATGTGTCTAACCATATGCCGGGGGGTTGGCAATTATGGCATCTGCTTTGAATGGAATCTTAGTGTCGGGATCCTCTTCCTTGCATGCAGGAAGTAAAGAGAAAATGATCTCCTTAATTTGATTTCGCTGAATAGGTATCTCGGAAGGCTCCGATGGCACGAAACCTTTATTCTTCACCATATCTGGAACGAAATGCGAAGAGTTCCAGGTAAATGTAAATCATAAAACTTAAACAGTCTAGTGGAAGGTGGTGTATGCAATTCAAGTAGATATTAATAAAGGCTATGTCATACAGGCCTTGACACTGATGCAATTTGAATCACAAAGAAGCGACTATAAAAGCTACGTCCTAAAGTTCAAAGCTTCACTACAACCAAAGAAAATACTACTTTACAGGTCATTGGATCTCAATACTCAATATAATCACAAATGACGGAAAGAAGCAAATACGGCAAACATTTGTAACCCCCCAGCAACTGGGTGAAAATAAAGATATAAGAAAAATCCAATACAACTGTAATGCACAGATATATACTTTAGTGACTTCAAAAATCCTAAATCCAAATAAAAAACTATGTAATCTCTTTGATTCTTATTTTATTCGACCAAATAGATAATTCACGTTCCAGAGAAAATAAAACAAACAATGTATAGCCATACTGATGCTAACAAACTTTTAAAACATTTCTTGGTGACACCTAAAGACGCTTCAATATCCAAGAATGCATATCACAACCTGATTCTCAGGATATTGTCATGTAAAGAATGCAACAAACGCGTTAATAATTAACCCTGAGTTATTCGTACATTTTACTCCCTAATATATCCTTAGCTCAGGCACCACTTGATCAATTGGTCAATGTGCATCTCTATACCAACATTATTTTTTCAGAACAAACCAGCAAAATTTTCTTAGTTTTAATTCTGCAATGATGTGATACAACGATAGTTTTGGCTTCTTGCAATTGGGGTCTTTATTTCATTGGGTGCACGAGAACAATTTTTTTACTTGTGTTTGTTAATGTAACTGAAAAAATTAAAAAGACCTATCGATCCTCATTCAAAACGCTGAAGTGCAACAGCGATGAATAGTGACTGTTCCAATCTATATTTTCTATTGGAACCTCCAAGTAATGAAAATGCTTAATAAAATAGTAAATCCACTTGCTCCATGGTTTAATCAATTACCACATGATGGGATGATAGAGAATGCTAATGTCAAAGCATGCTAGATATAATGCTTAAATATTGAGAGAAACTTGAGTCACTTACAACCAGCAAGAACTTTTGGATCTCCTCCTAAAGGAAAGAATTCCAACCCTGCGGTGAGGACAAAATCTTTGAAATTTGCATGAGTCGCCAGTCTAACCCTGTGTCCATATTCCTGTTCATAATTGTTTCCTTAATCAGTGGATACAACCCTAAGATGGAACAAAATAAACTAACAAAAGATCTAGAATTAATTTTCAAGCAATGCCTCGATGAGAAGCTAACAATAACATAGACAACAGAATGCCAGTCGCTTTCTACCGGTCATACTTTTCAAGAGTTCATTCTATTTTATATCAGGAAACAGGGAACCAGGGGGATTACTTTACACCAAAGGCAGTAATTTCCAGTCCAACGTCCTTACAATGTCAAATCGTTCTTGCACTATTAATCATAATAGGCTTCATATTATTTGTAGCTACATGTGACAACTACTTCAAAAGAAGACTACCACTCAGAATATAAAATGACACCGAAAAGCACATTGACACTTCCAGAAGGCCTCTGACTAACAAAACGTTACAAAATCTTTCCAATAAATGAATGGCTTCATCAGGAGGTTTGTCATCTACAATAACAATTACTAAAAACATATGTGTGTGTGTGTGTCCATCTTTCAGTTGCTTGTGTGCGTGTTCCCATGCGCACAAGAGTGTATTCATGGGAAATATAAAAAAAATGAAATCCAGTCGAACCCAAACCTAGATAGCCACAGAATAGCTTAAGTCTTATACCTCAATAATGTACCATTTACTTGTTTGCACCTCCGAGAAAGAACAGACAGCATAAAGGATAAGACCTTTTGCGTTCTACACAAACCCTGTTGAATTCGTCAAGATGATCACACCATAACTAAATGGATATTGTGCGATGAGTAAAAAATTTGATCTATGGATCCGTCCCCCTTTCCACACCACATACACCAGTGGGACAATGAACAACTTAAGGGTCCACAGTGTTTTTTTTTTAATTGAATGAGAAGGATCCATAGTTATAACATCGCACGTCTAACCATTTAAAAACTAAAACTTAGATACTTCTTGCAGTTATTTATGAGACTAGACACCCATGATATCTGCAGACCAAGAATTACCATTCAGGCCTTACTGAGAATATCAGGTGAAGGCTTACACCATGAAATGGATGTCTAATTGAAGATATTCCAGAATTTAGACTAAAAGGCACGTCTTTAATGACAATGTGAAATTGGAATTGGAACACTCCAATCATAAATGAAGAAAATAGACTTTCATTGACTTCTAACTATCTTAAAATGTTTCATGCCAATAGTACAAATTGAGAACTCCTGAATTCGCCAACTCTACATCAGATCTAAGCACTTAAACTGCTAGTTACTAGAAAATGTATGTACAAAAGTTGAAGTCAGCAAAAGAAGTTCATGTTTCTCAAGATCAAATTGAAAAATAAGGATTCTTCCAAAGGAAGCTACTAAGAAACACATTCATTTGTATTTTCAGTATTTCCTCCACTGAAATACATAACGAAATCCAACATTTCGTACTACTAAACTTATCCATCAACATTTAGCAAACAAAAGAACCAAAGAAGCTACACAACTAAATGAGCAGGTAGAAATGAAGATGCATATAACCTGCAAACGTTTTCCAATGGCAATGAATGGCTGTACATCTCCACGTGTACCCACTATAAGCATCACAATCTGTATTGGAGGGATATCTTGAACATCTGATGCATCAAGAGGTTCTTGATCAGCTCCATCGTAAACAACTCCAGTTCCAAAATCAAGACTTTGTGGTTTGATATCTCCTGGAACATCAAATTGTACTGTTCCATCATCCTTGACTGTGGCAACTCGTTTTAACAACTTGAGCTGCAAATACAAGGCGAACATAAAGAATGCAACTTGAAAGTCTGGCAGGGAAGAAAGAATTGGGGAAGATATGTGCTTCCAAGAGTCGGCCGAAAGTCAAAATGTCAAATTCATTTCACCATTAAAACATTCCTAACAATCAATTGGTAAGAGATACAATACACGTTGAGTTTAAAATCATTTATAGCAAATTAGAACATATCTTCTTGACCTTGTCCTCTGCATGGACTATGCCCCTAGTGGTTTGTAAGTTTTCAGTTTAATACACTTTTATTTGCCAAAGAAATTGATCAAGTATTCTAAAGAAGCAAACAAGAAAAATAACTAAATCCTGAAGAAGCTCATAGAGATGTAGCAAACCTTCTTCTTGAGAGAAAGTTTTTCATCAAATAACTTTGTCATCAATAAACTTAAGGCATGATTCTGCCTGAACTTTCCAGAACTTGTACCATTACTTGAACTTGGAAATGATTCCCCTGAAGTATTTTGTTGGGAGGAATTCCTATCAATATTCCCTGAGTAAAGGAGATTTAGTTACAAATTATCATTACTGGTGCAGAGCAAAAGTTCCACCTTCCTATTTCTTTACAGATCATAAAGAGACAAATGCAAGTCATAGTTCCTAAGGGAAGAAACGATAAACAGTAAAAAGCAGTGTTCATGGACCCAATCCCCAAACTGTAAGCTCCAATAAGAAAAGGGAGAGGAACTATTAAGACTAGATGAGAAAAACTAAATAGCTTTAACAGCTTAATGACTACTTCTATAATTTGTTTCAATAAATTGGCAGTGTTTCTGAGATTGCTTCTAAAACAATCAAAAACAATTCTCAAGTTCTTGACAATGTTTACTTACAAATATAAAAAATTTCAAACCAGAAAGCATTTGAAAGCACTTTTTGAGGAATCAATTAATAGGTGATTCTTAAAGAATACTCCTAACCATACAGACTACCAAACATTCCTTAATAACTCTTTCTCATCATTCATTTGTTTGATCAGCAACTCTTGATCATCATTCATTCAAGATTTGAAGACAATATGAAAACTCTTAACATTTCCATATTGTCAAACTAAAACTGATAATAATTGTTCAAAGTGGTCGGCAACTTAATTATATCAGATTTACTAAACAAATAGTTACACTCAAGACTTAGCTCAGTAAATTACAAAGCATGCAAGCGCGCATTTGATGGTGTTTCCAAATTGATAAGTTCTTAGACAGGAGTTGATTATAAACAGTCCCATATTTTCAAACTCCTAAGAACAAATAATATCTTTTGAATCATTTTTTTACCACCTATGCATCTAACAAGCCCATTCAACCTCGAGCAAAAATTACAAAACATTTGAAGACAGAAAGTGACAGACACTTCATGAACATCTAACAACGATGTGAAACCAAAGACTTAATGATACAAATGAATCTGTCAATCATCGTCTCAAACCACAACGATCACCTACTCGTCGAACATCAATAGCCAGACACTCCAAACCATCCGCACTCAAGTTCATTCTCAAGCAACAACTAAAACAATATCTGTGCAAGAAAACTAAAAGCAGCTGATTTTCAACAGAGTACAAACATAAACTTTTTATTTCTTAAATGATTATAAAATACCTGACAGAAAAATAAGCAGAAAAAAATACGAACCAGAAGAAGAAAGAACGCCATTGCCAAGGGAGTCGAGGCAGACGGAAAAGTCAGTGGAACTACCGGAAGAAGAAGTCGGACGGTGATGAGTAGTAGAGTCAGCCATGAAATTGTACACAGCAGAATAAAGAGAGAGAGAAGTGGTTGAATGGAATAGAATGCAACAGGAAGCATAAGAAAACAGAGCAAAAACAAAAGCGAAAGGAAAAACAAAAAAAATAATCAAACGAATAGGCGACAGATAGAAAGATGGGGAAAAGTAGGAGAGACGGGTTGGAATGAAGCTTGAAAGGTAAGGGAAGGTATCTAATTCTATACACACTAAACTTTGAATTTTCTATTGGAGTGTTTGGGGAGAGAGAAAATGGAAGAAGATCAAGAGAGAGAGTGGGGTGAGGGAGAACGGAGAAGAGCGTACGTTGAAGAACACGTGTAAGAGCAGAGCGGTTTTGAATTGGGGGAGTCGTCAAGACACGTTTTCAGTGGTAGAGATTTTGAAAGGAGAGCGCCTCAGAATGCGTTGTTGCTTTGGTTAAGGCGCCAAATGTTTGCGTGTCCCCGCTTATTGCCGGTAAAATCATTTGCCAACTGACCTATTGCTTTCTGGTTGGTCGGATCTTGGGTTAAAATAAATGCATTGATTATTTTATTTCACTAAATTGCACGAAGATTCTCTCTGGTTTAGGGTCAGTTTGGTATTGCTGTAACTTATAAAAAAATCACTAATAGATGTGTTGTACGAAAATCAACTTATGTATTGTAAATTAATTAAGCAGTTAGTTGTTTGGTAAATGTGCTGATTAAAAACATTATGTATTGTAAATTAAAAAATTAGGTGTTTGGTAAATCTAAAATTTGTAACTGTTGGTATAATATAATTTACTAAAATAGACCTAATTAAAAAAGTTTCTTTAATAATTTTCAATAACAACTCCAAAAAAAGAATATTTATTTATGTATTGAAAAACAAAGAGTAATATAATTTAAAAGAATATGGTACTTAAAATTTTTTAAAAGAATTACCTTTAGGAGGTTCTGGAAAATTCAAAGTAGGATCACCTAAAGCTGACATCAATACTCTTGCGTCCTTAACACTACCTTCTCAACTTACATACGCAAATATAAATTGCATATCAAAATTGCAAACAACCATTATATTTTGTGTTGGTATCCATTTCCTTTCAAGAAAAAGAGGTTTGATATTCAGGAGGTAAGGTGGCAAGAACATGTACACCGTCACTCGCACCAATACAAATCCTATAAATTACATAACTCTTAGATATTTTTTAAGTTTTAACAACATATTAGTGATTCAATGAACTATGATCAAATAAATTTCATGAATTGTTTTTTCACGGTACTTTTTGGAATTGATTGTGTGGACTCTTTGTTTCTTTACCGTGCTTCGTGATCGGGCTTCGTGGAATTGATTGGGCCGAAGGATGAAAATGAATGCTTGGAGAGAATAAGGGTAAAGCTCTAAGGAAAATATGGAAAATTTGAAGAGAAGTGAGAGAAAGCTTTTAAAAAATAAGACGTTGATGAAAGAAAGTCATAGAAGAAGTGGATGAAAGCTCTTAAAAAATAAAACATGAATGAAAGAAAGCCATAGAATAAATGGATGAAAGTTCTTAAAAATAAGACATGGATAAAAGAAAGTCATATAAAAAGTGGATGAAAGCTCTTAAAAAATAAGGGTAAAGTTAATGTTAAGAAAATACACCAAAAACAATGTAAGAATTTTGAAATGGGTACTTTAAGATGCACGACATATTTTTTGGAAAGTAGTTTTTGAAAGCTAGTCACACCTTGCTTTTGAAAACTATTGAAAAAAGAGATTATGAAATAATTTTCAAAAAAAAAGGTTTAGCAAACACTTAAACCTACTTAAATTATTAAAAAATCACTTTTTAATGTCTCAAAATCAATATCAAAAGGGCCTTAATATCCATGATGAATGGTGATGAAATAAAAATATTTTATTGGAAAATAATATTATAAGTAAAAATATTCTCACTAATTTTTATCATTTGATTACTTATGTTTTATAGAATTTCTCACACCACTTTTTAAATGTCAAACAACTGCGTTTGATTCATATAACTATTGCAAATACCTAATAGACAGCACGACAACAAATAAAGTATTTTTGATAAATGTATATTCATTTTTCATTAAATATGTAGGAACAAAATAAAAACTTAAAGACAATAGTGTCTAAAAGACATGTTAACATTTGTGTGTTAATGATAATAATTAATTAACTATATAAAAGATTAAGGAAAAATTACATGTATGGTTACTATAGTTTGGACCAAGTTTCAGTTCCATCACTATAGTTTCATTTTTTTTCAATTACATCATCAAAATTTGTAAGATATTTCAATCTCATCACTTCAACCACATTCTGTTGAAAACTTAACGGTTTGCTGACATGGCAAGCATTGTTTTAAATGCATGTGCCACGTAAGCAAAATTGTGGTACAATATAATTTTTTTTTATTCAATTTTCTTCCCTAAAAATTTTTATTTTAAAAAAGAACCTCATAAGATAACAAGATGTTTTCTTTCTCTTCTCCTCATTCTTCAATTTTTTTCATTTCTCATTCTCCTACTTAATCGTTTCCTACAAAGTAACAAGATGTATTTTTTACTTTCCTTTCTTCTTCTACTTAATCATTTTATCTCTTTTTTTATTCTTCTTAATTTGGGTTTTGATATATTTTTTAATTTTTTAATTTTAAAAAATAATTGTTTAGTTTATATTTAGCATAAAATAATTAGTGAAAAAAATACTATTGTTATATGCTTGCAATTGTTAAAAGTTTTATATCATCAAAGCACCACAACACTATGATAAAACCTATCTCTTTTTTTTCAAAGATAAAATATGTCTACTTTCTATCAATAAATATAAAATTTATCTCTCTTGTATCCAACTCATAAACACATCAAACGCAAAATACTTATCCATGACCAAAATATATATCATATCCATAATAAAATGCGCATATCTATAACCAAAATGCATATGTCATGATCCATAATCAAAATACATATGCATAACCAAAATGCATATTCTTAACCAAAATACATATCCATAAGTAAAATACATATATCGTTATCCATAATCAAAATACATATCCATAGTCAAAATACATATTCATAACCAAAATAACATTCAAGGTTAATTCCATGGGTATTATTTTATAAATATTGAAAACTTTAAGGGGGAAAGAAAGACAGTGGGGTATGTTTGGCAATGTTGTAAAACGTTAAGGGGAAAAGGGAGAAACGGGGTATATTTTATTAATTCTAAATCATTTAAGGGGAAAAGGGAGACACCGGGTGTATTTTATAAATGTTAAACAGTTTAAGGGAAGAAAAAGAAGAAGTAGAGTTTTTTTTATAAATTTTAAAATATTTAAAAGGGGAAAAGAAGGACACGGGGTTTGTTCTGTACATTTTAAATAATTAAGGGGAAAACATGATATATATATATATATTAAACAAATATATTATGTGCCACAACTTTAAAATACGGGGTATATTTTATATATTTTAAAACATTAAGGGAAAGAAAAGAAAACACAAGATTCACTTTATAATTTAAAACAATAAGGAGAAAGAACTTGATACATAAATTTCAAGAGAATATCCAATGTGCAACAACTTTACTGACGTGACGTACACATGTACAAAATGTGTCTGCCATATCAGCAAACCGTTAAGTTTTTAAAAGAAATAGAGTTATGAGATTGAAACATCTTATAAACTTTGATAATGTAATTGAGAAAAATGAAACTATAGTGATGAAATTAAAACTTGGTCCAAACTATAGTGAACATACATGTAATTTTCTCAAAGATTAATCAATATCATGAGAATTATCGTGAAACAAAATTATTGAAAAGTATTTATACAGTCATTCTAATTATTTATTTATTAAATCTATACATGTAAATTGAAACTAAATTTAAATTAGTTTAACAAACAAATTCTATAAAAAAAGAAACTCTTGAAATCGATGTGACAACATGTTTTGGAGTTGTTGAATAAGATATTATCATGTTGAGGTGTGATTCAATGATTATACTATAGTTGAGTAAAGCATGAAATATATATTTGTATGACGTCTTCACTTGATATTTGGTGGAATTGTTGAAGTAGAAGGTAGATTTCCAGATTTTTTTATTGTTTGGTTTAAGTTTGAAAGTTTATCTCCACCACTCAAATCATGCTTCTGGTCGATCTCCTGATTAGCCGCACCTTTTCAAGCAAGTAAACTAATTGATTTACTTCTTGCTAGCAATATAAGCAAGCTCGGGTAAACAGATGAGCCGACAGACATAGCTATGGCCGTTAGGGGAAAATGTATGTGTCCATGAAACAAGCAAACTTAGCTTTGTGTAAACTGAAGTTAGAGCATGGTAGTTCGTAGGAGAAGTGGAAGATTGATTCGTTTAAATAGTTAGGGTTAGACTTAGGAGTTTCACAACTAAGCATGGAATAAAATCATATGTTTATATCTATATTGAGTAGAATTAAGTGTATTTTTTCCTCTTTAACTGAACTTGAGTTATAATTCTCATTTTAGTTTTTCAACTAAATTATTATTCTTTAATCGTTCGGAGATTTATTGGATAGCCGTTTTAAAATCATTTATCATTTATATTTTTCTCAACCATTTACGTGCACATTAAGTTGTCGGGCGATTTACTCACTTCTAATTGGACGGATTGCTTTCAATGTATACCTTTTTACACGAGCTTGGAGTCTATATATTACAATGTACTTATGTTTGTCTTTGCTCTGTGTTTAAACCTGTTGGGTTATCCCTCCTATATTAGGAGGAAATGGGTTTGGAGCCCAATTGAAGAAGAAGCCCATGTTGGAGCTTCGTGTATGGTATGTGTGTGTGAGTGAGACACACTCGATAAAACCCATTTTGTAAGGGTCTCTCTATGACGCCGTAGACTTAAAATTGAGGAGAAGTCTCAATTTTTTTGTGGGTAGCCGCCAACAATTTTTACATGTTAGATCGAAAAGTCTACTAGTTAGTGGTTAGTGGGTGTGGTTTTCTTCAGCCGCTTAATTCATCAAAATTAAGCGAAAAAATTGCTTCGTTAGTAAAGAGAAGAGACGAGGTGAGTTGGTGATGTTGGAGAGAAATTTGTCTCGCCATCACGATAATTTTTATTCTCATCATGGTGCAGACTGTGTAATTCTAAATTTTTTAGAACAAATAGATCGTGACACACGCATGTCAACTTCTGGATAGTATAATTTCTGACTCAGGTGGAATCACATGTGCCATAAGATATCAAATTGAAGCTTACTCAGAGATCTACATGCGGGACAAGTAACTAATTGCAGCCCAGCTTCAGGTCTAAAAACACTTTCGGAAGCCCAGAAGTTGTTTCGACCGTAATTTTGGGCTTATTATGTAATCTTATCTCTTTTAATTTTTAGGGTTGTTTAAGAGCGGTATAAATTCATCTTATTCGGTTGTTTAGACAACTCTGATATTTTAATGAGAAATCGTTCTCTTTTTATTTCTATTTTTTGGTATTCTTGCGAATCAACGAAATTGTTGCCTAAATCTTGGTAATCTTAGGATTCAACAAGTTTTGGAAGACCGATTGCTGAAAATCGTGCATGATTCAACAATGTTTGGTATTGTTAGGGATTTGTTGAGCCTTCCAGTAAATCACATTGTCTTGGTAATCTAAGGGTGTCTTCGTGAGTTCATCGTAGCCATCTGCAATAGCGATTTCTCCACCATCTCTACCATTGTGGTTTTGATTATCACTTTATTTTGGCGAGATTTATTTTGGTGTATCCACTATTATTGGTGACGTAGATCATTTCTTTGATTGGTGTAAGCCTATAGTTTTATCTAGAGAAGAAACCTGGTATATCTCATTATTTGTTATAGTGGAAGAATTGTTCGGGGTTTGTCCCGTGATTTTTTCATTCACTCTGAAGGATTTTTCACGTAAAATCTGGTGTTCATATTTTTCATTTTCCCTATTAAATTGGTTATTATCTCTACTTAGCAATTTACTCTGATATTGATAATTGGTTATCGACTACGTAATATTAAACTACGATATAAAGAGATTTTGAGTAAAAATCTCAACAAGTGGTATCAGAGCATGGTTGGCATCATTAGCAATTCAGGGGTAGTTATGAATATTAATACAAACAGAATGATTAGTTTGAATGGGATTAATTGGCAGTTGTGGAAAAGAAAAATGAAATATCTTTTTTATTGTAAAAAGTTTCATGCTCCAATTAAATGTGATACTGTGAAACCGACAAATATGAGTAAAGAAGATTGAGAATTGGTGAAACCGGCAAGTTTTCGGTGACATTCGACAGTGGGTGGATGATAACGTCTATCACCAATATAGAGTGTGAAACATCTGCATAGTATTTGTGGATGAAGTTAGAAGAGATGTATGAGAGAAAAACAGCTGGGAATAAATATTTTTTGATATGAAAGCTTGTGAACATAAAATACAAAGAGGGCGCCTCAATCGCAGAGCACTTCAATGAGATTCAGAGCATCATCAATTAGCTTTCTTTGATGAAAATGGTTCTTGACTACGAGCTTCAGGCCTTGTTACTTCTCAGTTCTCTACCAGATAGTTGGGAAACATTGATAGTATCGCTGAGTAATTCCTCTCATGATGGTTAAGTCTCTATGACTTCGGTTAAGAGTAGTTTGTTGAATGAAGAAACAAGAAGGAAATCGTTGGGTTCTTCAATCAGTCAATCAGGGGCATTTGTTACAGAAAATTGGGGGAGAAGATTAGAGTGAATTCGACGAGAAAGAGGTTCAGTGCTTTTACTGCAAGAAGATGAGGCATAAGAAATCTGAGTGCAGAACGTTGAAAAGGAAGCAACAAAAGGAAAATGGTGATAATAGTAACGATTCAACAAAGACAATTGCAGCCATGAGTCGAGACGTGTTTGTTATCTCACTAAAGAACTTAGTGAATGGTACACGCCTAGACATAAATCAGGTAGTTGATAGTGTTGTCGCCACACATGTTGCCTCCAGAAGAGATATATTCTCATCTTACATATCAGGTGACTTTGGTGTTATGAAGATGGGGAATGACGGTACCTCCAAGATTACAGGGATTGGAGATGTGTGTCTAGAAACATATATCGGGTGCAAGCTAGTACTCAAGAATGTGAGACACGTTCCGGGGTCCAACTGAACTTGATTTCTACAGGTAATCTCAATGATGATGGTTATCACAATTATTTTGGTGAAGGTAAATAGAAACTTACCAAAGGGTCAATGGTAGTAGTCGTGAGGAGGAAAAATCTTACGCTCTACATGACATCTGTGAAGCTCACCAAGGGTTTGGTGAAAGTAGTGAAGAAGAATATCACTAGTGAATTATCCTACAAGAAACTATGTGATCCAGCTGAGAAGAATATTGTTAGAAGTTGAGATGTGAAATTTCTCGATGAACAAACTAATACAAGTTTGGCGATAGTTGAGAAGCCTCAGCTGATGAAATTGAGTTAAATCCAGTTCATATATCTCTAGGGAATGGTGATGGTAGAGACATTGATGGTGATCGTGCTGACGAAAGTGTTATTGATAAGCCAACAACACAGGATGCTCAGCCAGTTTTAGGGCCACCAACTGCTGTGATTATCCAGCTATAACAATCTAGCAAAGAGCGACAATCCTCTATTAGATGTACTAGAGGTGATTATGTAATTTCTACTAAAGGGGGAGATTCAGAGAATTATAAAAAGGCTAAAACAGATAGCCACCAAGAAAAGTGGGTAAGAGCCATGCAGAAAGGGATGAAAGCTCTATGTGAGAACCGTACAGGAAAATTGGTGAGGTTGTGACGAGAACCTTACCTAAGAAGAAGTATGAGGCATGGCGAGAGATCTTTTGCTAGCTGCATCAGCCATTTGTTGTTCTTCTAAATACTCCTGCTTATTTCCTGCAGTTCCCAGTTGGCCGTGTCCATCGTATACTCAAAACAAGGGTTGCGGCAAATGGAAGGGTTGGAGCAACAGCTGTCGTGTATACAGCTACTATCTTAGAGTATCTGACTGCAGAAGTGTTGGAGTTGGATGGCAACGCAATTTGCAAATGTCTAGGTGTTATATGTTCACTAAAGACGTCGGTTTCCCGTTCTGGAGGCGATGGTTCCCCGTTCTCGAGATATCGACTTCCGTTTCTACTTTCTCAACTCTTCTCATGAGTCTTGGGTGGGTTTTTTTTACTGCACGTGGCAGTAAAATAGTTTTTACCTCTTCACCTATTTATCAATTTCCCTATTAAATTGGTTATTATCTCAGCTTTATAATTTATTCTGATATTGATAATTGATTTTCTACTACGTAATATTGAACTATGGTATAACTAGATTTTGAGTAAAAATCTCAACAAAACCTTCATATGGATAAATATACATTGGCAACAAGTGAACAAACGTCACTAGTCTGGAGATTTCTAGTTTATGTATATATCAATTAATTCTTTGATGTATGTAAGTTGTTGAATCAAGCTTGATGGGATATCAAAGTTTTATTGACAATCTTGCTCTGAATCGATGTGATGATAACCATTGGATCGCTGAGAGAGAGTGAAAGCACTGCTTACCAATTTTTTGATGTAATGTTGCAATACATTACTTAAGAAGTGAGTTTGTCGCTTTGAAAAATTGATATAAAAATTATTTTACAAGTATAAATGCGTTTGTTATGTAGTTCATTAAATGGAGAACATGTGTTTCATTGCTCTAATGAGAAGATATATACTTGTAATATAATAGATTTCTATTTTATCAAGAGATAAATTTTTATTCTGATACGTTCGTTTATCATAAGTTTAAAAACTACTTGATCTTAGTAAGTAGCAGATATAATCTACTTACTCAGAGCAAGTAATTTTTACTGCAGCATGTTCGCGCGTGTTTAAAATATCAAAAACTACTTTATCTAAGCAAGTATAAGATATAATCTACTTGTTCAAAACAAGTAATTTTTTATTATGGATAAACGAATATGCCAGAGTTACCTACAAATGTCATGGAACAAAAACAGAATCAACAGTAGTTACAAAAAATTAAAACGGAAGAAACGCCAATTCTTTTCATCGTAAATACAAAATCAATATGATCATTGTTCCATGGCAATCAGTTTATGAGGAAATTACAAAATTCATTAGTTTTGGAGGGCAACTCTACATAAATGTCATTTTTTTAAATGGCATGTATGACCCTTTTTTAACACATGGCATTTCCTCTTATTTTTTTGAAGTTTTTTTTTTCCTTTTTGCCCTCATCTTCCCCGAAGGTGAGACATATGGTGACTAGGATTTTGAACAGTCATCGTCGCTCCATGCTCATCGTCGTTCATAGTTCATGGTTCATCTGTCACCGTTCGTCGCCTTTCTACCCTTATCTTCGTTGCTGTTCGTCGATGATCTCCATTCGCAGATAAACAATTGGTTGTTTTTTAGCGTGTTTTTCTTCATCACTCGTTGTTCTTCTTTTGTTGGTTTTTTCGCGAAGGTCTTTATGATTTTTTCATCTTTCCTGGATTACTTTGTGCGCGACATCAATTTTTTTTCAGATCTTATTTTACGTGATGATATATAAACTATATACATTCAAGAGTGTTCAATGTTTCACATTACTTCAATATTCATAAACAAAAATAAATCAATATTTAAATTAGATATCATCATTTATATACATTACGCATAACGAGTTTAAATGGTGTTCAATGTTTCAGATTAGTATGATATTCATAGACAAAAATAAACCAGTATCTAAATTAGATATCATACGTATCTAATACACATAGCGGCTTTTCTTCCATTTCATTAAACGTCGTGTTTCATTAAAGCTATAGTCACGCGTGGACCGCTGCATGCGTACTATAGCGTGTGTTTTAGGCCATTTTTCATTAAGGGTCAAATGGTAAATGATTTCTCCATTTACCATTGTCACATGGTCGCCCGACCATTCTTGTAATTAAGAATTTGGACTACCATTTGTGTAGTTCTCCCTTAGTTTATATAATTATTTTTCATGTCAGAGTAAAAAACTATAATAGTTTATACAAACTACCTAATCTTATACTACGTGGTTTATATAATATACTTGCTCATAGTAAGTACTCGACATTTTTCATTTGTCAAGAATGTCAAAGCTACTTGGACTGAGCAAGTAGTTTGTTTAAGTACTTGCTCAGATTAAGTAGTTTCTTACTCTATCATTTTTATTTGTTTAAAATACTAAAAACTATTTAGTTTGAGCAAGTAGGAGTTATAATTTACTTTATTCTACATGTCCAGATCAACTAGTATTCTATTCTGACAAATAGACGAAATACATTATCTTAAACACATCAATAAAAAATCATGAGACAAATAATATTTTACATTGTATATCCAATATGTTACGACATATGGAGTTACAACTCCCGACTCTTCTTTACATTCAATATTTGTACATTCTAAACAATAGTCAACTATCTAAAACTATTAAACAACTTATCACTCCAAACTCCCATTTGAATGTAAAAAGTCTACGGTCACCTTATTGTAAAAGAATCTCATTCAATAACATTAAGTTGAATACTCTCAAGCGGAATTCAATTTAAAGTTAAATATCCCATAATCCAAACTGTTAAATGATAAATTAACTCATCAGATAAATTCAATATAGAGAACTAAGCATCATTTATCAATACACTATATCTCTCTGATTTCATCATATTTTTTTAAGTGACAAAATCCTTACAATTTTATTTTTGTGGTGGATGACAACTCAAATCACATAGAAATTCATTAACATCAATAAAAAATTGTAAAAACCTAATAACAAGGGTATTGTGGCTTAGAACCCAGCAACACGACTCATTTCTTTATCAAACCAATGTAAAAGTAAGGATGACATAATCTGATTTTACTTTCTCACTTAACATTTCAAAGCATATCTCATTGACCACACTCCCACGTCGATTTTTTTATGTTGCTTTAGAAAACTAACATAATTTATCAAATGCACTAAATCTCTACGATTTCATCATATTATCTCAACTGTAAGTGATAAAATCCTTAACTATTTTTTTGTGTGGATGACAACTCAAATCACATAGGAGTTCATTAACATCAATAAAAAATTGTAAAACCTAATAACAAGCGTATTGTGGCTTAGAACTAGCGAGACAATTCATTTCTTTATCAAACCAAAATAAAAGTGACGGATGGCATAAATGATAAATAAGCTAATGAAAGCATTTTTGGCTTCATGATAGAAACCAAGAGCTTTTATTCTACTTCAGCAACAACACCGATAGCACATTTATCTAGTAAATCATAGAAGGTAATCACTTTCCTCTACTCATTCAGTGACACATTTTTTAAGCTACCAATAAACATAATAAGTGCCATTTCAAAGCATATCTCAGTGACCGCACTCTGGCGTCAAATTTTTTTATATACACTATAAAAATCTTAGGTTTAAAAAAATTCTAAAATTTTTTGTGTACACTATAAACCCAGTCAATATGCAAAATTGAAACACACATTTTAGAGAATAGTGTCTAGGCCACATTTTACCAAAATAAAAGAGCGAGACAACAACTTCTAGTGACGTCAAAAGCAAAAGAGAGAGACCAAGATAGAACCAACAGAGATGCAACAGTGAGCCGCGAGAAAGAAAAATAGAGCGTGAGAAAGTCTTAGAGAGCGCAGGATACGAGGAAGATTGAGAGAAAAATAGAGCTCAAGATAAAAAGTGGGGGCAAAGGGAGTCCAGATCAGAAAAAAATTAGTAGGAATAATAGTCACATTATGACTTTTCAGTTTTATAAATAAAAATATCATTAATTTAATACACTATATTTACTTTTTATCATAAAATGGTTTATATCTTATTTATTAAGAGGGATAGTCAGAGTGTGACCATTACTCTTAATAATCTCTCTCGGACGAGAGAGTTTGTGTGAGGAAGAAAGTTTTAGAAAAATATTTTTTTGGACCTATAGACATGCTTAATTAAGAGGGATAGCAAAGAAATTTTGAAGATAAAAAAGTCACGTAAACACCCTTATAAGAGAAAATTTCATTGAAACCCTCTTAATTAAATTAAATTTAAAAATATTATTCACACTGTCTATAATTTTTAAGTATTTTTTAAGTATTGACACTCACATCTCATTTATTAAATTTTTTATTAAAATATTATTAAAAAGTATTTATACCCCTGAGCGAAAACCAAATTATACTTCAATTTTTTACCCCCTTTATTAAAATACAATTCCCTTTCTCTCCCAACCAAGGACACCATAATCTTCAACAACCGGAGCTTCTTTATCCAGGTATCGCCCAACCAAGGACACCATATTCGGATTGGGAAGACGAAGGGAAAATTGCTCTGTATTATTGGTCTGTA
Organism: Datisca glomerata; assembly: GCA_003255025.1. Lineage (NCBI taxonomy): Eukaryota > Viridiplantae > Streptophyta > Magnoliopsida > Cucurbitales > Datiscaceae > Datisca > Datisca glomerata. The sequence goes on along the minus strand of QANY01005263.1, from coordinate 2,788,851 downwards.
ATTTCTGATTTCTCTTACTTTGGTCTGTAATATTGGTCTGATTTTTAGTATGTGGGCGTTCTTTATTTTTTATGCCCGTTTATGGTCTGCAATTTCTGTATTTCTGGGTTTATGAAAATTTTGGATCTGAGAAAGAGATATGAGAAATAGAACCAGAACAACGGCCGCACCAACAGATATACCCAGAACAACCCACAAGCTGCTAATAGAACCAGAACAATGGTAAGGAGATGGGGGGTGTTGACCATGGAATGGGTAAACAAGAAACTCGTTATATCACTACGGCTGCAAATCACTTCAATGAGTAAATTTTTTAGAACCAATTGGTGTGTATCTTCTTAGTAAGGGAAAAAGAGAATTTTATACCATAAATTTGTTAAACCAAATTCAATCAAGGGTGGCTCATAGATAATGGGGTGGAGGAAGGGTGGCCCACGGGTAATGGGGTGGAGGAAGGTTTTGGTTTTCAAAACGATAGTAACCAATTTGACTTAATTTATATGCTGCAACTTATAATTTATAATTTAAATAAGATTTATGTATTTAAAATAATGTTTGACATAGTTTATTAAAATAAGTTAACAACTTATTTAAGTTAAAAAGTTTATAAGCTTTAAGCTAAACAGATCTAGTTTTTTAACTTAAATTTTTTTTAATTTTTTCACATCTCTAAAATTACCCATATCTTTTTAAAAAATTACACAAACATACATCTCTTCTTCAAGACAAATCTATGAAATAAGAAGTAAACTGTTCTACTTCAAAGGTCGAGGGAACGAGTTGGGGAGTTCGGTCAGGGGCAAAGGTTGGGTCAGGGATTCGAGTCGGGTTGAGTTGGAGAGTGGGATTCGAGTGGGACATGAGTCAGGACGGGTAACGGGTTAGGTCAGATCGGGTAGGGGAGCTGGGTTTGGGTGGGCCACAGGTCAGGGACACGAGATCAAGAGTTTGGGTCTGGGTCATAGGTCAAATCGAGGGACCAGGGTCGGGGTTGGGTACACGAGTTGGGGAGCGAGGGTGGTCGGGGAGCTGGGGGTCGGGTCGTGTGGGACACGGGTCGAGATGGGTTGGGGAGCCATGTCGGGAACATGGGTCGGGACAAGTCGGGGTCACATGCTGGGGGTCGAGTCGGATCAAGTTGGGGAGTCGAGTTCGGGCGGGACACAGATTGGTATGAGCCTGAAACACGGGTCAGGGAACCATGGTCGGCCCGAGTATGTAGGGCCATGAATTCAGATCAGGGAGTGGGGTCGGGGAGTCGGGGATTGGCGGACAGCGGTCGGGAAGTCGGGTCAGAATTAGTCACAGGTCAGGGAATCGAGTCGGGTCGGGTTAAGGAGCCAAAGTCAGGATAGGTCGGGGAGTCAGGTCAGGAATAGGTCGAGGACACGAGTTTAAGAGGTCAGGTTGGGGAGTCGGTTGAGGAACTAGGGTCAGGTGGGACACTGGTCTGGCGGGGGAGTCGAGCTGGGTCAGGTTGGGGAGACGACGTCGAGATGAGACACAGGTCGAAACTCAAGATGAGACACGGGTCGGAACGAGTCACGGTCGGGTTAGGTCGGAGATATAGACGGGTCAGAATGATTCTCATTTAGATTAATGATTTGAAAAAAAATGGATACTAAAGAAATGAGCTAAATACAAGTTATATCATTAAAAGATATACTAAAATAATTTCAATTAAAATAATTTATCTATTCACTTATCTATCAAAGATCGTTATAGCTTAAAGTTAATTATAATAAGTTAAGCCAAACACATTTTAACTTATAGATTAAAGTTAAACTTGAATAAATTATAATTTAAAATTTTAAGTTATAAGTTTAAGTGAATTCAAATGGACCCGGTATCCAAATTAGATAAGTTAGAGATATTTAGGTAATTTCATGTCATTTGATCTAATTTTAGTGGAGGACCATTACTTAAGAGGACGTTAGCGTCTTTACTTAAAATGATTAAGATGTTAGTGATATTTTTAAACATAGAGAAGATGTGTATCATCTAATGAAACCCCATCAAGTGTCTGCAGAATTTTCCCATAATATAGCGTCATCCTTTCTTTCTTTCTCTGAGTATAGTAGCAATAGTTACAGTGATTTTAATATAGTAGTGAATCGTGGTACGGAAGAAAAATCAACGACCAAAGGAGTTCAACTCTTAAATCAGAGCATTCAGATCAGAGTAAGACGAACCGCCTTCTTCCACGATCTTCAATGCCATCTCACCAGCCACTTGGCTCTACTTCTCATCTCCAATTCACGAAAGGATATGTGAAAATCATACTGAGGGTAGATTTTTAGCACATAAAGTAATGAACAAAGGGTATTACTGGCTGAAGATGCACCAAGATGCTAAGCAGTGTGCAGTGTGCGAGGAAATGTGATAAGTGACGGCGCTTTGCACCCAATATCAAAATGGCCCCCAGATAGCTCAAAACCGTAACAAGTCCTTGGCCATTCTTGCAGTGAGCCCTAGATATTGTTGGACCACTCCCCATGGCACCCGCTCAGAACCGCTTCTTATTGTTCGCAACAGATTACTTTACCAAATGAATTGAGGTTGAAGCCTTCACCATAATTTGTGAAGAGGAAGTGAGAGGGTTCCTGTGGAATAACATAGTATGCCAATACAGAATTCTCTGGGTCCTCGTATCAGACAATGGACTCCAATTCATCAGGAGTGTAGTGAAATTTTTTTACGAAGACTTGAAAATCATCAACCATATCTCTTCATTGTACTATCCACAAGAAAACGAACAAGCTGAGAGGTCAAACCGGAGTATATTTGACAATTTCAAGAAACAACTAGAATCAACCAAGGAAAAATGGGTGGGAAAATGGCTAGCGGTGCTATGGGCATATAGAACAACTCTTAAAGAAACAATGGGTGAAACACCGTTTGCTCTAGCATATGGAGCAGAGCAGTGATTCTTGTTGAGATTGGGAACCCCACTATGAGATCTAGACTGGATGAAGAACTCCTCAGAAATAAACTTGATGAGATGGAAGAACGACGAGAAGCATCCCTGATCTAGATGGCTGTAGCAAAGAAACCAAAACTCATGCTATTAGTGTTCCACACCTCGCTTCATTGTTTGATGCGCTAAATTCAAAGGAGATGGAATGCTCTAATTTTTCTCCAAAGGGGGCCTGTCTCACCACCCCTGCTCATGCTCCTTTGTTAATAAATAAAATAGTGTGTTGTGAAAAAATAAAATATGATCTAAACTACAATTAGAGATATTATTTTGCAATAAATAAAACTGAAACTTTTGATTTTAGTAGTTTCTGAATTTAAACATAATAAATAAAAGAGTTAGCAATTTAAATTTTATGTATTTAATAAATTATCAAAATATATTTTGCAATTATGTTATAATATTTTGTATAATAAATTACCAAACATAATAAATATATTTATGTAAGTCCAACATTTTTTGAACTTCAAAATAGATTTAATTATAATAGGATAAACAACTACATAATTGTAATATATTGAATTTTCTGTATAAAAATGTTTACTATCTATATCGAAAGACAAGTTTAATAATTTAAATTTACAATATAATTATATTATCAATCTATTTCAAATATAAGCTACACAATAATTAGTCAACAAAAGTAATTAAATATATATATTTCAACCATAACTTATAAAGATCATAGCAAAAAGTATTTTCAATTCTCATAAATTCTATAATTCAATCATAACTCATAATTTCATTGGACTATCAATTTCTCTAATATAATTGGACTATCAATTTCTCTAATATAATTGGACTATCAGAGGGAATAAACAAATGATATCAGGTTGGCTGAACAAGAAAGGGCTAAAAGGGGTATACTTCCATTGAAACAATATTATTTTTTAGACTTATGTTTGTTACTAGATAAATACATGATGTACATGTTATCATTTTCCTATAATATTATTGTATATATTATCCTTCAGAAAATAGAATAAAAGAGAAAGTCCTATTTTAGAGAGAATTACATGATCAACGTCATTTTTTTATATGATTATAGAGATCTGGACATTTATAGAGTTTTTAACTAGCTTACCATGTTAGCTTACCTACATGGTGGAAATTTATTAATATGATTATTTTAACATGATAAATTATGAAATTTTTTGGACAAGAGCATGTTGCAACTAGATCAACTAAGTTTTTTACATTCTTTAAATTCTTTACAGCATCATGTTTATCATTTATTAAGATTGTTGATATATGTCACTTTCAATTAACTCGTTATCTCAAATAGTCATTGTATAAAGCTGATTAATAATATAATATGGGCAGATGTATACAAGAACATAACATTCATATGCCATTAGTTTAATGGTACATATGACCTTAGCATTATAACTAGATGTTGCTCAATCCATTATAAATTAGTATTCGGGTTAATCATGATAAGAAGACATTGTTACAGGGCTAAATTTGATTATACTAACATATATTTCATATGGCTAACACAAATGTGAACGTAAAGAAGGCACAAAATGGTTTCTTTGAATACTTGTAAGTAATTAATAAGATCATCAATTTAATGTTACATATTTTCATATCAATTGTTACAATGTTAAGGTTATTTTTTATAATTAAAACAATGAAAAAGAATGTGCTAAAATTAGGGCGGCATGTGGAGAGATTATGGGTCAAGAAGTAAGTATTTTAAACAAATATTACATTATAATATGAAAGTGATAAATTTTGATTGTAATTTAAGTGAGTTTGTGATATGCAGACATCGGAGATCTAGGTCAGTTGTGCAAACGTATGACGAAGCAAGTGAAACTCAATTACTTCAAGGATAATAAAATCCATGCCCTTAAAAGCGGAGTGGAACAACTCGATCTTAGTCATCTGAGAAGGCTTGCCTTTAAACGGAAGTTGCTCCCACGCTGTACACCCAAGAAATTTACGGATCTTATTACAAATTTTGAAGAGAAGAAGATGAGAGCAGTCGTGGAGATGGTTGGTAGATATTAAATGCCGCAAGCTGAAGAGGAACTTCTTGCAGCAACTATTAGGTTACTTCCATCCAATCATCTGCACATTGAATGTACGTAGCTATCGCAACGTGCGCGTGACGCGGAGCGGCGATTCAAAAAATCATTTTTTGAAGAAAAAGAAATTTGGAGTCGCCACCAATCATTTTAGGGTGTGATTGGTCATCCAATTTTAAGATGAAAATTTTGGTCTATCAAAGCTCAAAGTTGGTTCGGGAGTCGTTTGTGTGTGGGGAATATATTAGCACCCCACAACACCCATTATAAGATGATTATCAAATTTAATCAAATGCTATCCAATTTTTTATTTTAAGGCAAATGTTAAAGAGATTCATTTTTGAATGTCCCATTTGGTGCATTTTGTATCATAAAAATGAACAAAATAAATGACTTTTAATGGGTGGTTCAAAGACCATTAAAAAATTAATTTTTATATTCTTATATCCTTTTAAAACAAAGCATTATTAGAGTTATTCTCGGTATTCCAAGAATGACTCATCACCTCAGTAGTTCGAGAAGTTTGGTATCCTGAAAATCTCAAAGTGCGTCGTCAGATTTTTTTTAGTGAAAACTAAATAAAGAAATTTATAAAATTTAAATCAAATTATTATGGTTTTAATTTACGAATGTCAACTTTGATGATAAAAGAATAAAATAATAATCACATACAATCGCGACATATAAAAATAATAGTTAAATAAATAAGAATAGATAACAACTATAAATAAAAAAATAATGGAAATGAATGTAAGAGATGATAAATTTAAAAAAAAGAATATGCATGGTGAAAATAATGAAACAAGACGTGAATATAAACAAAAAAAATATAAACAAAAAATATAAACAAAAAAAAATATCTATAAAAAATAGAAAAAGAATGATCTATAAAAAATAATATCTATAAAAAATAGAAAAATAAACAAACAAAAAATATAAACAAAAAAAATTAAAGTAATTTTTTTTTACAGAGGGTGATGTCACCCTTTGTATTTTTTTAATTATATATATATATATAATTTTTTAGTAAATAAATTGATAATAAATTTTTTTGTGTAAAATAAATTAATTTAGGAAAAATGGTTAATTTCATACATGATTGGAATGATCATGCTTTTTTTACTACATGATCTATTAATTACCATTTTTATTTCTTCACCCAATGCTAATCAAATAGAAAAAGAATGATCATGAATGATAATTAATTTAAATAAGTATCACTAAAAATAAATAAATAATTTTGTTTGGGATATAAATATATCATTTTTTATTTTTGGACTACTTAGTTCACTAATTATCATATTTATTTCTTCCTTCATTGCTAGGAATGATCATGAATGATAAATAGTTTAAACAAGTGTCACTAAAAATAAATAAATAATTTTGTTTGGGATATAAATATACAATTTTTTATTTTTGGACTACTTAGTTCACTAATTACCATTTTTCCTTTCTTCCTTCATTGTTAGGAATGATCATGGATGGTAACTAGTTTAAACAAGTGTCACTAAAGAAAATCCATAAAACTTTCAAAATAAAATAATTTTTGTTTGGAATATAAATATACCATTTTTTTATTGGACGACTTAGTTCACTAATTACCAATTTCCTTTCTTCCTTCATTGCTAGGAATGATCATGGATGGTAACTAGTTTAAACAAGTGTCACTAAAAATGATGGTCAAAAAATTAAAAAGAAAAGAAAAGAAGATTCGTAAGAACATAAAAAAATCAAAGCTTAAAATATTTGCATGATCTTGTATAGATGTTTTACTCTCTATTTTATACATTTTTATGTATGAGAAATTATCATAAGAGATCTTTTCATCAAATGTAAACTTTCAACCCATTAAATGGTTGATTCACATTGAATTAATTTTAGACCCCTCAAAATTTTATCCTCATTCTCATTGATTGAGTTGATGACAAAAAAAATCTCATCATCAAACTTGTAGAGAGATAAACAATATATGAAAACAAAACTTAAGATTAAAAGTAGGAGAAATGATAAAAAAATGAGCAAACAAACCTATATATGGAAAATGAAATAAAAAAATATTAAATACATGAGTATGAAAAAGAGAGATGATTAATGCGAATGAACAAAATATATTGTAAGCTAAAATGTAAGAGATTTGAACTACCTTAATAAAAGGAAAATGAGAAGATAGAAGATGAATAGAAATGAAAACTCACCTTCATTCTCTTTTTCACTATTTTCTCAAAACCTCTCTTTCTCTCTCTAAAATCTCTTCTCTTCCTCACTCTCTCTAAATCTCCCCTTCAAGTGAAGACATCCCCTCTATTTATAGGCAAACTTAGGGTTTCACTTTATTTAATTTTAGTCTTTTGTTATTTTTTCTTTATTTTTAGTCATTGGACAAATTTTCTTATTTTTTAGGCATTGGGCTATTTTTCAAATCATACACATAGTCTTAGACTAGTATATGAGCAAAAAAATAAAATTAAAAATTTGTATTTTCAAAGTATTGGACTGAACAAAATACGGTATCTACAGCTGCACCCCTTTGTTCATGCTTCTAAACTTAGAATGTGTATAAAGGTGTAGATAAGTACTTTGATCGAGAAAAAAACCATATAGATAAAGGAAATAGAAACGTCGACTTATCCAGGTTCTATGAAATGATGGAACTTATGAAATGGACCTGGATAGACACAGGCTTCGACCTCGACTCAATTCGAGTTTGATTTAACCCTATAAATTGAAACGGACCAGGCGTTGACACCGGGTTTCGACCACGACAAAATCGGGTTCAATTTAACCTAAGATAAAGAAAGGATGCGGACCTTTATAGACGCAGGCTTCGACCTCGACTCGATGTGGGTTCGATTTAATCATAGATAAAGGAAGGGTGTGGACCTGGATAGACGCAGGCTTCGACCTCGAGTCGATGCGGGTTCGATTTAACCATATTAATTTAAATAGACCAATCGTTGACACCGGACTTCGACCACAACAAAGTCGGGTTTGATTTAACCGAGATATTTGAAAGGAAACGAACCTAGATAAACGCAGGCTTTGACCTCGACTCGATTCAGGTTCGATTTAACTAAAGATGTTGAAATGATATTTGATATGATATTTACAAGTTTCATATGGTGTAAGAGCTAGGCTAATGCATGCTCTAAATGTTGGAAAGTCATGTATGGATTTCGAAAGAATATCTTTAAATGATTCATGCACTTGAACTGCATCAAAACAGATCAATATGATGCATGTCTATGTATTGTAATTATTGAATATAAATGCAAAGTAGTGATTTTGAGTGCATGCGTGTTATGCATGATTGAAAACATTTGTGAAAAATTATTTGATGATTTTTTTTGAAAGTTGACAAATGTCGCCATATCCTTCACCCTTCAAATCAATCACTTGGCCTAACGTCATGAACTCACAATGAATTATCGAGCATACTTTCAAGAAAATGTGCATCCTTATTCATTGGTTTGTGTCCCAGTATTCGGCTTCACGTTGATGATGAAGAAAAAATGGATAATTTCTCCCAATTTGGCTTCTTTTCTCTACTTTAATTGCAATCCTCCAATCATGCTTTAGCCTTCGTTATGTGCCTACCAACTTTCTCGTGATGACTTTTCAGATTCCCCCTCATACTCAGACAGCCTTTCTTAGTTCCTATTTTTTTTCTTTTTTCTTTTTGGATTAGTTTTCACCTAACCAAGTTTATGCTTCTGAGTTATTTCAAGAATAATTAATGGTATCTTAGAATTGAGAGGAATAAGAAATAATGGAAATAAAGAGAAGATGAAGTATATGTATTTGTCAACTGAGAAAGAAAAAAGGCTCTTCATTGATGATGAACAATGTTTACAAACGATGGTTTGGAAAAAGAAAAGAAAAAAATGGAGGAAGAATTTCTCCAGTATTTGAGACAACTTATTTTTTAAACATTTTTTTTGCCTAACTTCATTTTTCTCATATTTAGAGCGGTCAAACGAAGTACTTCTTGATTGTATTAGAATTAACTATGTGCGGTAAATCATCTCCATCCATGTTTGTTAGCATGAGAGCTCCTCTTGAGAAAGCCTTATTGACAATGAAAGGTCCTTCATAATTTGGGGTCCACTTCCCCCGGTGATCCTTATGATATGAGAGTATCTTTTTTAACATCAAGTCTCCTTATCGAAAACATTGGGAATGCAATTTTTTGTCATATGCGTGCATCATTTTTCTTTGATATAATTGCCATCTACATAATGCAGTCAATCTTTTTCCCTCGATGAAATTCAATTGCTCATATCGTGTTTGTACCCACTCTTCTTCTTCTAATTTCACCTCCATTAAGACTCTGAGGGAGGGAATTTCCACCTCAATTGGAAGGACCATTTCCATGCCATATACCAAAGAGAATGGCATTGCTCCATGGGAATTTCCACCTCTTTTGTAGAGTATTTCATCATTCAAAAAGAAACCCATGGACAATCTTCTAATAGTGAGTTTATCATTCTCAGAAGCTTTGGATGGATATTCTCCATTCTTTATATACTGCTTGATGTCGTAATACCACGGTCTTGTGTCTGGCTCTTCTTCAATACTCATACATTGAGTAGAAAAATCTCGCATCTCAATTTTTATTGGTTGCACTTCTTCCTTAAAGTCTGCGGTGAACATGGATGCTAGAGTTGCCAGTGCATCTGCAATTTGATTATTTTCTCTGGGTATATGGTCAAATGAGATCACTTTAAAAGTTCGGTTAGCTTAGTTACATGTTTGTTGTAAGGTACCAGCTTGGAGTCTCTAGCTTCCCATTCCCCGTTTAGTGTTGTATCACTAATAACGAATCTCCGTACACTCGAAGCTTCCTTATCTTCATATCATAAGCTGCTTGAATTCTCATGGAACATGCCTCATATTCTGCCACATCGTTTATGCAGTCAAAGCATAGTTTTGACGTGAATGGGAACAACTTTCCCTCGGGAGATATGATGATTGCCCCAATTCCATGTCCTACATCATTAGACGCGCCATCAAATAACATTATCAACAATTCTGGATCCATAGATTCTCCTTTATTTTTTAATATGACTGAATATGTTCTCATCAGGAAAATCAAACTTCATAGGCTCATAATCTTGCACTGGTTGATCTGCAAGATAATCAGCAAGTACACTTTTTTTATTGATTTTCTCGTGACATAAACAATATCATATTCCGTGAGTAACTTTTTCCATTTAGCGATTCGCCCAGAAAGTGATGGCTTTTCAAAGATATATTTGATTGGATCCATCTTTGAAATTAACCAAGTGGTGTGGTATAACATGTACTGTCTAAGCCGATGAACAACCGAGGCTAATGCACAACACGTTTTCTCCAACATCGAATAATTAGCCTCATAATTTGTGAACATTTTGCCTAAATAGTATATTGCTTGTTCTTTCCTTCCAGAGGCGTCATGTTGACCAAGTATGCAACTCATAGATTTTCCTGTCACTGTAAGATACAAAATGAGTGGACGCCCTGGAGTTGGAGAAACAAGTATAGGCGGATTTTGCAAGTATTGTTTGATCTTCTCAAAAACAATTTGACAATCATCATTCCATCCTTCTGTATCACTTTTGCGGAGAAGTTTAAAGATAGGTTCACAAGTTGTAGTTACTTGTGAGATGGACCGGACTATGTAATTTAGTCTCCCCAAGAAACCTCTAACCTCCTTTTGAGTTTGAGGTCACGGAATATCAATGATGGCTCGAACCTTGTCAGGGTCAACTTTTATACCTTCCTTGCTCACAACAAAACCAAGTAGTTTCCCTGAAGATGTTCCGAATGTACACTTTGTCGGGTTAAGCTTTAAGTGGAACATTCTCAACCATCCAAATAGTTTTTGCAGAGTGACTGTATGATCTTCCCATTGACGAGATTTGACATTCATATCATTAACGTACACTTCGATTTCTTTATGCATCATATCATGAAACAGTGTTACCATTGCCCGCTGGTAAGTCGTCCCTGTATTTTTCAGACCAAATGGCATAACCTTATAACAAAATGTACCCCACAAAGTTATAAAAGTCGTCTTTTCACGGTCTTCAGGAGCCATTTTGATTTGGTTATACCCCGAAAAAATATCCATGAAATAGAATGTTGAATGTCCTGCGGTGTTATCTACTAAGACATCGATATGGGATAATGGAAAATTATCCTTGGGGCTTGTCCGGTTTAAGTCTCTATAATCGACGCACACCCTTACTTTCTCATTTTTTCTTCAGAACTGGGACTATGTTAGCAACCCATTCAGGAAATTTTACTACTTTTAGAAAACCCGCATCTACTTGCTTTTTAACTTCTTCTTTGATCTGTACCAGCATGTCTGGTTCCATTTTCTGTAACTTTTGTCGCATTGGTTCACTTTCGGGCATAAGTGGCAAATGTTGAACCACGATATTTGTGTCTAGACCTGGCCTATCTTGGTAAGACCATGTAAAGACGTCAATATACTCTTTGAGTAAGTCAATTAATTCTCGACGGCTTTGGCTTGTCATGGAAGTGCCGATTTGAACCTCTTTCATCTCTCCCTCCAATCCTAAATTTATCACCTCCGTTAACTCTTGATATGGTTGAGTTATTTTGTCATCCTCCTCTACCATTCTTAACATTTCTGGAGATGGTTCAAAATTATCCTCATCACTTTCATCTGACTCTATGCTAAGAATGAGATTGTCAAAGTTATTGCTTATGCTCTTATTTTCAAAATCACCGTTCTTGAACCTGAATCAGATTATTGGATGAACAGAAGGCGAAAAAGAAAAAAAATAAATAAACAATGCATGAGTATGAACAACATTTCAGAAATGGAAAAAATAGACATAAAAGGAAGAACAAAAAGAATTGAAATTATATTTATCATTAGCAAAAGGAGACAAAACCAGTTTTTAAATTTTCATTCAAAGAGATGACATGACATAGACGAGAACATAGGACCATAACAATGAAATTCCTAAGGTATTGGGTAGAATCATTAGAATTTTGGCATGAACACATTACTCTTGAAAATTCTCGAGAAGCACTGGTAGCTCGGTGACGTCCCAATTGTTAAGTTCATGATCTAAATCATATCGAGAAATCAAGTCCTCTGTACTTGATGATTTTTCTAAGATTGTGGATATCGAAAGCTTATCGATATCATCTTCAAGGTTGTACTGCTCTACTATAACCAGTTCTTCGAATGAAATTCCCCCACTTATAAAGGATTTAGAAATATGGGGTATGATCGCCATTTCCATATTGAATTCCCCATTTTTGAGCCTAGCAATCCTCTTTTCTTTCTTTTGAGATTCCACTCTTCTTCTATCAGCCTTGGTCGGTCTATATCCAAGCCCAAACCTTTGTTCATTCTTGTCCTACTCGATTAACTTATTTATACCTTGATGCTTACCCCTGAGTCATTTGTCTGGCTTGTATCCCCCTTTTATCATCAATTTTTCCACCATCTGAGATGCTTTTGATAAGCTTGATGTTGGAGTGAGTTTCCCACTAGCAACAAATGTAGTGTTCGCAATCTCAAATGATCGAAATAAACACTCTAATGCTCCTTCTGCCGCCTCAACATACGGCATGGTAGCGGGCTTAGATACCAATAATTCTTCTTCCCCACATATACAAATAAGTTTATGATCCAGTATAAATTTCATTTTCTAATGTAATGAAGACGGTACTGCCCCGACAGAGTGAATCCATGGTCGACCTAAAAGAAAACTGTATGCTGGATTTATGTCTATCACTTGGAAAACAATATTGAATAGGCATGGCCCGATTCAAATTTGTATCTATATGTCTCCGACTACTTCTCTTCGGGTACCATCGAATGCTCATTCTATCATCATGCTCGGTCGCATATGTGTTGCGTCCACAGGGAGCTTTGCTAGTGTGGATCTTGGCATTACATTTAGAGACGAGCCATTATCAATCAATACTTTTGCGACAACATAATCCCCACATTTCACGGATATATGTAGAGCTCTAGTGTGTCCGGTACCATCGACAGGGATTTCATCATCTGTGAAAGTGATAAAATTTGGTGCGGTAATATTTCCCACAATTTCACTCAACTTCTCCACCGTAATGTCATGACAGACATATGCTTGATTCAAAACCTTCAATAATGCTTGACGATGTGGTTCAGAATTCAGAAAGAGTGACAGTAAAGATATACGAGCAGATAAGCAATTAAGTTGTTCTATCACCTTATACTCGCTTTGCTTGATGGGCATAAAAAATTCACATACTTCTTCTTCAGACACTGCTCTTCAAGGTTGTACTGCTCTACTATAACCAGTTCTAGCATTATGATTCGATCCTCTTGTTCATAGATTACCACTCGTAAATTCTCATTGTCTTCCGCCATCTTTTTAATTTTGTTGCTCAATTGGCGAGTGTCCGTTCCCAACTCTGAGTTTTTTCGCTTCAGATATACCCGATCCTCAACCTTATTTCTCAACTCTTTGAGTCATTCTTCAGCTTCGATTATGTGTTTCTCAGACAAATTTGCCTCGACTGCTAGTCATCTATTTTCTTCCAAGAGGGCTAGAACTTTTTGCCGCTCCTCATATAACTCATTTAGCTCCTCCTTTTTAGCATTCTTTTGATGAACTTCCAGTGATTTGGCTGATGGTACATCCTCAATTGGTAAGACAATAATTACTTTATTTCTACTCTCAAGCCATGCTTCATACTTCTTTGTGGAGTTCATGCGATTCTTCTCATTTCACATCCTTCTTGTTATTTTCCAAGCTCCAATCAGCTGCTGTAATTTTTGTTCAATTTCTTGAGAATCGTAACTAACTTCAATATCCTTCAATGCATGCGTGGTGGGGACAAACTGTCTCATGTATAATTAACGGAGTGTCATTAGTGGAGCATAACTAGTACAACCCCATAGTCCCAGGAGTGGAACCCATTGATAATCACCACATCTGTAGATCATTGGTGTTAACTGCATCCAATGGGCTTTCCAAATGACATCCCCATCTTTCAACTTGGATAGGTATGAGAGCCAAGCCCCTTTTGTGGGAAACTGCGGATTCCATTTGGCCATTCCAAATTCTGCAATAGGGATCATCGTCTTCATCCATGAACTTGAAAATTTAACTTGAGGACATTTGAAATCTAGCGGACATCTTAGATGACTGAGAATCCAAATACACAAAAGAGTTGAAGAGCTGATGAACTTTTCTTTTCCAGACACTCAGATGTGATTCAAAGGACGGATAGTCAGCGAGAATTGAGATAACAGGGTTAACACCATGTTCGACTTGAAGGAACATTTTTATCACTTTATCATCCATATAACCTTGGATCTTTAGAAATAACACGGTGCCATAAATACACAGAGTATAAAGAGTCATGCCCTTATCCTCCTTCAAGAAATTTTGGGTGAGATCTAGGAGGTAATCCAACGGCACACACTCATTTCCCCTTTAATTTTCAACCTTTTCTCAATCTCAGACGCATTGACAGTACCCAAGAGCTTAGACAAAGCTGTCTTCAACGTGAGCTTTTTGTCATAGTTATAAACTTTGTCTGCATTTTACAACGTGACATTCAATAGTGCTTGATATTCTTCAATTGTGGGAGTAAGATCGATTATTCCGAAGGTGAAACATCTATAATGAGGGTCCCATAAATGCATTAAAGCTTCAAGGATGAGAACTTTGACTACAATATACAACAGATAAGCTATGTGACCATATTTTTCAACAAACAAACTTTTCTGCTCTGGTGAACAATCCTCCCATATCTTCTTCAACCTCTCTAAGTCAATGTGTGAGAACGCCATCTTAGTGATTGATGGTAGAAGAACAACGTCTTCCTTTTTCAGACAATCTCCTTAATGTTTCTGCGACTCCTCTGACCATTGAGTTACCGTAACTTGATCTTCCATCACACTCGAAGTGGGAGTCATGGTCTCTAAAATATGAATGAATTGAATACTTCTTTACAATCCCTATTACGCAGCATGATGCATGTATGCAAAACACAAAGATAAAGTTAGAAGTGAAACAATGAAGAAAAGACACATTCAAGTGACACAAGACATATATACATGTACAAAATTAATCATGATATCATATTTCAGCAGAAATCTAACGTTGGTCAAGAGGTGGGCTCTAACAACATAATACATGTGTGGTTGGGCTCTAAAAATCTCTTAAAGGCTCCCAGGTTATCCACACTATTATCTGAATAGAGTAATAGGGCCCCCCAAACGGTATCCCGAACTAGTCGATCTGAGTGAAAATTTTCATGAGCCTGCACGGGAACCGTAGTTCCACGAAGGCATTCCACTACTCATTCTCGCTAATCCTAAAAGGAAAGCCCAGGTATAGGGGTAGTGTATATGTGTGATAGTAGAAATTATGTAAAGAAATATACTTCATAAAAAAACTTATGTACAACTACAGTCACGAATTAGAAAAAAAATAATGAATCATATAAACAAACCAAGAACCAATACAAAAAGATAGCATACGATGAAATTTTGGCTTGACTCTGTATTAATCTAAAGATGGTTAGACCAATTGTTTGTTCCCAGTGGAGTCGCCAAACTGTCGCAACGTTCGCGCAATGTGAAGCGGTGATTAAAAAAAATCATTTTTGAAGGAAAAAGAAATTTGGAGTCACCACCAATCATTTTAGGGTGTGATTGGTCACCCAATTTTAAGATAAAAATTTTGGTCTACGAAAACTTAAAGTTGGTTCAGGAGTCGTTTGTGTGTGGGGAAGGTATTAGCACCCCACAACATCCATTATAAAATTGTTACCAAATTTAATCAAATGCTATCCAATTTTTTATTTTAAGGAAAAGATTAAAGAGATTCATTTTTGAATGTCCCATTTGGTGCATTTTGTATCATAAAAATGAACAAAATAAATGGCTTTTAATGGGTGGTTCAAAGACCATTGAAAAATTAATTTTTGTATTCTTATATTCTTTTAAAACAAAGTATTATTAGAGTTATTGTCGGTATCCCAAGAATGACTCCTCACCTCAGTAGTTCGAGAAGTTTGGTATCCCGAAAATCTCAAAGTCCGTCATCGGATTTTTTTTGTGAAAACTAAATAAAGAAATTTATAAAATTTAAATCAAATTGTTATGATTTTAATTTACGAGCGTCAACTTTGATGATAAAAGAATAAAATAATAATCACAGACAACCGTGACGTATGAAAATAATACATAAATAAATAAGAAGAGATAACAACTATAAATAAAAAAGAATAATGGAAATGAATGTTAGAGATGATAAATATGTATGATAAATTTTAAAAAAAGAATATGTATGGTGAAAATAATGAAACAAGACGTGAAATAATTAAAAATAAATATAAAAATAAATTACAACAAACTAATAATATCTATTAAAAATAGAAAAATAAACAAACATAAAAACAAAACAAAAATATAAACAACAAAAAAACAAAAACTAAATAAAGGTAAACAAAAATATTTTTTTTACAGAGGGTTATGCCACTCTTTGTTAAGTGACAGAGGGTGACGTCACCCTCAGTCTTTTATTTATTTATTTATTATAATTTTTTAGTTTTTACATATATATATAATTGTTTAGTAAATAAATTGATAATAAATTTTTTTATGTGTAAAGTAAATTAATCTATGAAAAAATGCTTAACTTCATACATGATTAGCATGATCATGCTTTTTTTTACTACATGATCTATTAATTACCATTTTTTATTTCTTCACCCAATGCTATTCAAATAGCAAAATAAATACATAAAACTTTCAAAATAAAATAATTTTTGTTTGGAATATAAATATACCATTTTTTATTGGACTACTTAGTTCACTAATTACCATTTTTCCTTTCTTCTTTCATTGCTAGAAATGATCATGGATGGTAACTAGTTTAAACAAGTGTCACTAAAAATGATGGTCAAAAAATTAAAAAGAAAAGAAGAGAAGATTTGTAAGAACATAAAAAAATCAAAGCTTAAAATATTTGCATGATCTTGTATAGAAGTTTTACTCTCTATTTTATGCATTTTTATGTATGAGAAATTATCATAGGAGATCTTTTCATCAAATGTACCCTTTCAACCCATTAAATGGTCGATTCACATTGAATTAATTTTCCACCCCTCAAAATTTTATCCTCATTCTCATTGATTGAGTTGATGATAAAAAAATCTCATCATCAAACTTGTAGAGAGATAAACAATATATGAAAATAAAACTTAAGATTAAAGTAGGAGAAATGATAAAGAATGAGCAAACAAACCTATACACGGAAAATGAAATAATGAAATATCAAATACATGAGTATGAAAAAGAGAGATGATTAATTAGAATGAACAAAATATATTGTAAGCTAAAATGTAAGAGATTTGAACTACCTTAATAAAAAAAAAATGAGAAGATGGAAGATGAATAGAAATGAAAACTCACATTCTTTCTCTTTTTCACTATTTTCTCAAAACCTCTATTTCTCTCTCTAAAATCTCTTCTCTTCCCCACTCTCCCCAAATCTCCCCTTTAAGTGAAGACCCCCTCTCTATATATAGGCAAACTTAGGGCTTCACTTTTTTTAATTTTAGTCTTTAGTTATTTTTTTATTTTTAGCCCTTGGACAAATTTTCTGGCAGACCAAGTAGAATAGATTACTTCCAATATCTTTTCTGAAACTCTTGAACCACAAGGATCTATTTTTTATGCATTGGGATATTTTTAAAATCATACACATAGTCTTAGACTAGTACATGGGAAAAAAATAAAATTAAATATTTGTATTTTCAAAGTAATGGACCGAATAAAATACAGTATCTACACTAGTCATCCAAGAAGGCTTGCCTTTAAACGGAAGTTGCTCCAACGCTGTACACCAGAAAAATTTATGGATCTTATTATAAATTTTGAAGAGCGGAAGATGAGAGCAGTCGTGGAGATGGTTGGTGGATATTAAATGCTGAAAGCTGAAGATGAACTTCTTGCAACAACTATTAGGTTGCTTTCATCCAATCATCTGCACATTGAATGTGCATGGGTGACATTCAACGTGACTATAAATGACGTGACTTCTATACTATATCTTCGACGGTGGTGAGAAGATAAAATTTGATGGTGATGTGAATGAAATCAAAGATCTACGTGAGAAGTGGGTGAACGCCCAAGATGATATTCCGGTGAACACATTGTCGAAATTCTTGATCGAGGAGTCTTGATTGACGATGATTATTGGAGGCAAGAATTTTTGTTGTACACTGTTGGGGTTTGGTTATCTCCTCGATCAAAATCAATCGTCAGTCATTCGTGGTTGCACGTTGTGAAGTCATCAGCGACCATCCAACAGAAGAATTGGGCTTCTTCTTGTTTGAAAGATTTTATGGATGGTGTCGTGAGGGATCAAAACAACCACCACGATAGCATTTCTGAATGCTTATTATTTATCCAGGTAATAGATTTAGAGTACATTGATCTTACTTTCATATTATAACATACGTAAATCTGCTATGTTCATTTTGATGCAGCTTTTTTATCTGGAGAAGTTGGCATGTGCTGCCAACTATGTTGACTTGAACCAGCCTTCACTGCTAAAGCCTTCACTGCTAAGGTGGAACGACCAGGCCATTGCAAAAATTATTTATTTGGTAAAATCAAGGGGAGGAGGGCCTAAAATCTTTGTCGTAAGCATTTTAGAATATTATAAATTTGGTTGGTTATTTCGCAATTGATTACTTCTACTAATTCATATATATATATATATATTTGTATTATGTAGATCAATATAGTCGCGCAAGACATTACGGGAGACTGTGAGGTTCGGGAGGACCGTGAGCGCAAGCACGCTGGCGAGGACGTGTGTTCAGATCTACCTGAAGAGCAAGCCATCGAGCTAGGTGCTTTAAATTCATAAGTGATCTACGTCGAAAGGTTTTATTTTGTTTATTCATATTTCATCATTTCTGTTAATATAACATGTATAATCTGACTATTAATATAACATCTTACTTGGAGTTGTGTTTTGGTTGGGCAAATAAGTCTTGACTAAGTCTACGAAAGAAAATGCCCAATGAAATTACGCAACACTCCAAAGAGGAGAGATGGTCCTCTACTCAGTTCACCCTATTTGAAGGGTAAACAGACTACTAAACGCAATAGAAAAATATTTAAAGTGAGTACGTACATGTTGCAGGACCCACTAGAAGTCAAATATAAGTGTTTTGTGGAGTATATTTTTTTAGAAAAGCTTAGAGGATGGGTAGTAACACTAATCTAACAAAATTCGACACATCATAACTTCCAAATTTTAATTAAGTTTGTCTTTTATTTGTCTTTTACAGTGAGATTATCGTTACACTTTCTGGCCACCAAGCGGACTGGATAGACCTAAAGACACTTGGTATAGAAAATTGGCTTGGCCCAGACCTTATAGACTTGTTTGTCACCATTTTGACATTGGAGGCTCGTCTTGCATCGATAAGAAACCGATTCTAGTTTATTCCAACCTTGTTTGTTCTGAGTATCTACTACTTAGTATCATCCTTATTTTAAGTTTGTATGTACTTTTCATATTATGTTTTGTTGTACCACTCCAGAGTCAATGTGTTTCCAAATTAGTAGAGCTCCCTAATTTTGTAAGGAAACACAAGATCAAGGAGAGATATGCGCCAACACTTGAGCTAGAAATGGCGGTAAACAAATTTAATGTAGTTAAGTTATTAATTTTTAACTTAGTATGATTTTATAAATGTATTGTGTAATATAGATCTGTATGCCGGTACATGATGGTCGAGATCATTGATTTATGGCCAAGATCTCCATAATGGACGAGGAAGTCACCATATGGGACACCTTGCCAGATGGTCGACATAACGTGAAACAGACCGAAAAGGTAAAAATGACTGTATGTTCTAACCCCTCATCATGACTTATAATTTGTATAACATGTGTGATTTTGACATTGATTACCCTTTTATATTTTTTGAATGAAATTATAGTTAGAAGGTATGGACTTGATATTTGGGCCTAACCTCATAGATTTGTTGCCCCCGCCAACAACCTTCTGCTCATTCAAAATTTTAAGGTCGCCCCAAGTAGTCACCCAATCAAATGGGTAAGTTCACTTATCGTGATTTTGAATGGGCTTCCTTCACCCTTTAATTATGCACTTATTATTATGTTTGCAGAAGTGATTGCGGTGTGTGGGTCATGAGATATATGGATGACATCAGGGCATAAATGGTTCGCGAATATCGTTCCCTGTTAATTTCTCAAATATTGTTTACATTTTGTTAAACTTGAGAGCTTTATTTTTTGTTTGTTATAGTTTGATGTTCTTTTAGTTCTAAAATTAGGGATTTTTTTATTGTTATGGATTTACACATTTGTGGTTGTCATTATTATTATGTGTTATGGTGTAATGATAGTTTGGTGAATATTCAAGCATGGAAGGTTTCTATTTTGGTTTAGTTTGGAGTTACGGTTCCCTTAGTTATGTAATTGGGAATTTTTAGATTGTTCTGGATTTGCTTATTTTTTTCCATTGTTATTGAATTTGTTGAGGTGTTTGATAGTTTGTTGAATATTGAAAATATTTTTACAGGAGTATAAATCACATGATCTTTAGTGTGATATTCTTTTGAAGATCATCAACCATTCTTCAAACGACATGTATACATTATTGTGTAATATTTTCTATATGATTATTATGTTTAGTGAAGAAAAATAAATTTTTGCAAGTTATTGTGTACAATGATGATAAACAAATTTTGTATATTATTGTGTACATTTATAAATATAGAGGTTTTTGTAAGTTATTATTTACAAGGATTATAAATAGATTATGTATATTATTGTGTACAATTATAAATAACGAGATTTTTGTAAGTTATATGTACAGTGATAATAAATAGATGTTGTCCAATTATTGTGTACAGTTATAAATAAGTAGATTTATGAAGTTATTGTGTGCAATGATCATAAACACATTTTGCAGAATTATTGCCACGGTGGTAGTGAGATGTCAACCACTCTTATATCATAGTCGCTCTAGCTGACCCTGATGCTCCTAATGCTGCTGTGACTATGACGGTTACTAATGTTGATGCCTATACCGAGTAGATTACAAATTTACATTGTATAACAAAGGAGTAATCTCCTCTATTTAAAAACTATTTAGAGACGTTTAACACCTGCGAAGATGAAGATGTCCCATCATATTTGTAAGACAACCAATTTTTCTGAAATTCATCATAGTTGTAAGACAACCAATTTTTTTGAAATATATCATAAGTATCTTCACCATCGCCATCTACATCATCGATGAAGTGTGTCGCTCTGAAACCTCCAAGACCACCATTCAGATCATCTCTGGTGAATAGTTGATCATATAACATTGAAACTGGAGGTCTGTATGGGATGTACGGCAGCTCGATTCCCAAACTTTACCGTGAGACGCACTCACCCAAGTACCATGCTCTTTCAGCAGGTCCTTGCAGCAAGATTTTCATGGTGGTAGGAGGTACACTGTCGATATAATAGTGAGGCAAGTTTGTACGTTGTCCCTAAGGGTTCCAATTGATCTGCAAGTTCAAAAATAAATAGTTTGTCATTATTCATACTCAAGGGGGAGATATAAGAATTGATAGAATAAAACACATACCTTATTAGGCCTTACATATCAAAGTTTAACATCTAATGCTCCTAACTCAATGTCTATCTAACGTGCTGCTTTCGGGAACGTGTTTGAACCACCCAATGTTCTGCTCAGTGCCGAACATAGAAAGTACTCACAAGCCCATAACTCTCATGCTCTGCAGAAACCACTAGTCCCTACACTTTTTTCGTGGCATTAACGTTCATATTGCAAAACAAGGACAACGCCGAACAACCCCAATTATACTCACGCATCTCATCTATTTTCTTTAGGTTGGAGAGGAAGTGCAAATAAACTTTATTTCTCTTATCGCAAAAAATTGTACTACTCAAGAGCACCAGAAGAAAAATTCTCGTCGAAATTTTCTCCTTCTTAGGAGTAGTACACTGTTAATTAATATAATTAAAAAAAATTCCATTGATAGCTAAGATTTTTTTCTCTAAGCTCCGAGAACAGTTTGTCGACTAGCTACCGTAATTACTTCTTGTTGTTGTAGAGTTCCAAATCATAGTCTAGTTGTCGACCATTGACTTTTTGGCCGGTAATCGTAGGAAAGGCTAATGGGTTCATTGTCATTTCACCCACTTCATCTATATGAAAGGTGTGGGTTGTATCCCATCATTTCTCGATCAGACTTTTCAATAGGAAACAATCCATCTGACCCATTTTCAATATACTTATAAAGTACCTAAGCCCAGAAGCATCGACCTTCCTTTTCACATTTTCAGGAAGCCTACTGTACCACCGAGCAACTAGTGTAGTGTTTCCAAAACCTCGTGCACCAAGATCATAGAATTCAACCTAGGAAGCCAAGTCATGACTCAGTGAAAAAGGAGTGTAAAGAAAGATGTATTACATACGAAAAAATTTCAAAGAAAGAAATGACAATAATCTGTAATCCCTATTGTGACATTTCCTCAAACACCTTATGGGCACATAAACATACACTATACTTTTTTATACAAAACATATATCGGTACCAATAATCATACATTTCTAGAAGCAACTCATAAAAACATCCAATTTTTAAAATGATTCAAGTATCTATTTGGTGTTTTACTATAACACATAACAATCATTTTTTTTTAAAGAAAGTTACATTTTTTCCCTAGATGGGATTTAGCATTCATCGAACATGTTACGGGCATTCATATAAATATAGTATGGACCCCAAAGTGACATTTTATCAAACATCTTAAGGACATTGATAAAAATATGTCATATAAATCATTATGACATTTAGTCAAACTTTTTACGGGCATTAAAGGAAATACTATAGTTTTTCATCCAAGACATATATTTCTACCAACGACCATACATTTCTACAATCGTCTCATAAAAGACAATTAATTTGAAGAATGAATCAAGTATCTATTAGGTGTTTAAACAATATAACGCATAAAATTCAAAATCTTTATAGAAAAACTTACATCTTGTTTGCTTGGGTGAGATATATGCTCCTTTGGAGCAATGTGAAGAATAGGGTTAGTAAGATTTTGATTCTTCGGATAAAATCTTTCACCCCATAACTGGCGTCATATGGGTCTTTTGAACCGCTTAAACCTGGTTATATCTTTAAACTCAACATTCCCTTTGTAACTTTATGTTATCCTCTAGCCCTTTTTGTGAAAAAAATCAATATTAGAAGGATATGAGGATTGGGGTCACTGATTGGACGAATTTGGCTCGGGTTGGGCGTGAGTTTGACTCATGTGTTGTAAGGGGTGTGTGAAATGAGAGATTGCAGGTTTGACTCACGTGTTGCAACGGATTTGCTCAAGTTGGACAGATTTCGAGCTATGAAGAGATGAAGATGAAGAGATGAAGAAGAATGGATGAGAGTAGAGTGTTTCAGTGAAGATGAATGAAGTGTTGAGAGGGGGGATGATAGGTATCAAGTTTTCTAAGAAGAAGGGGAATATGGTATTTTAAGTTTGGGGTTAATTTTGATAAGAAAATAAGGTTAGATTTGACAAATATATTTATAGGGTTATAAATTAAAACGTAATGTGGTTTTTTCCAACTTCTACGGGGTCATAATTATAAAATAAAATGTTAAATTTCAAAATTTAATATTTAATTTCAATCTTTTAGTGGCTATGTTCGATCTAATAGTAGAATCCCACCTTGATGGTTATATGTGTTCGTCAAACCAATAAATAGATTTACTGACCATAACATCATAACGTATAATTATATATGGTGAAAACTCGTCTCGCTCAATACTTTTCATAAGAGCACAATAACATTATCAATGACAACTTTTATCGAATTTATAAATAAGTGTTCAACTACTTTGAGAATCCTTATTTAATCCAATATAATTTCACATAATAAGTGAATATTGTGAATGTTCGCATTGAGAGAACCAATTATTTCTATTTTTATCCGTGATTTGTCTAGTGTATGGTAATTAATTTAAAAATTATAAATTTAGGGTATATTGTGAAGATGGCGATTTGAACCAAAATAATGACGATTAGGGCAAAAAAATGTCATTTCGAGAGCACATAGGCGATTGCCTATTCAAGAATGGCAATTAGAAAGGGGAATGGCTATTGGACCCATTTGAATGGAGCTTGGCTTTGAAGATGAGGTTAGCACCTTCATGATGAAGTTTAGAAGCTCCCGATAGGTGATTCGCCTATGATGAGTTTTTAGGTATTCATCAAATTCGTAATGGGGTTCAACAAATTCGTCAGGAATTCCCCAAAATTTTAAAACTCATTTTTTTAGGGGTTCATCAAATATGCATAGAGGTTCATAAAATATGTATTGAGATTCACTAACTATGTACCGAGATTCATCAAATACGTAAAAAGTTAATAATTCTTGGAGGGGTTCACCAAATATGTACCGGGATTCATCAAATATGTATTGGGGTTCACCAAATGACTAGCCGGTATCAAGTCAAAATATTACAACTTTTTTTTTGTTAACCAAATATGTACTAGGGTTCATCAAATATGTACAGAGATTCATCAAATATATAGTGAGGTTCACTAAATATGTACAAAATTAATCCAATGATCATAATGACCCAGCATCCATGTCGGGAATTTATGCCGGGAATTCCGGGCATTGTAGAATCTTCCTCCATAAGAATAGGAGTACGGAGATGGTATCCTTAAATAGTGCCCAGTACAAATGAAAAGGATGGGACCATTAGAACACCTGTAGGAAATCTGTCTAACATAATACTAAGCAAAATATAACAATCTAGTATTCTGGAGTGGAATTCAGATCTGTTCTCTAATACCCCCCACAAACTCAGGGTACCTAAAGAGACAATTCTGAGTTTGTGCATGAGATCAGAAAAACCAGTGTTGGACATAGGCTTAGTGAGAATGTCAATAATTTGATCTCAGGCAGGAATGTGTTGAACATGAAGATGACCTCGCACAACCTTGTCACAAACAAAATAGATGTCGAGCTCAATGTGCTTGGTGCCAGCATGTTCAATAGGATTAGCAGCTAACATAACAGATTTAGATTGTCACACCATAGCGTTGGAGGCTTGTGAAGAGGGATTTTAAGTTCAGCAAGGACAGACTGACTTGACTTCAGCTGTTAAGTGAGCAAGGCTGGCGGTATTCGGCCTCAGTGCTGTACCGAGACACAATGTGCTGCTTTTTCGATTGCCAAGTGATGAGATTAGTACCAAGATACAAGCAGAAACTTGAAGTAGAACGGCAATCATCATGAACAGACGTCCAATCAGCACCATAATAGCCAGTAAGATCAAAAGTAGAGGGGCGAGACAACAACAAACCATAGTCCAAAGTACCAGCAAGATACTGGAGTGTGCGTTTTACAACCTGCCAATGAGACTCCAAAGGATTGTGAAGAAATCGACACACTTTATTGACTGTGTAAGATATTTATGGCTGAGTAATAGTGGCATACTCTAGTGCCCCAATGATGCTCCTGTGGAGATTAATATCTTGCACAAGATCCCTGCAAAAATTTGTAAGTTTTGTCCAGTGTTCATTTGAGAGCAAACTGGTTTTGCATTCTGCATTTTTGCATGACAGAAAATCTTGCATGTATTTCTTTTGGGAGAGACGAAAACCAGATGAGGTTGGGCAAGTAAAGAAATTCCATGCTCTACAATGACTCTGTATTTTCGCTCAGCAAGACCACTTTGCTGATGAGCGGCTGGACAAAAAAGACATGGTGAATACCATGTTCAAGTAAAAAATCAGTAAATGCACAGCATTCACCACCCTAATCTGTTTGAATTGATTTGATTTTAGTAACTAATTGCAACTTAGCTTGGGTTTTAAAATTGAGAAATGTTTGGAATGCATCAGACTTCCGCCGGAGCATATAAATCAAGGTATTTCTAGAAAAAGAATCGATGAAGTGAATATAATAGAAATAACCATTGGAGGAAGGGGAAGGAGATGGACCCCATAGGTCCAAACGAATGAATTGTAATGGTGCAGTGTTTATGGTATTAGAAGATGGAAATGGAAATTTATGGATTTTGCCCAAACAACAAGAATTGAAAAAAGGGTGCACAGTTTTATTCATAGGCTATAGATTACATGTTTGTAAGACAACATTAACAACTTGTACAGAGGGATGTCCTAGTCGCGGCAAAGTAAAAACTCTAGGCCTATAAGAAGATACAGTAATTGCTGTCATGACCTGATCCTTGACAAAACAGTGAGTTGAGTGAAATTGAAAATAGACATTATTATCATATGCAAATTTAGAAACACTGAGCAGATTACAAGTAATTAAAGAGACGTGAAGAACTAGGTTCAGATTGAGAATCCTAGAGGAGTTATGTCTAGAAAGAAAAGATGAATGACCAACATGATGAATAGACAAACCTTGGCCATTACCCATGTGAATACGATCTGAACCAGAGTAATCTGCACGAGACATGAGGTTGGCAGCAACAGGAGTCACCAAATGTATATGTACAGAGATTCACCAAATATATACTGGAATTCACTAAATATGTATTAGATTCACCAAAATACGTATACATTAATAATTTTTAGAGGAATTCACCAAATATGTACTTGGGTTCATCAAATATGTACATGGGTTCACCAAATATGTACTCGGGTTCATCAAATATGTACATGGGTTCACCAAATATGTACTCGGGTTCATCAAATATGTACAAAGTTAATTTTGTATATATTTGGTGAACACCAGTACACATTTAGTAAACCCCGGTACACATTTGGTGAACCCCTGTACATGTTTGGTGAACTCCAATATATATTTTATGAACCCCTTCAAGAATTATTAATTTTGTACGTATTTGATGAACCTCACTACATATTTGGTGAATCTCAGTACATATTTAGTGAGCCTCAGTATATTTATGGTGAACCCCTTCAAGAATTATTAATTTTGTACGTATTTGGTGATCCCACTACATATTTAGTGAACCCCAATACATATTTTGTGAACTCTAATATAATGGAGTTAACCAAATACGTACAAATCAATAATTCTTGAAAGGGTTCACCAAATATGTATCAGGGTTCACCAAATACGTACTGAGGTTCACCAAATATGTACAAAATCAATTTTATACATATTTTATTTTTTCACCAATAATGGCTAGAGGAAATTCTATAGTTACAAAGGTAATATTGAGTCTAACCATGCAACCAAGGTCGAGCTCGAGCGTGTCAAAAAGGCGTGCGATGCCACCAGTTATCGGGTGAAAAGATTTCGTCTAAAGAATCGAATTCTTAGTAGCCCTATTCTTCATATTGCTCCAATGGAGCATATATCTCACCCAAGCAAACAAGATGTAAGTTTTTTTTATGTATTTTGAATTTATGTGTTATATTGTTAAAACACCGAATATATACTTTAATTCTACGAATTAGGTGTTTTTTATGTGATGATTATAGAAATGTATGGTTGTTGGTAGAAATATATATCTTGGATGGAAAACTATAGTATTTTTATGAGTGGACGTAAAGTGTTCGACGAAATGTCATAATGAATTATATGATATATTTTTTTCATTGTCTGTAACATGTTTGATAAAATTTCATATTGAGGTTTATAATGTATTTATATGAATGCCCGTAACACGATCGATGACATGCTATATACCACCCAAGGATAAAATGTAAGTTTCTTTTACAAAAAATTTGGTTATTATGTTTATATTGTTAAAACATCAAATAGATACTTGAATCATTTTGAAAGCTGAGTGTTTTTTATGTGATTCTTCTAAAAATGTATGATTATTGGTAGCAATATATGTTTTGGATGAAAAATTATACTGTATGTTTATTGCCCGTAAGATGTTCGACGAAATGTCACAATAGGGATTGTAGTACATTTTTCTCCACACACATTTTTCACTAAATCATACTTACATTTTGGTTTCTTAGGCTAAGTTCTATGATGTTGGTGTTTGTGATTTTGGGAACACTATACTATAGCTCGATGGTACAATAGGCTTCCTGAAAATGTGGGAAGGAATGTCGATGCCTCCAGCTTTAGTTATTTTTTAAGTATATTGAAAAATGGTCAGATGGATCGCGTCCTATTGAAAAGTTTGGCTGAGAAATGGTGGGATACAACCCACACCTTTCATATATATGAAGTGGGTGAAATGACAATGACCCCATTGGACTTTGTTGCAATAACTGGCCTGAAAGTTGACGTCGACAACTAGACTATGATTTGGAACTCTACAAGAACAAAAAGGCTTTGCAAAATCTAGTTGGCAAACCATTATCAGAGGTTGGAGAAACATAAGCAGGAGGACATTTTGAACAAAGTCTTTCTTCTAGTGCTCTCGGGTAGTACAATTTTTTGAGACAAGAGCAATAAAGTTTATTTATACTTCCTCCCCAGCCTACAAAAAATAGATCGCATACGGGAGTATAATTAGGGTGGTTCGGCGTTGTTCGTATTGTATTGCATTATGGACTTTTTATGCCGCGACAAAAGTGTAGGCACAAAGGTTTTTTGAGAGCATGAGAGGTATGGGCTTCTGAGTACTTTCTGTGTTTGGCACTAAGTAGAGCATTGGGTGGTCGAGACACGTTCTCGAGAGCAGCATGTTTGATAGACATTGAGTCAGGAACAGGGGATGTTGGCTAAACAAATTCTGTGTTAAACTTCAATATGTGAGTCCCAATGAGGTATGTGTTTTATTTTATCAATTCTTATATTGCCCCCTTTAGTATGAATAATGTTTTACTTATAAACTATTTGTTTTTGAACTTGCAGATCAATTGGTACCCTTGGGGAGAACGTACAAACTTGCCTGACTATTGCAAGATAAATATAGGAGTTTACTCATTTTGGTATACAATGTAATTTTGTAATCTACTATGTATAGGCAACAACATCAGCAACCACAACAGTCACAGTAGTACCAAGAGCATCAGGGTCGGCGAGAAAAACCATTGATGATATAAGAGTGGCTTACATTCCACTACTATCGTGGCAGATTCAGTTACCACTCCCAGATGGTGATAGAGAGTTGGTTGATATTCCAAATGATGTTCCAGTCTGTGGTCTTCCATCTAATGAAGTCGATTATGTGATTTATAATGATAATATTTATTATTTAGTCATTCAATATCATATTAATGTGTAATTTAAATAATGCAGGTGTCGGCGACAGGCATGATGTGCATGATGCGCATGATTGGCAGTCTCAACAAGCTGTTATTCAAGAAAATGTTAAGTGCACGTGAGGCGATGATAAAGGCCAAAGCATCAATTAAAAATGGATAAGAAAATTGTAAACTTAGGATATTTCCCTTTTTTATTTTTTAGTTTGAAATCATAATATACCGAATATGTGCACTTGTAGGCGAAGTTGCAAAGACGCCTGCACACGTAAGAAACTCAATCAAGCAGGCATGAGAGTGATGATGATGAAGTTGATGAAGATGATGATAATGGTGAAGATTCAGTTAATGATGATGAATACACCAATGAGGATACTGAACTGGAATGAGTACATGAAGGACGTATAAAGCATTCACATGATGCTTTATCGAAAAAGAGAAAAGTTGCACTATGATATTTTGTCAAACTTGATATCAACTTTTTGTGGATATAAATATGGTGGGTTCTATATTTGAAGGACGTACAAAGCATTCACATGATACTTTGTCGAAAGAGAAAAGTTGCACTATGATGTTTTGTCAAAGTTGATATCAACTTTTTGTGGATATAAATATGGTGGGTTCTATATTTGTTTTTAGATTCTAAGGTTGTTTGGATTGGGTTCTAAGTTTTTTTGGAATATAAATTTGTCAAAGTTGCTTGACATTGCATGATAGGCGTTTGACAAATTATGGATATAAATTTGTAATTAATATTGTGGGTTTTCTAATATTTATGGGGAAGTACTGTTGAATTGTTGGTCAAAATTTGACACTACGTTTTAAGGATAACATTTACGAACTGTCAATATATCCAAATGGACTCTACAAAGAGTAGATCAGCAACTTATGTTATGGTTCATCTCGCGCTTACAAACTATCAAGCTATTCAAACAGTTTATGGGTGACAAATAAAAAATAATTTTTCCATCCAGGTTTTTTGTGCATAATAGGGAGTATTAGAACCAGACGCTTGACACAAAGACGTTTGGCTTGTGGCGTTTGGGGACCAAATCCATCTATAGTCCCTTAATGGCTTTCATAACTGACAATTCGCCAATCATGAATGGCGTTTGGGGCCTAATGGTCACGCCCTAAACGCTTGATACAAAGGCGTTTGGCCTGCATCCCATCTACACGGGCCAAACGCCTTTTACAATGGCTTCTGGGGACCAAACGCTTGTTACAAATGGCGTTTGGGCCCTGATGGTCGTGCCCTAAACACTTGATACAAAGGCGTTTGGCATGTGTCCCATCTACACAGACCAAACGCCTGTTACAATTGTGTTTGAGGACCAAACGCCATCAGCAGTCCTCAAACGCCATTCATGACTGACAAATCATCCCCAATCGCCTAGTTTGACCAAATTATTGGTTGGTGGTGTCTGGTGTTTGTGCAATTACTATGGGTAATTACTCTTCGTAAACCATCTTTGAAAATCATATATTCACTGAACTAAACACATTCCCACTAATTTTTAAGTGCTCTAAACTTCAAATACACTTACTTGCTCCTTCATTTTCTTTGTTTAGTTATCCAATTTTCATCTCCGACTAAGTGATCGGCTATTCTGAAAAGGTAATGTTTGTTTGGTTTTCTTTAGTTTTTTAAAGATTAAGCATATTCAAAGACCCAACATCCTGATGTTTAATTTTCTATAATTATTTTAAGATTAAGCATCTTCAAAGATTAGTCATCATGAAGTATCCATAAACCCGGGTCAAGCCATTCTCATCTGGATACAGATGAGACAGTATTTCTTCGGTACAATTCGATCCAACCAGCTGCCAAAAGACGTGCTCACTTTACGTCAAAGTCAAATGAATGGTCGACTCCAGCCAAATGGTGGTTGGGATGCTTTGTGCAAAATATGAGACCTTGTGGAATGAGAGGGTAACCAAGGAACATGATGTGAAGCACGAGGATTTGAAGACCGGATAATCGTTAAGCCGAAGGGCAGCCAAGGTACTAGCTCGTGTAAAGCATGACCAACCACCCAGCGATGTGGCCATTGTAAAAAACACTAAACATACCAAACAGACATGTCCAAAATTACTGAGCGATGTGCATGCCACAATGCGGGACGATAATAATGATGATCCAACACCTTTTAACGTGCAAGGTGCACACGCAACAGGGGTCACCAGACAAGGTACGTCCTCATTTAATGTGCAATGTGTGTAACCATTCAATCCATATGCATACCCACCACCATTCAAAGCACAAGGTGGGTACTCTATGTACAACACAAACATCCCATACTTGTATAATTTTTCGTATCCATAGCCGTAGTAAATGTACATTTTGATATTAACTTGCTTTCAAAGTTTTTTGAGAATGTTAATATACAAATATTTATAAACTACTTATTTATAACAATACATAATAATTCTACAAATTCTATTATTTTATAACTGTATAAAATAATTCTGCAACATCTATTTATCATCACTGTACACGATAACTTATAAAAATCCCTTTTATTTATAGTTGTACACAATAATATACAAAATCTGTTTATCATCCTTGTACAGAATAACTTACAAAAATTTATTTATTTTCACTAGACACAACAATCATATACAAAAGATGGCACAATAATGCTACTCAGAGGGATGCTCGGCCAAGACAAGCCTATTTATTGTGTCATATTTTTTATGTTCTTGTTCAAACAATGCCCATTTTCCATTTCTAAAAAATTCACCAGTCATGAATGGCGTTTGGGGCCTGATGGTCACGCCCTAAACGCTTGACACAAAGGCGTTTGGCCAGTGTCCCATCTACACGGGCCAAATGCCTGTTACAATAGCTTTTGGGGACCAAACGCCTCTTACAAATGGCGTTTAGGGCCTGATGGTCATGCCCCAAATGCTTGATACAAAGGCGTTTGGCATGTGTCCCATCTACACGAACCAAATGGCTGTTACAATAGTGTTTGGGGATCAAACGCCATCAGCAGTCCCCAAACACCATTCATGACTGGTGAATCATCCTCAATTGCCTAGTTTGACCAAATTATTGATTGGTAGTGTCTGGTGTTTGTGCAATTAATAGGGGTAATTACTCTTCGTAAACCATCCTTAAAAATCATATATTCACTCAACTAAACACATTCTCACTAATTTTCAAGTGCTCTAAACTTCAAATACACTTAATTGCTCATTCATTTTCTTCGTTTGGATTATCCAATTTTCAACTCCGACTAAGTGATCGGCTATTCCGGAAAGGTAATGTTTGTTTAGTTTTTTTAAGATTAAGCATTTTCAAAGACCCAACATCCTGATTTTGTTTTCTATAATTTTTTTAAGATTAAGCATCTTCAAAGATGAGCCATCATGAAGTATCCAGTAACCCGGGTCAAGCCATTCTCATCTGGATACAGATGAGACAATATTGCTTCGGTACAATTCTATCCAACCAATTACCAAAAGAGTTGCTCAATTTGCATCAAAGTCAAATGAATGGTCGACTCGAGCATAGTGGTGGTTGGGATGCTTTGTGCAAAATATGAGACCTTATGGAATGAGAAGGTCACCAACGAACATGATGTGAAGCACGAGGATGGTTAGAGATTAAAAGAGGCCCCCTTGAAGACCCGGTAATCGTTAAGATGAAGGGCAACCAAGGTGCTAGCCCGTGCAAAGCACGGCCAACCACCCCTCGATGTGGCCATTATAAGAACACCAGACATACCAAACTGACATGTCCAGAATTACCGAGCAATGTGCATGTCACGATGCCAGACGATAATAATGATGATCCAGCACCATCTAACATGCAAGGTGCACACGCAACAAGGGTCACCGGATAAGGTGCGTCCTCATTCAATGTGCAAGGTGCGTACCCATTCGACCCATATGCATACCCACCACCATTCAAAGCACAAGGTGTGCACTCTATGTACAACACAAACATCCCATACTGGTATAATTTTTCATATCCCCTACCAAAGTAAATGTACATTTTGGTATTAAGTTTCTTTCATAATTTTTTGAGAATGTTAATATACAAATATTTATAAACTACTTATTTCTAACAATACACAATAATTCTACAAAATCTATTATTTTATAACTGTACAAAATAATTCTACAACATCTATTTATCATCACTATACACGATAACTTACAAAACCCCATTTTATTTATAGTTGTACACAATAATATACAAAATCTGTTTATGATCCTTGTACACAATAACCTACAAAAATTTATTTATCTTCACTAGACACAATAATCATATAAAAAAGATGACAGAATAAAGTCTACTTGGAGGGATGCTCAGGCAAGACAAGCCTATTTATTGTGTCATATTTTTTTATGTTCTTGTTCAAACCCTCACCCATTTACCATTTCTCAAAAATTCGATGAGCTAGAGGTTATTGAAGAAGACAATAACGATGGGGCAGTAAATTTCAAAGTGTACGAAGATATCCCTTTTCAAAATTTATTGCACCATTGTTATTATCTTATTCAATAATCTCTAGCTCACCGAATTTCTTAGAAATTGTAATTGGGCGTTTGTTGAACAAGAACATAAAAAAAGACACAATAATGTAATATAATATTATCTATCCCTACATTTTTTTCCTCTTCTCAAGCCTTTGCTTTATAGTAGGACTCATTTTTAGTGGTAGCCGGGTCTCCGAGACAGATGAGTTTGTATTATAAAATTGACCAACGCTATCATGTAACATATCATAAACGATGTTCCAAGGATGGTTGACGATCTTCAACGAAACATTACACTGAAGATTGTGAGATTTATACTCCTGTAAAAATATTCTCAATATTCAAGAAAGTAGCATGCACCTCAACATATTCGACATCGACAGCCATAAACGTGCAAATCTAGAATAATCAGAAAATTTCCAATTACATAACTAATAGAAGCTTAACTCCAAACTAAAATAAAACAGAAACAGAGCTGTAATATTAACCAAACTATCATACACCTCAACAAATTCAATAATAACAACCCAAATGAGAAAATACACAACAATAAAAAAATCCCAATTACATAACTAAAAGTTCTCAAATAAAACAAAAAAGAAAACGGGATGCTCTAAGGCTTGAATATTCATCAAACACCTCAACAAATTGAAAACTGACAGCCACAAACGAACAAGTCTAGAAGAATAAGAAAAATCACAATTACATAACTAAAGGAACCTTAATAAATAACTAGTATTGACAACCACAAATGAGTAAATCCAAAACAATCAGAAATTTTCCAATTATTAAACTAAAAGAACCCAAAACTATAACAAACAAAAAATAAATCTCTCAAGTTTAACAAAATGTAAACAATATCTGACAAATTACCTGGGAACGATAGTTGACAACAATTCCTACCCTAATGTCAACCATATATCTCAAGACTCACACACCGTAATCACTCCTACAAACGTAATAATAAGTGCATCATTAAAGGGTGAAGGAAGCCCAATCAAATTCACAATCAGTGAACTTACCCATTTGATTGGGTGACCACTTGGGACGGCCTTGAAATTTTGAATGAAGAGAAGGTTGTTGGAGGGGGCAACAAATCTATGAGCTTAAGCCCAAATATCAAGTCCATATCTTCTAACTATAATTTCATTCACAAAATATCAAAATGTGATCAATGTCAAAATTACGCATGCTATAAGACAAATAACAAGTCATGATGAGGGGTTACAACATACAATCTTTTTGACCTTTTTGGTCCATCCCGCGTTAAGTCGGCCATCTAGAAGGGTGTCCCATACATTGACTTCCTGGTCCATGATGAAGATCTTGGCCATAAATCAATGATCTCGACCATCATGTACCGAAATACAGATCTAGATTACACTATATATTTACACAATCATAGTAAGTCAACATTTAATATCTTAAGTACATTAAATTTGTTTACCGTATTTTCTAGCTAAATGAACCCTAACAAATAACCAGTAATGATAACCGTAAATGAGAAAATCCTAAACAATCAGGAATTATAAAACTAAAAGAACCTGAAACTATAACAAAAAAAAATAAAGCTATCAAGTTTAACAAAATGTAAACAATATCTGACAAATTACTTGGGAACGATAGTCACGAACAATTTCTGCCCTGATGTCATCCATATATCTCTAGACCCACACACCCCAATCACTTATGTAAATGTAATAATAAGTGCATCATTAAAGGGTGAAGGAAGCCCAATCAAATTTAAGATCAGTGAACTTACCCATTTGATTAGGTGACCACTTGGGGCGGCCTTGAAATTTTGAATGAAGACAAGATTGTTGGCGG
Source organism: Datisca glomerata (assembly GCA_003255025.1). Lineage (NCBI taxonomy): Eukaryota > Viridiplantae > Streptophyta > Magnoliopsida > Cucurbitales > Datiscaceae > Datisca > Datisca glomerata. The sequence continues at coordinate 2,753,297 of QANY01005263.1, read as the reverse complement.
GAGTAACAAATCTATGAAAATCACACATGTTATAAGAAAAATTACAAGTCATGATAAAGGGGTTAGAACATACAATCTTTTTCACCTTTTCAGTCTGTCCCGCGTTAAGTCGGCCATCTGGCAATGTGTCCCAACAGTGACTTTCTCGTCCATAATGGAGATCTTGGCCATAAACCAATGATCTCGACCATTGTGTACCGAAATATAGGTCTATATTACACAATAAATTTACACAATCATACTAAGTCAACATTTAATATCTTCACTACATTAAATTTATTTACCATCATTTCTAGCTCAAGCGTTGGCGCCTATCTATCCACGATCTTGTGTTTCCTTACAAAATTAGGAAGCTCTACTAGTTTTCAAACACATTGACTCTGTAGTGGCACAATAAAAATATAATACACAACGTACATACAAACCTAAAATAAGGATGATAATAAGTAGTAGATAGTCAAAAGAAAGAACGTGGGAAGAAATCAGAATCTGTTACTTATCGATGCACGATGAGCCTCCAAGGTCTAAATGCTTAAAACAGGTTTATAAGGTCCAAGCTAAGCCAAATTTCTGGACCTTGAGTCTTTAGGTCTCTCCATTTAGCATGGAGGCTAGAATGTCTAATGATAATCTCACTGCAAAAGACAAATAAAAGGCAAACTTAATCAAAATTTGGCTGTGATGGTGTGTCAAATTTTGTTAGATTAGTGTGACTACTACATATCCTCTAATCTTTTCTAAAAAATATACTCCACTAAACACTAACTTCTAGTGGGTTCTGTAATGTGTACGGATCCACTTTAAACACCTTCTTGTTGCGTTTAGTGATCAGTTTACCCTTCAAATAGGGTGAATTGAGTAGAGGCCCATCTCTCCTCTCCCCAGTGCTAAGCAACTTCATCGAGAATTGACTTTCGGTAGACTCGGACAAGACTTATTCGCCCTACCAAAACACACCCCCGAGTATGGTGTTAGATTAATAGTTAGGTTATACATGTTATATATATAGAAAAGATGAAATACGAATAATATCTTTCGATGTCCTTTACTTGTTCCAGTCATATAGATGGTTTCCTAACCAATATAAGGTCAGTGAATGCATTGTCTTAAGCATCCAGCTAGATGCACCTTTCATCATTATCACCTTTATATAAAGGTGATAAAGAGACCGGTATCTCTTCTTTGCGGGATGGACTTATATCCTCATCAAAACCTCCTTGTTCTTTACCTTGAGTCGGGGTGACGCATGGCTCATCGTATTGAGCTTGAGACTTACCAGTGTCTCATTCTAAAAGACTCACCAATGTTGTTCACATCTTCTCTTAGACAACCATAATCTTTCTTTACACCTCCAATAATTGTGAAATATCCACCCTCATGGAGCTGGACTCCGCCTAAAGAGTGATCACTTGTGCACTTAAAGCACCTAACCCGATGGTTTGCTCTTCAAGTAGATCTGCAAAGACTTCCTCGCAAACGTGCTTACGCTTGAGCTCCTCCCGAATCTCGCGGTCGCCCGGAATGGCTTGCGCGGTTGTATCGATCTACATAATACAAATATATGTGAATTATTAATAAATAATCAATGGTAATATAATCAACAAAATTTGCAATATTCTCAAACGCTTACCGCACAGCTTTTAGGCCAAGCTTATCCTCCCCTTGATTTTAAGAAATAAATCATTTTTGCAATGGCCCTATCATTCCACCTTAGCGGCGAAGGCTGGTTCAAATAAACATAGTTGGAAGCACAATCCAACTTCTCCAGATAAAACAGCTGCATCGAAATGAACGTATTAGTAAATATACATATGTTATAATGCGAAACTAATACCAATGTACAGTAAATATATTACCTGTATAAATAACAAGAATCTGGTAATGCTATGGTGGTGGTTGTTTTGATACCTCACGACACCATCCAGAAAATCTTTAAAACAAGCTGAAGCCCAATTCTTCTGTTGGATGGTTGCGAGTGACTTCACAACGTTCAACCATGAATGACTAGCGATTGGTTTTGATCGAGGAGATAACAAAACCCCAACTGTGTACAACATAAAGGCTTACCTCTAGTAGTCACTGTGAGGCTCTCCAATCAAGAATTTTGACAAGGCATTCACATGAATATCAACTTTGGCGTTCACCCACTTCGCCTTTTGATCTTTTATCTCATTAACATCACCATCGAATTTGATCTCCTGCCCACCATCAAATTTTCCCAGTATACAAGTCACATCATTTACGCTGACTTTGAATGTCGACCCATGGACATTCAACGTGCAGGTGGCTGGATCGAAGCAACCTAATAGTCTCTGTAAGAAGTTCCTCTTCAGCTTCTTACATTTAATATCCAACAACCCTCAAAATCCCATCTCCACGACCGCTCTCCTCTTCCCCTCATCAAAATTTGCAACAAGATCAGCAAATTTCTTGGGTGTACAGCGTGTGAGTAACTTCGTTTAAAGGCAGGCCTTCTCAGATGATTAGGACTGGGTTATTCCGCTCTGATTTCAATGGCATGGATTTCATTTCCCTTCAAATAGTTGAGTTTTCCTTCATCATAATTTTCCACTTTAAAGCTAGATCTTTTCATGTTTGCATATCAGAAATTTACTTAAATCACAATCAAAATTTATCAATTTCATGTTATAATGTAATGTTTGTTTAACATACTTATTTCATGTCCGCTAATCTTTTCACCTGCCGCCCTCATTTTAGTACATTCTTTCACACTATTTTAATTTTAAACAACCACATTAACATTGCAACCCTCTATATGAAAATAAGTAACATTAGATTGATGATCTCATTAATAACTTAAAAGTATACAAAGAAACCTTTTGTACTTCTTCACGTTGACATTTGTGTTAGCCATCTATAATATATGTTAGTATAATTAAATTTTTCCATAGGATAATGTCTTCTTATCATTATTATCCCTGATACTATTTATAATGGATTGAACATCATCTAGTAAGAATGCTAAAATGGCATACCAATGTTATGTTCTTGTATACATCTGCCCCTATTATGTTATTAATCAGCTTTATGCAATGACTATTTGAAATAACAAATTAATTGGAAGTGACATATTTCAACAATGTTAATATATGATAAACATGATGTGTAAAGAATTTAAAGAATGTAAGAAACTTAGTTGATCTAGTTGCAACATGCTCTTCTTCAAGTTTTTTCACAATTTATCATGTTAAAAGAATCATATTAGTAAATTTTCACCATGTAGGTAAGCTAGTTAAAAACTTAATAAATGTCAAAATCTCTATTCATGTAGTTCTCTCTAAAGTAGGACTACTTTCACTTTTATTTGATTACTTGAAGGATAACATGTACAATGGTATTAATCTAATAACAAACAGACATATGTAATAACACAGTTTCCATGAAAGAAAACAATCTCAAGTAATATCTCCTTCCAACTACAATATTCCATATAGAAACATGAAAAAGGCAAAAAATGAGAAACTAGTCTACAACATAGCAAGTTCCATTTGATTAAGTAAATCCAATTCAGGCTAATGATATGGAGATGACAATTCTTGTACAAGTTCACATTCCATAAGTAAATGACTACCAACTTTCTCAATGCTGACAAATCTTCAGTATTGATGACCAATAATCAAGAAGTTTCACCTGTAAAAAATAAGGAGACACTTTTATAAGTCAAAGGGCACAAGATACCAAGCATATGTTCTAAATAAGCTAAAAATATAAATCTCCTTTCATTGTAGAGGAACCCAATAAGATGTTTTTCTATTCATTGTCTTTATCTAGTTAGAATTCCTGACAGGCGCTACCACAACCCCATAAACCCCCCCTCTCTCTCTCTCACACACACACATCTTCATTCTCTAGCTATCTCTCTTGCTTGAAAGAAGATTAAGAAGAACTAAAAGAAAGCAGATGTTGGCATACCCTTTTTGAAAACAACATAAATAGTTAATTTGCGGACGACACAAATTATGGAGTATTCTTCGGTAAATAGAATATGGTGAAATTCAATAAACATACAACTATTTAAAAAATTCAAATAAAATGTGCTACAATGGTGGAAACTAGACATGATCAATAAACTCGATTATATTGGAATGAGTATGTATGTGCCAGAAAAAATGAAATATCATATATCATTATATTCATGCTGCCACTTCCTTCTTAGTGTCAAATATAAAACTAAATGCTTATCTTACTGAGTTAACATCTATTTTAACTACCTAAATGGGACAATACAAGGATTAGAGAGTATCTTCTTCCTCTTTTAACAGCAAGGCCTTATAGAAGTTACATTTGAACTATACAATGTTTGATATGTCACTCATCTATTTCATTTAATTATTTCTATACAGCAAATCCTTATAAAATAAGGTATCAGTTAAAATATGATTGATATTCAGAAAGTTGAAGAAACATAGAAAATTCAATTAGAACAATTTGTAGTCATTTATGTCATCCATATATATTTAGCCATAACCTGAAACACTATAATTAAGCATCTCCAAAATTTATTCAAGTAGATTTTAATCATTCAAGATCAACTGAGACATGAAAAAATTAATCACGTGCCCTAGCGTTCAAAATCAACTCAGACATTAAGCATCTCCAAAATTCATTCGCATGCCCTAGCTTTTGATCGTTCATGAAGGGAGAAACAAGCATATTGCATACTAAAATTAATGAAAATAGGGCACTGAAAGAGATTGAAAGAAGAGGAGCATACCTTTCTCATGACCTAGCTTCTGGTCGTGAAGGGAGAAACAAACTTCATCCAAGTCTTCAAAAAATAGGGAGAAACAGACTTTGAAAAATATGGGAGAAAGGACTTGCCCGACTCTCTTAGTCGCTCTCTTAGACATTTTCACTCTCTCAATTGCTCACTCTCTTAGTCGCTCTCTCTCTCTCTCGACGACGGATGTATAGAGATGAAGAAAGAGAGCCTGGAGGATGAAGAGAGAGAGGCTGGAAATTGGGGTGGAAATCGTCAAAAATTTTGTGCCCTAGAGCTTAAGATTCTAAGCTTCAGTGGAAGCTTTTGAAGAAGGAGTGGAAAACTTCCTTTGGAAGCTTTGGTGGGTGACCGGTTAAGCAAGTAATAGGCTTGTAATTCATCTGACGTCATATATCTTTCTCAAAGATCTAATGGCCTATATTTAGCCCAGCATCAATGTTGGGAGGAAACCTTCTAGCATTGAAGAGGGATTCGGGGACCATGAGGACATCTGTAGAACACATGTCTAACAAAAATATAACATTAGAATATTTTAGAATATATTTCATATATATTCTCTAATAGTGTGCAATTTGAATATATTATTTGACATAAAGGAAATATAAGAAGTCAGATGGTTAAAGTACCACGATCGGCTAATAAGTCTAAAGATTTAATTTTTCATATTAAAATATCTAGTAAAATAAATAGCAAATTTAACTATAAAACAGGATTCTTTAAATTAAAAAATTAGCTCTCAAGAAACTTATTTTTAATATCTAACAATAAAGAGTGACAAAAAACGATAAAGTTGACAATTCAAAAAAATAAAGAGGGGGCAAAGTGTGATAAAGCTAATAAGCCAAAAAATAAAGAGGGGCAAGAAGTGTTAATTTAACTAATTTATTCAACTACATTAATTATAATTTTAATGATATTTAAAATAAAGGGGGCCAATTTTCCCACTTGTAGTAGTAGTGGGCTCGTCCCTATTGAGTTACTTTAGACAATTCAAAAATATTTAAAATCACACTAATTAAAAATAATTATTTATCTACTACAATTTTTTAGGGTCAATTCATAGCTTGCCACTTGGAAAGTATCTTACAATATTTATTTAGAAGTTTTACTTCTAATGTAAATGAGAGAGTTAAGAATAAAAGAGTTAGGAGTTGAGAGAGTTAGAAAATTTGAGAGTAAATAATAGTGACATCTAACTTATGTATTTATAACACTCCCCCTTAGATGCCCACCATAAAAAGAATATGCCTCATTAAAACCTTACTACGAAAAAACCCTTTGGAAAAAATCCTAGTGAAGAAAAGAGTACAAAATTCATATACTTGTAAAAGTTTATCTAACTCATTAGAACCTCACCAGGAAAACCCTGAGAAAAGCCTTGGTGAAGGAAAAAGAGTATAGTATATTTATAGGGGACTCTCCTTTTATACTCCCCTGATGTTAATGTTGTTAGAAATTATGCTCTCAAAGCATTTGTATTGACATTTTGATATGAAATTTAAAGAGGATTATATTTTTCTTATAATTGTTCATTTAAATTAGTGTTGAATAATTTATATAAATATCTAAAAATTCCATATTCATTAATGAGACTATGATCTTGTATTAGTATGAGAAGATTAAGATCGTAGATAATGAATAAAATTTTCAGCAACATATTAAAGTATGAAATCTTTAATGAATTGTTGCGAGTACGGTTCACTGAGCATTATGAATGCGTGTGATCAATATCCGGATCATTGATGAGGATAGAAATATTAGTGAATGTACATTATATAATAAAATTATATATGACAAGACCGATGTGAATTAATATATTTATTAATGTGTCGTTTATCGTAAAGATTTAATACACATCAATTCGATGATCATATGTAGATCAGTCTGAATCCAGAGTAGTCATGAACTCCTATGCATGTCTACTGGATATTTTAATTCACTCCTTAAGGTCTGTTTCTTAATCATGCTAATGACCTTTGGTTTAGAGATTCAGTGATGTGGATGGCTGGAGACATGATCTTATAAGATTTAGAATCTAAGCTTTTCTAACAGATTATATATTGGTTTCTTTAAGTGTTAATTATGGAACTGAATGGTTATTGAGCTCAAATTTATAATAAGAGTATAAATTAGTCAATCACTAGTGGATTAAAGGTACTTAAGGATCAAGTGGTGATTAGAATGGTTAATGGTAATTTTGACCAGTTCTAATCTACAAACCAATAATTGGAAGATAGAACTATATGAAATGATTATGTGAGTGGATTATATGAGAATACTCTACAAATACATTCTATAATTTCTAAGAGTGCAATTTCATATTTATAGTGGAATAGTAAATGAATTAATAAATAATATTATATAATTAATGAGTTTAAGGAATAATCTAGTTTATTGGAGTTAAGGATTAGTGGTCCATGATCCCCAAGTCACGTCTATACTACGCTGTCTAGAGTGTGAGTATTTCAGGACATGAAAAAAGGACTGACTTGTAAAAAGAATTTTTTTCTAGGACAAGTACATAATTATGTGTGATTAATTAATAAAGAATTAAATAATTGAATTATTTATATATTTAAATATAATTTTTAGAAATTATATATATTTAAATAATTATCAATTTTTTTAATTATCGACAAGTGAGACAGAATATCTAATTTGTGAAATTAGATAATTAAATAAACTAAATCTGTTATTTGTGAAATAACAGATAAGTTAATTGATAGAGATAATCAGATATTTAATTTTAAATTAACTGATATCGAGATAATTATCTGATTAAAATAAATATTTAATTCACAATAATTACCACGTGTTAATCACTGATAAAGTATGATAAATTGACTGGATTACTATGATGCCACGTGGCACTACAATAATAAGTGTGCAACACCGTAGTGTCGTGAGGCACTGTGCTGGCCTACGACACAGTTAAGTGTCATGTGGCACTACAGTTGTGCACAATTGCAATGGATCCCACTGTAATTGATAATTTTATAATTAAATATTATTTCACTTTATCCCTAAAAATCTGATACACCATTATCTAGATTATATACATATATTATTCTAATTGGCTTGAATAGTTGAAAAAAGAGGAGAGAATCAGTTGATGAGATCATCAGTTCGTCAATCAAGAGTTGAATTGAGAACATGATTGGTGTCAGAGAGATTTTCTTCTATGATTAAACGTTAATCAAATCTCTAAAAAATAATCAACACGTTCTTTTATAGAATCGTCTCACTGAAGTCTTTATTAGTAAATCTCTAGATATCATGTGTTGAGAACATCTAGAGACAGAAAAAGTGTCTTGTAATATTCTACGTGCCCACAGACGTTCTAGTGCGTTGAAGATTATTTTTAAAAATCTTGGTATGGATCTCGGAGTCTATTGATCTTTGGAACGATTTCGTGAGAACGGAGGATCGATCGATTTTTACAAGAACACTTGATATAAACTACACGAGGTATATGATTCCTAACCTTGTATGTTGTAGATTTAACTTATAAATATATAATGGATTCTGACTGATTGGAAAAAAGTTTTCAATAAAAGTTTTTATTTGGTTATCATGGCGTCGTAAGTTTTGTTTTATTAAAAGATTCAACTTTTATTAAAAGTTTAAATTTTTAAAAAGGCCACGCACATTCAGGGTTCCACCGTGCATGTGCCGTGATGATCAACAAATATAACCACCATCATGAAATGTCTCAAAGATGACGCATTCCAATCTTGTAAACAAGCTTCTTGAATGTTGTAGTAGGAAATGCTTTAGTGAATAAGTCAGTTAGATTATCACTTGATCGAATTTGCTTCACATCTATATCTACATTCTTCTGGAGTTCATGCGTGAAAAAGAATTTTGGCGAGATGTGTTTTGTTCAATCTCCTTTTATATACCCTCCTTTAATTTGGACAATATAAGTCATATTATCTTCACATAAAGACGTAGGGTTGACTTTGATTGAGGATAATCCACATGTCTTTCTGATATGTTGGATCACTGACCTTAACCATATGCATTCTCTACTTGCTTCATGGATCGCAAGTATTTTAGAATGATTTGAAGAAGTAGCAACTGTAGTTTTCTTCACAGATCACCAAGATATAGCTGTATCATTCTAAGTAAACACATAACCAGTTTGCAATCGACCCTTTTAAGGGTTAGAAATGTAACCAACATACGCATACCTAATTAGTTGTGATGTTGACATCTTCGAATAATATAGACACACGTCTATTGTTCCACGCAAATAAGCCAATGCCTTCGAGTTGGTGAAGAACTATATCTCGCAAGTAGATTAATAGAAAATGCAATATCAAGACATGTGCAATTTACAAGATACACGAGAGCACCAATTGCACTAAGATATGGTACTTTATGACCAAAGACTTTTTCATTATCTTCTCGAGGATGAAAATAGTCCTTTTGAATATCAAGTGATCTCACAACAATTGGAGAACTCAATGGATGAGCTTTATCCATATAAAAGCACTTCCAAACTTTTTCTATGTAAGCCGATTGGTGGATTAATATTCCATCTGTTAAATGTTCTATTTGTAGGCCCAGATAAAATTTTGTGTTTCCAAGATCTTTCATTTCAAACTCTCTTTTTAGAAAAGTTATGGCCTTATTCAGATCTGCAAGGGTGCCAATAAGATTTAAATCATCTACATACACAGCAATAATGGCAAACATTGATTCTAATCTTTTAATGAAAACATATAGGCAAATTAAATTGTTTACATACCCTTCTTTTAAAAGGTATTCACTAAGATGACTATACCACATGCACCCAGACTGTTTCAAACCATATAAAGACCGTTGTATTTTAATTGAACATATGTTACAAGATTTTGAATTATATGCTTCGAGCATTTTACATCCTTCTAAGATTTTCATATAGATTTTATTGTAAAGTGAGCCATACAAGTATGTTGTTACAACATCTATAAGATGCATATTAAGTTCTTCTATAGCAGTCAGACTAATTAAAATTGGAAGTTAATTTCATTTATTACAAGGGAGTATGTCTCATCATAATCAAGACCAAGTCTATGTGAGAAACTTTGTGCTACGAGACGTGCTTTGTATCTAACAATTTCATTATTCTCGTTAAGCTTGTCGACAAATGCCCATTTGTATCCAACTGGTTTTACACCTTCAGGTGTTTAGACTATAGGTCCAAATACTTCTTTCTTCTTTCCACTCGTTTTGAAAGCGAATCGAGCCCAGCTTCTATTGCTTCTTTCCACATTGGCCAATCTTTTATGTGCCAACATTCTTTGATCATTTTTCTTCCGGGTATTTTATCTTTTGATCCAACAGGTCTACCACGCTTCAGGTGTACTTTACTAACGACTTGTCCTGCCAGGACGTCAATCCATACTGGAGCATTTGTAGCTAGTATGTGTGATTTAGTCACTTTCTTTGTATCAAAAAATACATCACGTAATTGATTTGTAATATTTTGCATATAAAAGTTCTTCTGAACTTCAAGTTCACATTGATTTGTACGAGGATCTAAATGAGACAATGATAAAGCATTCCAAGAAATTTCATATTTATTTTCTAGTTTTGACTTATCTCCCTCTAATGATGGATATGTCATCTCGTCAAAACGACAATCAACAAATCTTACTGTAAACATATAACTCATTAGGGGTTCTAGATGTTTAATGATTTGGGGAAATTCAAAGCCAATATAAATCCCAAACTGTCTATAAGGACCTATTTTTGTGCGTTGGGGTGGGGAAATTGGAACATATATAGCACAACCAAAAGTTCTTAGATGGGAAATATTTGAATCTTGTCCTGAGACAAGTTGTAACAGCGATTGTGGTTTGTAAGCAATGAGCCCTATACGTACCAATGATGCAGCATGTAATATATATCATGTCCTCAAACAAAGATATGTAATTTTAATCTCATTAGGAATGGTCTAGCAATCAATTATAATCGTTTAATCAATGATCTGCTAAACCATTTTGAGTATGAGTATGGGCAACAGGGTGTTCAACATCAATTCCAATTGACATGCAATAATTATCAAATGCTTTTGATGTAAATTCAAAGCATTATCAAGATAAATCATCTTAATTGTATCAGAAAATTTTATTCGTAATCACTACTATAATTATAGCCTACAATGACAGTCACTTATATAGTATAATGACATGTCTTTAAAATATGTCAAAGGAAAATGGTGTATGGTGGGGTAATTTTAATAACACGACAGTTTTAAAATAAGTTGTCATAAATATTTTACCTACTATGTCAGTTATTCTATGAGCTGTCATTAACCTTTTTATAATGACAACATAAAAAAATATGTCATAGTTTTATACTAAAAAACTGACTTACTAATCCAAAATTCACTTTATTTATGAAAATGCCATCATATTTAACTCACCCTAAACCCTAACTTCACTTTTTATAATTGATTTTGCCCTTGGCAGTGGTGACTGTGCGATCAAAGAGGGAGATTCTACCATTTTGAAGGGGGGAGAATACGTGATTTCAAAGAGGGGGAGGGAGATTGTTCGATTTCGAAGATGGAGAGGAAACTACACGGTTTCCAAGGGGTTAAGGGAGACTACGCGATTTCGAAGAGGGAGAGGGAGACTATGAGATTTTGAACAGGGAGAGGGCAACTGCGTAATTTCGAAGAGGGATAGGGAGAAACCACCAAGTACGTGCTTTGGCCTATCTCTAAAACCTACAGTCCACCGAAACCCTCACCTTACCGCCCGCTTATCAAGAATAACTCTTGGTTCCCCATACATTTTGTGACGAAGCTTGGTTGAGGCGAAAAAGTAAATTCCGCAAAAGGCTTCTGTCATAAGCACAAAAAGATCATTTTCGGTGACGATTTCGAGGAGCTGAGTGTTGCATTGATCTGGTACAAATGGATGAGGTAAGTGAGACATACATCTTTGGCGTTATGAGTTTTAGAGAATGAAAAGCCTAGTCCTTTTTAAGATTGTTGTCATTCTGCTATTTAGGTTCTCAGATTTTACACTTAGAGTTCATGCGGGCTCGAGAGTTTTGATATGGGTTACCCAGATCTGAGTTTTTCTTATCCTTGCAGAGATTTTAGTTCGAACAAGAGTGAGAAACTGAGAGATTTAATATAATGGGAGGATTTTGTTCGGCAGTTTAACATGTTGTAATTTATTTGGAAGAGTTTTTTGTGGGTGTTCATCATGTCTTATGGGTATTATAGCTTGATGGAGGCTGATGATATCTTTTTTGAAATTCATCTTCTTCATCTCATTATTATTCTTTTATTTCCCTTACCTCCCCTTGCGAAACATGTCGATGCTGGAATGAGGTTTGAAAGATTAACATCTACACTTCAGAACAAGACGAGTAATTATGACACTGATGTGTTCATTCCCATCTTTCATGAGATCCAAAAGGTGAAGCATTAGTGCTAATTAAATGCTTATTTTTTCTGTAAACCTTTTACAAAATGCATAATGTACAAAGAAGCTAGTTCTATCTTGCGGCATGGGATACTGCACAAGTAAATTTTTTGTAGACATGTATAAATCCATGTAGGTACATATATGTACATGCACCGAATCAACTTTTTACAACTCTGGTTTTCTTGTTTTTCAGATTCCATTTCTATTTCCTAATGTTTTAACTACCCATTCTCTCATACAAGGAGTGAAGGAAGAAAATAATAGAATAAGAACTTCCTTATGCACTATTGAAAGAAGATTTGGTCAAATTCGAAACTTACGAAAAGGAAATCAAATATTTATTTGTGGTCAGGGGGACTGCTTTTCCAGTTCGCATGCTACATCTTTAGAGGATATTTTCTTATAGGTTGTACTATAGTTCCTTTTTGATCTTGTCTTGCATGTTTATTTAATTTGGGCTTACACTTGTTTCGACATTGGTATAAACAGTAGTAAGTTATACTTCCTTAGAGTTAGGGGGTTGCTTGTCTAGTTCGCTCGCAACATATTTAGATGATTTTTTCTTATAAGTTGTACTATAATTATTTTTGAGCTTGTCTTGCATGTTTATTTACTTTGGGCTTACACTTGTTTTGACATTGGTATAAACAATAGTAAATTATGCTTCCTTAGAGTTGGATACAATAATGTAAAGTCAGAGTGTGCAATAATCCCTCTTAAAGACATTTTCATTGTATCTATTTGTTGCCAAGTGCGAATGGTTCAGCATGATAGGTCTCATTTTCCTCCCTTTTAATATAAGTTCTATTACCTAAAAATAATGTAGGCAACTAGTGCTCGGCAATATATTGGGAAAGTTGGACCAGATGATCTAGACAAAGTTGACATGGCATACATGGTTGTTTCTGATCATATAAGAACGCTTTCATTTGCCATTGCTGATGGATTTCGTCTAGGTAAAGTTCTATGTACTGGAAAAATGTCTCTTCTCATATAAATTGTTTTCTTCTAATACAAGCTGCTTTAAGGAGGTTTTCAAACAATTAAGGGTCAATGCAAGAATTTTGTGAAATTGTTGAATTAGACTTTTTCTTATTCTAGAAAAAACATATTGACGACCTGCCTAGCAAGAAAGTACAAATGTAATCTTTAGCCAAAAGAAACATTTCTTAAAAATCAGAGTTTAAAATCCAAGAAGTGTTCAAAATGAGTTCTTCAAATGATTGGAAAACTATTTTTGTTTTGCATGTTCTTTAAAAATTTTATGAACACATTGGTTTTGGATTCAGATTAAACTAATCACTCTTATAATTTCCGAAATTGTCATAATAGTTCACTCTCACCAGAGGGTTGGGGGGGTCAGAGAGATTTATCTGCATGTGTGGTTATCTGCCACAAATCTTTGTTCTTGTTTTTACCACTTTTTCGTTTGTAACCTGATATTCATTTTGGTAGGTAATGAGGGCCGTGAGTATGTTTTAAGGCGTATATTCATTGGGCTGTTTGGTATGGTAGTGAGGTCCTAAAAATCAAGAACGATTTTTCAATGGGTGGGGAGATTCTTTTCCAATTTTTACCTATAAAAAGTTACTTTTCTTTGTACCTTTGTATTTGGACATTTCTAATTCTACTAGCAAAGTTGCAATTTGAATTTTATGTACTTCTATTTCTACCTGGTTAGTGATCTGGCTTTTCGTTCACGGTTGTGATTTGTGATAATGCTGGCTTGTAGATATTGTGGTGAAAGTGATGGGTGATGTTTTTCCAAAGCTAAAACATAATGAAGCACGAATTAGAGAAATCATTGTTGAAGAGGAAGCAAGTTTTGGAAAGACTTTCCTTAAGGAAAGTATATCTGTATTATGGATTTCATGCCCCCTTTTATTGACATTCTTAAGCTATATATTTATCTATATATAACACAATTGAAATTGCCTTCAAAATCAAGAATTTTATATGTTAAGAATTTCTTCTGCTCTTAGCTTTTTCATAGTTCAATAATATCATAGATTAATGCAATATATTTTGATATTGACATATACTATGATAAATTAATTTAATAAATCAAAGTTGTGTGGTGCCTGGATGTTTATAAAAATTATTTTGACGTAAATGTTTATAAAAAATGTCATGGAAAGGCAATTTATTGCCCTTTCATGGCATTTTTTTTCAAAACAACTTGCTCTTTGATGACGGGTATTCTCCGTCATTAAAGGCCTTTGGATAGCACTTTTAATGATGGGGATTCTCCATCGTTTAATATGACTTTAGATGATGGGGAATCCCCGTTATTAAAGGCTAAAACTGGGATTTTTTACTGACGGGAAGACAAAGATGAATCCCTAGTAGATGACAGTCAGTCGGCCGTCATTATAGGATTTTAATGACGATCTTTTACCATCATATAAGAATAAAATTGTAGTAGTAAATCGAATGATTTGAGCCAATAATCTAGCAAAAGCTGCATTACGAGTGGAGAGAAGAGTTATATGTGATCAACGTGTAAATGCATCTTTTGGATCATAAAATACCAAAATGGACCATATGATGGATGTATATGCCCACAAATATCTCCTTGAATATGCTATAAAAATGTAGGAGATTCGATCACAACTTTAGTTAAAGATGGCCATATAATCAACTTGCCTTCAGAGCAAGCTTTGCATGAAAAATCACTGGATACAAGAATCTTCTAGTTCTTTAGTGGATGTCCATGTTAATTTTCTATAACTATTCTCATCATTATGGATCCAAGATGACCTAACCGATCATGCCAAAGAACAAATGACTTAAGGTTAGTGAACTTATTGCCCATCATATTATTGAACTCATTTGAGCTTATAATTGCATAATATAACACATAAGACAAAGATGAAAGTTTCTCCAATATTTTTTTCTCACCTGAGGCATATGAAGTAATGCATATATACTCCATATTATTTTCATCAATTTTCTTAATATGATAACCATAAAGACGAATATCTCAAAAACTAAATAGATTTCTTCTGAATCTTATAGAGAATATTATGTCGTTAATAATAAATTGCGCTCCACCAGGTAGTATAATGTTGGCTCTTCTGGACCCTCAATTAATTTCAGTGCTAGATATTGTATTTAGTATTGTTTCTTCTAATGTCAAATGAGAGAAATATTGTTTCTCCTTATGAATTGTATGAGTTGATGCACGATCTATCAGACATACATCTTAAACATTAATTTTTTACTCCATCAAATAATCTATAAAAGTTATATGTATTCGTTAACAAAGAAAATAATAAGGAGAAAAGATATATGAAGAAAATACAAATTAATTTTCATAGTCTTTTTATTAAAAGTAATTAAAGAGATAAACAAAATAAAATAAGAAATGTGAATTTAAATAATGTGTGCATGATTAATGGCCTTATCTAAGTTCTTTGTAGATTGCTCTAGAAAGTCATAAACGTCTAAGTGGGTCATACCAACTGAATTATTTCAATATTTTTCCCTTTTCTCTCTATAGAAGCTTGATATAAGTCAGCCAAATGCTTAGGCGTATAATATGTACGTGACTAGTGACCTTTCATACCACACCTATAACAAACTTCTTCATAATTCTTGGAAGACTTATTTTGTGAACCCTTTCCTTTTTCATCCATATATTCGTATGGTGTGGTTTTCTTATTCTGATAACCATATGTTTACTAGTATGATTATGACTACCACGGTGTCAATTACTTTGACCACGGCCACGTCGATTCCCACGCCCACAATTACTAAATGATGTAACATTCACTTTTGAGAATGGCGTTGAGCCAGTTTGGGCGAGATTGATGGCTTTTCATTAAAAGCTTATTATTTTGCTCACCAACAAGTAAGCAAGAGATTAATCAGAGTATTTCTTAAACCCACGCTCTCGATATTACTGCTGCAGGAGCACATTCGAGGCACGAATAGTAGAATATGTTTTCTCTAACATATTTTGTTCAGTGACAATTCTCCACGTAATTTTAACTGTGAGCTAATTCTGAATAATGTATAGTTATATTCACTAACTGATTTATAATCTTGCAACCTCAGGTGTATTTACTCATAACAAGCATTTGGAAGTATTACCATTTTATGATGGTCATATATGTTATTTAAACTCTTCCAAAGATTAAGAGGATCTTTTATGGTGAGATGTTAAGTTTTCAATCCTTCATGAAAATGGTGGAGAAGGAATATCATAGCTTTTACTCGATCCTGCAGGGATACTTGATTTCGTTCTTTAATTGTATTCTCCAGGTTCATGGCATCAAGGTGAATTTTCACATAAAGAGTCCATGATAAATAGTTTTTGCTCGAAATGTCGAGTACAATGAACTCGAGTTTTGTAGGATTTGACATTTCTAGATCTCTTAACAACAAATTATGGTTGAAGTTTCGTGCTGATAACGTGTTATAAAATATAATATGAATCAAGAATTCAAGAAATAAATTAGCTTAAGAATAAAGAAGAAGAATAAAAGAGGAACATATAATAATGAACAATTTCTTCCTTTTATAGGCAACATTAGATAAACATATAAAAATGAAACTTATAATATTTATTTATGAGTTTTACTTCTAATTGAAATGAGAGATTAAAGAATAAAAGAGTTAGGATTGGGAAGAGTTAGGAGTGTTGAGAGTAAGAATGGTGACACTTAACTTACGTATTTACAGTAAGTTTATATTGTTTTAGATTAAAAACCTAACTTTCTTTATTCTCTATTTTCACCCCCTTACTTTTTATGAATTTACAATTTAAAACATTGTTCATCTAATTTTACACCCATTTATATTTCATTATTTAAATTTTTTTCTCAAAAATGTGTCTGGAAGGTGTCGACACGTATCAGAAAGTATAAAAATGAAAATATAAAAATAAAAAATTTGACACGATTTTGGCATGTCAGACACATGTCGAACGAGTGTCGATGCTCTAGTTTTGAAAATTCAAGAGAAGGTCACGGCGAGACAAGCCGTTTATCATTACGATAGGTGTCAAGTGGAAGTGCAGTGATGTATGCAGCTGAGGCATCCTAACACACCGGTAGACTTGAACCTTGTTCCTACATGACCCGATCAATTCGATTAGGCACTCGCCATCTATTTTCATTGTTCAACTCTTTGGCAACACGAAAAACCCATTGTTCAACTCTTTGACAACATGAAAAAACCAAAAAAAGTTTTGCCCTCCCTCTCTATCTTCCCAAGGGATTGAAGGGAAGAGACCTTTGGTGTCCTCTCCAGTGACGCGTGTCTGACACTGATACTCTATGTAAATAGGAGTGTCGGTGCTTCCTAGTTTAAAACAGTAAAATGTGTGTGTCTCTCTCTCTCTTAATTTGTAAGCATAATCCCTCTTAACCTTTCAATTTTTAGACTAGCATAACTATCTTTAATAATACAAATGATTTTTCTCTTAAATGTTCAATGTTCCAATCATCGGAAATGACAAGAAATCTAACTTTTCAGCTCAAACTGCATAAAAGGAATTTTTTGTTGTTGCAAAAATGATCGAAAATGGATGAATTAAATAATCTAGTTACAAAATTACAAAGACATAAATAAATTATTTACACTATTTTGGTCATTTTTGTAAAAAAAAGAGTTTTGCGGTCATTTTTACAGTTTAAACTAGAAAGTGTGCTATTTTTACACTCCTCTACAATTCATTGGTTAATGACGAGATTTAATTATGGTCTTATTCACAAATAATAACTTCACAATAAAATGGAAAATAATAGTAAACTTACTGCTTTAAAGTGTATGTTAACAACCCTTAATTACAAAACTTAAATTAATAATTTTGCCTTCTGAAAATTAAGAAAAACATTAAAAAATTTCACTTAGAACTCCGATATTATCGAGCCACTCCTGTTCTCACTAATGTCCATTCCTCTCAGTTGTCAAGCTCGTAGTAGTTAACTATTATCTAAAACTTAATTAGTAGTCCAGTTAATAACTTTAAATCTCCTGATCAAAGTTGGAGGATCTCATTTACGAATTCCCAATCCACCAATTTATCAAAAAACAAACCCTTCAATAATAGTCCAACTATTGTCGTGTAATTTCACCATTTATCTGGCTAACTAATGGGGAGTCCTAGCTCTAACTTGGTTCGAGATTATACAACATAATCAAAATGCCTAGCTAAGCTAAGTGCATTGAAAATGTCTATTACGTAGTCTATCGGGTTTTATTTGGATCTCAAAAAATAAGAGAGAAGAAAAATTGAGAGCAAAAGTAAGAAAAGTTATAAGAAAGTTAGAATACAATAAAAGTCATTCGTACTACTATTTGACTCTGCATATTCAAAATACTTCAAGAATGCTTCATAATTTTCTTTCCTTTTTTTCCAATTTCTTGGATCCATTATGATATAGTATGTGCGAGCAAGCCAACTCTCAAAACTCAGCAAAGCCATGTCTGTTAGCGGTAAATGAACAATACTGCATAAAGTTGAGTGTATTAGTGTTAAGAACAATACCAAAAGAACTTTGATTACAGAAAGATATTCAAAAACAAATTAAAGAGATTGGGGTTTGCTAAAAACAATGTTCTAAAGATAAAATTCGTCCGCCACTAGTGTTAGGACACTATGAAAACCTTCTTTGTAGGGTACAACAGTCTAAGCCAAAAAATAGCAACCAGTTAACCCGACTGCTAGCAGAACACTCAGTATTTTCTCTCTCACATATCTATGAAAACCAGAAGAAAATAGAAGCAAAAGTCTCTAGTTTGGATGTTTTTTATGTTTTAAGCACTGATCCCTTTAGCTCGGGCTAAGTAAGAAAGATTGAAAGCTAAGACTGCTTAAGTCCAACGGCATCATTTTGGTAGAGTTAATTAAACAAAAATTAACTACCTTAACACATGTGGGCTTTACTGATTCAGCATGGAAACAACTAGTTTATAAGGTGCATTGGCAGCTAAGCTCACAGATGATTTACACACAAAAGTCTACGAATTTACTCTTTCATGATTAATGATTGTGAGAGGGAAAGAAAGCACGGAGAGGAAAACTACCATGTTCGTGCTCTATGAGATGCAGTGCGTGTGTGTTAAGTTTGTGAGATTTCTATGCTGAGTTGTATTGTAGTGTTTGTGTAATCATTGTTGAGTTATAGTGCAAGGGGATTCTTGGTTGGAGCTCTAACTGGATGTAGGCATACTTTAAGCCGAACTAAGTATAAACCGTGTTGCATTATTATTCTTCTCCTTCATCTGTGTCTTTACATTATAAGTTTTATGGTTTAATGATTCTTGGAGATTCCTCTCATTTGGGAATTGAGTTTAAGATTGATTTGAGTTGAGTTAGGTTACTCTAAACCTAATAGTGGTATCAGAGCCAAACTAAAGGCTAAGGGAACTTGAATCAGGAGGTCTTACTCTCAAACCAAGTCACGGCAGAACCTAATGAGGAAATCTCGCCTGGAGATTCTTTGAACAACAAAGAATCTTTAGAAGAAATCTTGGAAAATAAAGAACTCAAATCAGAACGAGAGTTAAGTTCTAAGAAAGGGCTTGATCTGGAGAAGGGTGATAGTAGTTATCAAGCTCCTGAGGAGAAAGACTATAAAGAAAATGTTAAACAAACAAGCCAAGAAAGGGAGGACAGTTGGTACACAACAAGCATAATGGGGTCTACTTGATTTGAAGTAGACAAGTTTGATAGGATTAGAGATTTTGGCATCTGGAGGAGGAAGGTTAATGAACTTCTGTCATAACAAAGGGTCTTGAAAGCTTTGGAGGATCCTTCCATGCTTCCATGCTAACGATCAACATGCTGAAATGCTCGAGACAACACTAGGTACAATCATTCTTAACCTAGCTGATAATGTGCTTAAAGAAGTAAATGAAGAGGAGTCAATTGCCAAAGTTTGAGAAAAGCAAGAGTCACTTTACATGAAGAAGTCCTTTACAAACAAAATATATCTTAAAGAAAGATTGTTTGGTTTTAAGATGGACACTACCAAATGTCTGGAGCAAAATCTAGATGATTTCAAATGTATGACCCTTAAGTTAGCAAACTTATAGTCAAATGAGAAGCTGAGTGATGAGAAGTCGCAATCATTCTGCTAAACTCCCTACCAGATTCATTCAAGGATGTCAAGGCAGCAATCAAATATGGCAAGTCTTCTTTGTCATTGGAAGAATGTGTGTCAGCTCTAAGATCTAAGGATCCTGAACTTTTAAGAATGAAAAGGAGATTGGAGAAAATCTTTTCTCCAAAGCAGAAAGGTCCAAAGGTTCATAACCAAAAGGGTAGAGGAAAGAGCAGATGATACAACCAAGGGAGATCTTAGTCCAGAGGGAGAAAGACCAAGAAGAAATAAGGACTTTTTAAGAAATCTTGTTTTGAATGGAAAAATAAAGAAAAGGAAAATGGAGCATGCAATGAGGATCTTGCAGCAATCACTGACAATTACAATGATGGAGAAATTTTGGTTGGTTCAACAAAAGGATAGTGACACAACGTGGATCTTAGATTATATGCGTACTTATCACATGACACTAAGGAGGGACTGGTTTGCCACCTTCATGGAGACTAAAGGTGGAAATGTACTCATGAGAAATGACCAGGTCTACAATGTATATGTGATAGGCTCAGTATTAGTTAAAATGCATGATGGTATCATAAGGACCCTAAATGAGGTAAGGTATGCTCCTGAATTGAAGAGGAACCTTGTGTCTCTTGGAGTACTAGATGAGGTAGGTTTCACTTACAAATCAGATAAGGGTATTCTGAAAGTTACTAAGGGATCATTGGTGTACATTAAGGATGTGAAAAGGAATAGACTCTATGTGATACTTGGGAGCACTGTCACTGGAAGTGCATCTATTGCAAGCAATTTTGAATTTATAGAGGTGGTGTTGTGGCACAAAAGGATGGGCCACATGAGTGATAAAGGCATTCAATTAATGTGCAGCCATGGTCTATTATTGAAGAAGAACCTACCCAGCATCGATTTCTGTGCACATTGTATACTTGGAAATAATCACATGAAATTTAGCACCTCAACTCATCATTCAACTGAAACCCTGGAGTATATACATGTTGACTTGTGCGGACCCTCTCCCAATGACACACATGGAGGTAATCGATACTTTCTCTCTTTAGTTGATGACTTCTCTAGAAGTGTTTGGACCTTTATGTTAAAAACTAAAGATGAGGCATTTAGTTAGTTTAAACAATGGAAAGTATTAACTGTAAACCAGTCTAAGAGGAAGCTAAAAACACTGAGAATTGACAATGGTATTGAGTTATATAGCATTAATAATTACTACAAAGAAGAAGGTTTTTTAAGACATAGAACTGTTAAGCACACTCCCCAGCAAAATGGGATAGCTGAAAGAATGAATAGAATCATTCTTGAAAATGTTAGATGCATGCTTACGAGTTTAAGATTAAGTAAAAAATTCTAGGGGAAGCTGTGAGAATAACAACTTATCTGATATATGGAAGTCCCTCTAATGCCATAGAATTTAGCACACCTATGGAAAAGCGAACTGGGAAGCCACCAATACTTGACCATACTAGATTTTTTGGCTGTGCATCCTTCGCACACCAAATGGAAGGAAAACTAGAGCCTAGGGCAGTCAAGTGTGCCTTTCTTGGCTATGATGAGGGTCTGAAAGGCTATAGATTGTAGGTTAAAGAGGTGTGTGGCATTAAAACCATAATAAGTAGGGATGTTAAGTTTAATGAAACTGACATTCCATGTTACAAGAAAGTGTTGAGCAATACAGGTACTGACTGCTAGGCAACTCAACACACAGATGGAATGGAGTTTGAGGTGGAGCCATTCCTCCCAAGTCCAAACACCGGTTTCTAGACTGAAACCCAAAGAATAAATTCTTATGAAACATACAACCAGTAGGAAGAAGATCAATCTCAAGCAACCTCATCTAAGATAAGTAGATTAGAAAACCCTTTAAAGGACTGTCAACTTGCTAGATACAGAGAAAAAAGACATATTAGACCAAACTTAAAATACTCTCATGCTGATTTAATTGCTTTTGCTCTGATTGCGGGTCAAATAATAGAAGACATGGAGCCACAGTCTGTAGAAGAAGCATTGAACAACAGATAGGCAAAGCAACGGCACACTTCCATGGAGGATGAAATCTGATCTCTTCACTAGAACCAAAATTGGATCCTAGTTCCTAAGCCTGAGAAACAAAAGGTCATAGTTTGCAAGTAGATATTCAAGGTAAAGGAAGAGAGCTCACCAATGGAACCAGTTAGGTTCAAGGCAAGGGTGGAAGCTAAAGGATTCACACATAGTGAAGGAATAGATTTCAATGAAGTATTCTCACCTGTTGCCATATCCATCAGAATTATCCTAGATTTGGTGACTTAGTATTTATTAGGAGCTAGAGCATATGTGTGTAAATATAGCCTTCTTGAATGGAGAGCTAGATGAAATAATCTATATGAAATAGGCTGAGGTATTTGAATTTAAGGGCAATGAGGAAGTGGTGTACTCACTCAAGAAATATTTATATGGCCTAAGGAAGTCACCAAGAAAATTGTACAAAAGGTTTGACACATTCATGGAAAGAATAGGGTTCAGCAGGAGCAACTATGACAGCTGCCTCTACTATGACAAAGTAGAAGGAGAAGAGAAGGAATTCTACTTGCTCATCTATGCATATGACATGCTTCTAGCATGCCATTGTAAGGATAAGATCAAAAGGGTAAAGAACCTGCTCAATTCTAGATTTTATATGAAGGACCTTGGTGGGAAAAGAAGATACTTGAGATTGATATCACAAGAGACGTGAAGAAAGAAACTTTAAAGTTGTCTCAATCAGGGTATCTACGCTCAAAGGTTCTATATGGAACAAGCCAAGCCAGTATCAGTACCACTCGCAGCTCATTTTAATTCTCAACTTAATTAAGCCCCAAACGATGACATTGAAAATGAACCGATGGCCAAAGTACCTTACTTGATTGTAGTAGGATCAATGATGTACATTATGATCAGTACAATGCCTGATCTAGCACATTCTATCAGTGTCCTAAGAAAGTATATGGAAAGTCCTAGAGAAGGACACTGCAAGGCTATGAAATGGCTATTATGGTACATCACAGGAACATGCAATGTGGGACTAATCTATAAGAAAGAATGAGACAAAGTGGATTTGTTAGGGTACATAGATTCTGACTATGCAAGTGACAAGGAAGAGAAAAGGGAAACAACCTCATATATATTCACTCTAAATGGAAACTATATAAGCTAGAAAACACAACTCCAAATCATAGTGGCCCTGTCAACCACAGAGGCAGAATACATTGCAACAACTAAGGTAGTAAATGAAGCACTTTAGCTCAAAGGTTTGCTAAAATAAATGGGAGTGTATCAGGGTACTGCCATTATATTTTTAGATAGCCAGTCTTCTATCCACCTATGAAAAAATCAGGTTTTTCATGAAAGAACAAAACACGTAGAGGTAAGCTATCACTTTGTGAGAGATGTATTTGCCAGGGGAAAAGTGCATTTGGAATAAGTATGCACAAATGACAATCCAGCAGACATGGGGACCAAAGTGGTCACTATAAAGAAGTTTAAGCATTGTTTAAAGCTTTTTAGAATTGATACTAGATGAGGAAGGGATAGGTGGAGCTTTTAGACTAAGGATCTGAGTGCACTATATGGTTTCTTACTCAAGCCAAAATGATCAAGGTGGAGATTGTTAAGAACTGATCCATTTAGCTCTGGCTAAGTAAGTAAGATTGAAAGCTAAGACTGTTTAAGTCAAACGACACCTTTTTGGTAGAGTTAATTAAATAGAAAATTAACTATCTTAACACACGTGGACTTTACTGATTCAGCAAGGAAGCAACTAGTTAATAAGTTACATGGGTAGATAAGCTCACACACGATTTAAACGCAAAAGTCTATGAATTTACTCTTTCAAGATTACTGATTATTAGAGGGAAAGAAAGCACGAAGAGGAAAGCTACCATGTTTGTGCTTTGTGAGATGTAGTGTGTGTGTGTGTTATGTCTGTGAGATTTCTTTTACTGAATTGTTTTGTATGGTTTGTGTAATATTTGTTGAGCTCTAACTGGATGTAGGCTTGCTTTTAGCCGAACCAGTATAAACCTTGTTGCATTCTTCTTCTTCTTCTTGATCTTTGTCTTTACTTCTCAGTTTTATGGTTTAAAGATTCTTGAAGATTCGTCTCAATTAGAAATTGAGTTTAAGATTGATTAGGCTACTCTAAACCTAACATTATGTGTGTCTTCATCTACTGCTCAAGGCCTCTATTTATAGATAATAATGACTAGAAATGACATCAATAGATGATGGATAGTTCCAAAACATGATGAAGAATGTGTATAGTACCTGCCAAAATGTAAGGAATAAGAATGGGCAGTTTCCTGCATGTGGAGAAGTGGGAGGATAAGTGGTTGTCTCTCTTTGGACTAGTCAAAGACTTCTCCTTCTAGGAAAACAAAAAAAGTACCAAATGGCTTGAACTGAACCGAACAAAACCAAGCTAAGCCAAACAAGGTCGGGATGGGCTGATTCAATCAAATGGTGGCAGCAATATGCGCGAGAACTATGTACCATCTAAGTCCTCACTCACCCACAAAATATGGGATACCCCTTAAGGCTAACCCCAAGACCCATGTGTTGGACTTATAAAGCACATAAATTTCTTTAACTTTCCCAATAGGGGGTGAACAAAATGTTATCGAATCGACCAAACTAAACTGAAAATGATCAGTTCAGTCTGCTTTTAAGACCCCATGATTTGGTTCAGTATACTTGTCGAATTGAAGTTTTGATTTGGTTAAAAACTATTGAGTTTTTTAACCAAACCAAACGGAACCGATTATATATCAAAACGATGTCGTTTTATACCCCTTCGTAATTTCTCATCTAACATATTCAATACACTGTCATTTTGCCACCTACCATTAGTATATAAGTTGAAAAAATGGGATTAGGGTTCTTCACCTCCATTCCTTCTTCAATCGAGCCTTCTCCTCCTTTCTCTTTCTTCGATCGATTCTACTTCTCCTTTCTCCTTCATCGATTGATTTTGCTTCTCTTATCTCCTTCCATTCGATTATGCTTATCATTTCTCCTTTCTCCTTCTTCCCTTTGATTCTTCTTATCCTTTCTCCTTTCTTCTTCTTCCCTTTGATTCTGCTTTTCCTTTCTCCTTTCTCCTTCTTCCCTTCTGGCTTCTCACTTATCCTTTCTAAGTTTCTAGTTTCTCCATCATCCCTTCTATATTTAGGGTTTGAGAAGTGAGAAAGCTTCATCACCGCATCTCTTTCCCTTTATGTTCCTTCTCATTCAGCCAATCTCTGCATCTTTACCTCTGCATCTGAGATAGTCTCAAAAGTAGTTTATGTTTCTTCATTTCTTTTTAGTTAGTTTATGTTTCTTGGAGATTTTATGATTCGTTTAGGGGTTTCTGAGAAATTTTCTTGAAGATATTTTCTTGGTGATTTTTAGATTCGTTGACGATTTGGTGATTTGATTTCATGAAGTTGAATGATCTTTAATTTTCAGTGAACTTTTAATTCATTTAAGATTTGGTAATTTTGAGCTGTAATTTGTTTAGTAGATTCTGAGATATTCATTCCAGATTGGGTGATTTTGAGCTGTAATTTTGAGATATTCATTTAGTATTTTCTGGAGAAATCATCTATTTAGCTTTAGTTCCTATTGATTGAACTTCAATTTTCAATGAGATTTACTTCGTTTAGGATTTTGAGATGTTGTCTAAGCTTTAATTTATTTAAGATTTGGTGATTTTGAGCTGTAATCCATTTAGTAGTTTTTGAGATATTCGTTCCAAATTGGGTGATTTTAAGTTGTAATTTTGAGATCGTTGTTTAGTATATTTTGGAGAAGTCATCTATTCAGTTTTAGTTCCCATCAAATTTTCAGTGAGTTTTAAAACTGTGAAAGTGGTGCATGCTGCCGAACCATCGAATCAAACCGAACCAAACTCTAAGTCATGGTTCATATGAGTTTCACGTGGTTCGGTTTGACATACAGTTGAACCAAAAGTTTTAGTTTGATTTGATTTTTCATCCAAAAATCGATTGAACCAAATCTTGAACACCCATATTTCCTAATGTGGGACAATGAATTTTCACACCTTAGCACTCACTTCTTCCTTTATCTTTTTCCACTAAAATCCCAATACCCCACATTTATGAAAATGTATCTTAACACAACAACGAGAATAGGAAAGAGAAACATATGAGATATGCATCAGAATATGTGTCTTTTGGACATGAACCTTCCCTAGTGAGAATTGATCAGATTTATTCCAAAGAACAATGGAATAACATTCTTGAACTGTACTTCATGTGAGATAAGCCGAGACAACAAATTTCACACATATCTCCTCTTAATACATATGAGTTCATAAATTTTACTTATTTTTGTCCTGAACAAATCCCGTGTTCTTGAGAGCTTTTGAGAAGTTAAGCCATTAGGACCTCTCACAGAAGCGACCCTACTTCTACTCTCATGTAAGTGACAAGATTCAGGAGTATTCTATCATTACTTCTCTTGCAAGTAAGATATCAATGTTATTAAATATTAAGTATACACTTCTACATCAACATACAACACACTATCTTTATTTCATAGGAATATGAAGAAACCAGAAGCTTCTCCAGTCAACTAGGTGTTGATCCTAATTAAAGTGATAATTTTGATGATGACATATAATATGTGGACTAATATATTAATTACGCATGTAGGTTCTATATAAAGTGAAAATAAGGTTGAAACACTTAATCTTAAGTGTTTATGTAAAAAGAATAAAGGACAATCAAAACCGTACATGGCGAGATACACGTAACATATTATGAAGGGCACGAATTATATCAAACGAACTCCAAATGGCATAAATCAAATTTGGTTGAACTCAGATGGTTGTAAGGAATTTAGAATTGGATCGAACCTCCCATGAACTAGATTGTAGAAGGCCTAGTTCACCCCCAGTTTGGTGACCAAACTGACTCTATTTTGGGGGCAAATCTGGTCATATCTGTGGGAAACCAGAAAGACTATGTTAGAACCGGTTAGGCTGGTTCCCTAACTGGTCAGGCTGGTTTTGCAATTAAGGCAATTTCTTGTGTAATTGCTAAACTGATCGAGCTGGTGGGGAAACTGAGGTGACCGGTTTATCATATAAATAATTTATTCTTTATATGAAAAACTGGTCCATCCTATTCTCCAACCAGTCTGACCGGAATTTTAAAACTATAAATACCCCACGACATTCACAATTCAAACACAACTCTCCAATCCTCTCTACTCCTCTCTGACAAAGTTCTATAGAGTTTAATACTTCGAAAGGCTTGTATTTTGACCGAGAACTTGAGAATTATTCTAGACTGAAGCTAGAAAATATTGTGAGCAAAAAATTGAGAGATCTACTCTTTTAGAGAGTGGCTAATTCTATAAGAGATTCAAATATCTCGACCGAGCTTCACTGTCAATGTCTGATTGAGATCATAAGCCAAAAGATTTTGTTTGTAAAGGTTTAGTATTCACCGTTAAGAAGATCGTTTGGAAAAAATCTTCAAGGGGGATTTTTGGAGCGTGGACGTAGAGATATATATTCCTAAACCACGTAAACATATTGTGTGTCAAATATTTCTCTTTCATGCTCTTTTATTTTTGTGCACTTTACTCTATGTACTTAATTTCTTGCACATTTTATTTCATCATCACCATTTTATTTATTTAGTTACACGTTTATTAAATATTTCTTGATTGATTTACTTTATTATTAATTTTATATTTCAAGTAATTTCATTATTCTATCTCAAATATTTTCTTTAAAACTATTTCCCTTAATAAATGGGTGACATTCAGATCCATCTTACAGTAGGTTAGGTTACCACCTGAATAATTCATTTAATAGACTTTAGTCACATTCCCCTCAATGTTTGTTTTATTAGCTTCCTTGATAATACTTTCATTGAAGGATCTGCAAAAGTTTAATTTGATCTTATAAACTCAATGGAAATCACTCTAGTAGAGAGCGATTGTTTAATGGTATCATGTCTCTTTTGATGTCTAGGCTTACCATTATATACATTATTATTCGCTCTAAAGGTTACAACCATGTTGTCACAATGGACACATATAGATGATAACAAGGTTTTCAAAATCACGAACCTACCTAGGATCGTGGAGAGGTCTTGCAAATCAAATCATAGGATCGAATGTGGATCGTAAGATCTTACTATATACTAGTAATATTATGAAAAAACACAATTTATCAAACTACATATTAAAATTCTTGAATATAGTAAATTAATCAATGATAATTTTCACTATTTTACTAAGTGCAATTTAAATAAATAAATAACAACTTGAAAGTTGAACAAATTAAATGAACTTATTATTTTCTTTTCAATACCTTACAAATTATGGTTAGTGGGATCGTAAGATTGTAGTAAGATCATAAGATCCTATCAATTCAAGATAAAAAAATATAATAGGATCGTAAGATCCTCCTAATTTAAGATTTTACCTATGAATCGGATTGTAAGAGTTAGAAAGGATCAAAAAATCATAAGATCCTACGATCTGGAACGGGAGTTAAACAACCATGGATGATAAAGGTTTTGGCCACACTGGAATTTCTTCTAGGAATTTTCTAAGCTGTGGCTTCTTCACTAGTCTTGTTCAATGCTATGAATTCTTATTTCATTGAAAGAGTTATGTGTTTCTGTTTTGTAGACCTATATAATATAGCTCCAACACCTAGTGTAAAAACATACTACTAGTAGTTTATGTTTGTTTAATGTAGAGTTGTAATTTAGTTATACATGTAAACAAATGTCTATAAATACGAGTGCTCAATATCTCAGTCATTGGCTGAGTTGATCAAATATTTTTCAAACTTCAGTGGATTTCTTTTTGTTTCTATTATATGGTATCAGAGCAAGTGGCCGATATCGATGGCAACTATACCTTTGACTTCGACAACTAGTGGAATCTCTGTCAATAATTTGAGTTTCATTCACACTTGGAATTCCAATCACAGTAAAAGTTGGATCGTGAGAATTATTGCATATATGGAAATCTCAGGTTTTTCCCATAGTTTACAGGAATGGGGTTTTAGGACTGTTTATTCAAACCAGAAGCAAACCCATCCAAAACTCTATCAGATGGTATTGTAAATCCAAAATTTCAACATGTAATAGAAAAGATCAGTTGCTGCTTGGATGGCTTCGAACATCAATGACAGAAAGGATCAGGGTAACAGTTTTTCAGTATAACACTGTTAATCAAATTTGGTCTGCATTGGAAAGAAGTCATGCTATTGAGTCTCAAGCAAGACTCATGCAACTTAAATCTAAACTTCAGGACAAGAATGTTATTATGTCAATTATTGATTATTGTGATAAAATTATAACAATAGCAAATAATCTTTTGGTTGTTGGTCATCCTCTACAAGACGATGACATAACATTGTATTTTTTAAATGGTTTGTGTCAAGAATTGATTCAATAGTTGCAAGTATTTTCTCAAAATCAGAAGTCATGACAATTGAAGAAATTTAGGCTATGCTTCTTAGTTCTTACCCAGGATAGTAGAATTGAAAGGTCAAATGCTGAAAATGAAGCTAATTGGAAGATTTCTACTAATGTTGCTTCACCTAGCAAATTGCGTGGTCAGTCACGAGTCACAACAACCAGCTGCTAGTGGCAGTTTTAATGGAGGAAGAAGAGAAAGAGGGGTATATCTTCTGGTGGACATAGACTAATTGTCAAGTTTGTGGCAAAAATGGATACACTGCCTCCATTCTATCGTTATAATAGGAACTTTCAATCTCCCATTTCATCTTTATATCGGCAGCAAAAATCTTAATCAACATAATTTTGGCTACAATCCCCTTGCCTTTATTGCATCTGCTAATAAGCCTTTTTCGAGCTTTTATAGTCTTACTGTTAAGATTCTTCTTTATCTTCAAATTGTGTCAAGTGTCCATGTTCTTTTGTAATCCAAGTTGGAACGCTTTTAGCTTGAACAATTTCAGTAATAATAGTGTCACAGTTTGTCTTCTACTTC
The DNA here is from genome assembly GCA_003255025.1 of Datisca glomerata. NCBI lineage: Eukaryota > Viridiplantae > Streptophyta > Magnoliopsida > Cucurbitales > Datiscaceae > Datisca > Datisca glomerata. The sequence goes on along the minus strand of QANY01005263.1, from coordinate 2,723,034 downwards.
TCAGTACACTGGTTTTGATTTATGTCATATAAAACTTGGACCTCTCAACCTATTGTTACAAAAGTCCTACACCATTGCAATGTAAAAGTTCCTAACAAGCACTTGAGGCATCGCAGTTTCAACCAAAAAAAGTTTCAAATATTATGATTCATTTTATTGATTATTTCAGTAGATTTACATGGATATGTCCATGCAAACTAAATCTAAAGCTTTCAATATTTTTCTAACCTTAATTTGCTGGTCGTCCGAAAACAAGCCAGTACGTGATAGTAAGGTCCAACACTGAAAGTGAATATAGGTCTATTATAAATACTATTGTTGAGTTATCTTAGTCTTAGTATTTACTTTCTAAGTTGCATATTACACTTCCTAAGGTTCCTACTTTACGGTGTGATAATATAACTGGAGCATCCCCGGTAGTAAATCTTATTCTTCATGCTAGGACTAAGTATATTGAAATTGATTTACAATTTTTAGAGATATAGTACTGACAACGAACTCAAAATAGGTTATGTGCCTTCTACTTATCAGTTAACTGACATTCTCACTAAAGCCATGTCAACAACCAAAGCCAAGTTAGCAAGCTAATCAATAACTCTGCAATCGAATGTTAACAGTCTCAAGATTCCATAGTTGTTAAGTCTCAAGATTCCATAGAGTCGAGCTCTAATTTAGTCAAATGTCCATAAATACAAATGTCCAATATCTTCTTAGTCATTATGCTAAGATCATCTGATATTTTCCAGAATTTTAGTCTATTCGATAAAAATGGAGCAAATACACAACTTATAAGAATGGATTTGGTATACCTTGGAGGCAAAGCAAATTCAATCAACAAAAGTGTAATTTGATATATTAGTGTCTCCCAAAAGATTATTCTTTCTTGTCCACAGTATACCCACATTGTTCTAGCTTGCTTGCTTTCTTTAATCATATTTACACTAACATGTCATTGAACATTCATGTCTTATTTCATTAATTTACATTATATATTTGTCATCGATCTTTCATACGATTTTTCAGATGCTCTCTCAAATAATTAGATCGATCTTACAAGATCAAAGAGAGAACTAGAAGCTCTAACTAAGGGATACAACCATTTTTTTTCTCTTGATCTAATTACTCAATCTAATAATTTTGACAAGGTTCTTTGAAGCAAATTAGGGAGAAAACTTGAAAACTAAACAAATGAAAGGAGGCAAAAAAAAATCAATGTATTTAGAAAGACAATAAAAACACAGTTTTGTTGTATATATAAAGAATGGTTGGACAAAATAATGCACATCTAATGATTATTCTTAGTCGATAGATTCTACATAGATTTCAACTCCAAGAAAAGAACATCGTCAGAACCTGAATCCATTTAAGATTTCTTGAGTTTCATGCACGAAACCAAAAAGAAAAAAGGTGCTCAATTAAAAAAAAATAAAACAAAATTGCCAATCATCACTCTCTTATATTAGTTCAGTACTTCAATTTGTTCATTCATATCTAACTCTGTAATCCCTCAACTGTCCTCTTCCAATTTCAACCATCCAAATAAACAACCACCCTGAGATGGCCGGTCCGGCTCCACCGCTCCAACAAGCTGCTCGGCCGGGACACTCGAGGGTGGTCCGATGCATTGCTTTAGTCTTTCTGGCTCTAATTGTCATAGTAGGACTAGCTGTTCTCATCACATATCTAGCCATCAAACCCAAAAGACTAATATACACAGTCGAAAATGCCTCGCTTCCCAATTTTAACTTATCCAAAGGCCAACTCAATTCTAATTTCGATTTTATCGTGAGATCTTACAATCCAAATTCCAAAGTCTCTATTTATTACGACTCGATCCATGTAACAGTTGCTTTCAGTGATCAGACGCTAGCCTATGGCGATATTCAACCGTTCTATCAGCCTCATAGAAACGTGACTCGCTTGGACGTGTACATGACAGCTCAGTCTGTGAAGCTTTTCGACTCGGTGTCGAAGGACCTCGCGCTAGAGAAATCCGCCGGGGAGATTAATTTGGATGTTTGGATAAAGGCAAGAATAAGGTTTAAGGTTGGAGTGTGGAAGTCTCGTGATCGGACTTTGAGGATTTCGTGCACTCCGGTGGTGGTGTTCATTTCTAGGCCCAAGAGTTTCCAGAGGACAAAATGTTATACTGAGCTTTGATTTGATTCGAGTTTCTAATTCTCATAATCTTTATTCTTTTGTTGTGTATTACTCTGATTATTTTTACAATCTTTAATTTCTAAATTGGTATCTTTGTGTTTGTGTTGCTGTGTATAAGTATAGAGTTTGCAATTATATTTTATCTTCTTTTCTTTGGCTTATTTTTCATAAAATGTTTTTTTGGGTTGGGGGATCATCTGTTTGTACTGACATTGAAATTTCAGTGGTGTGTTGTTTAAATTTTCTTGCAAATTTGAGATGTGTTATCAATTTGAACAAATTTGAGATGTGATGTCAATTTGAACAAATTTCGCTTGGTGTGGCAATACGTTTTAATTGATTTTCTTTCTTTCAATTATTCATTTCCCCTTTCCAACTCGAAACATGCATCTAGCTTATTGAGACGTTCGAGAAGTTAATTGTTTTGGCAATTCTTCATGGGGATCATTTGTACAAATAAGAACCCCTTCGTTAAAAGTTGAGTTGTTAAATTTTTTATCTATTTACACCGAAGCGGAGCTTGATTTCTTCCTAAAACATCTTTTTTCAGGAATTTTAGAAAAGGGATTAAAAAAATTTTAAAATCATCACAAACCTCTCTTTTTTTTCTATTGCAATTGTAGAAGATATTTCAGTTGCTACAATGATATTTTATGTAATGATAAAGGGGAGCTTGATTTCATTTGGAAACATTTGTGTGGCAATACTAGTTTTATCCAATCCATAGAATATCTAACTTTTTTTTAAAGTTAACATTCATTCCAATAAAAACAGAGGTAACACTAACTAGGAGTGTACAATTTTTTTCTGAAACGATCCAGCCAAACCAAATAAGAAATAACCAGTTCTGGTTCTTTACGTATCTTCGGTTTGGTTTGATTTAGAAAAATTAAAGAACTAAAATTTTCATTTCATTTTAGAATTTTATCGAATTTCGAACCGAATGGAATCAAACCGAGTCAAACAAAAGCAGAGGTAACACTAACTAAGTTTTCTAGCATATTTTTATTTTTATATGTAATTTCATACCATAACGAACTAGTTGAACATAAACATTAGTTTTCTATTGCATCTTTAATTTTCATGTCGTAATTTTATTTGAAAATCATTAATTATGTTGAAAATTTTAAGTTTTTGTGTTAAAACTTCTAAAAAACTAGTTTTTTTCATCACTAAGTCAAACAGACCGAACCGAATCAAAATTTTTGATTTAGTTCGGTTTGGTATAGATTATTTTCTTTATAAGAGTCGGATTCAGTTAGAGAGTATTACCAAACCAAAATTTTCAGTTTAGTTTCATTCTTAGTTAAAAAAAAAATCAAACCAAACCATGAAATTTTTATTTACAAAAACATGTACACAAATTAAATTCAGCTCGTGAAAGACTCCTTATTTCTTGACCATATATCCACATTATTTACTCAGTTGTCATACGAATAATGTTCTAATTTATTATATCTACATAGAAAATTCAAACTGCTTAAGAGCTTTTTTTGTTGGCACATATAAGAATGTCAAATTGCTATTTAAACAGGATTTACAACAAAAACAGCATGTTGGGAAAATGAAAATATACGCACGTTGTGTTTTTGTACTTACATTACTGGAAAGTGTAGGAACCCTTTCAATTTTCCATAATAATTGTAAACGAGAATAATCCAATATTGTTTCGTTAAGGATTTTGTTCCCTCCAAAGTGCATAAGGTTACAAAAAATCATCTCCTAGAATAGAACATATATTTCGTTCTTATAAAAGTTGCACAACAATTTATAAGAACCAGCATACACAACAAATATTTGTAGTTCCATAATTATGGAATGTGTAAAAATGTAAGAAACCTATCGAAACAACATTTCACTTTTAAAAATCGTACCCTTATATATAGACTTATTTGTGACCATTCAAGTGTAGTCTATAATGGGAAAAAAGTTTGAATGACAAAACTAAAAACGAAAAGATACCAATAACATAACTCTTCATATAGGTTAATATGAAAATAACTTTCTCATTCAAAATATTAACAATCTCTCACCCGAATGAAAAAATTGATTTATTTAAACATGTACGAAAGAATGCAGGCAACTGTGTGATGATTACAAGTCAAGAGTAGCTACATCACGATAAATACTCAAAAACTTTGAACTTCCCCTAGTTAAATTAATCGGGTTTATTTAACTAATACGGGAACATGATATCTTGAATTGTCATACAAGTCCCCTTCTACCATAATTGATTCTCATGATTGTGTTCACTTATCCTCGAACATCGCCTAGTCTCATGAGTGTTTTAGAAAATTTGGCCTATAATCTCATAGACGTGACCCCTTCACACTTGCATAGGTGACTTTCATGAAGAATATCCAATTATGCTCCACATGTACATAACATGTTTTAGATAAAGATCATTAAAAGTGAAACTTATCGTAATTCATCTCGTGACATATATGCACTATCTTATCAAATGAATCGGTAGGAGTAGATATCTTCTAGTGCTACTAAGTCACAAACATAGTTCGGTTGCCCATTACAACCTAGATCTTGATATCTATAATAAGTTTGTTGAGGTTATCACTATTGCGACTCTTAATTATTATATAGGCTTTAAAGGCTTCCCCCTCTGTGAATTTTTTAATTTTCTAGTTATCAAACTTTTTGTAACGGATCTTTATTGTTAAATCTTGACCTCGTATAGTCAATGTAACTATTCCACCAGTGAACAATTCTCTTATGGTGTTATTGTTTTCAACGCAAATGCCAAGTCAACCATTATACATACTTGTTTCATTTTAGTCGCTAGCTTCTTGAATACGACAATTTATGCATATAGTAAGCCCTAGTTTAGACCCATATAGAATCTCCTCCAACAAATTTTGAATCAATTAACTCCTCCCCAATAACAAGCTTCATGAGAGCTCGTTACTTCCTTAAATTTTGAGATTATCTCCTAACATGTATGCTAGTAGGCACAAGGATTTTATTGTGTCCTTATCCTTTAATTAAGCCTCAATGCCTCTCTTATTCTATTGCCCAAATGAATAACATCAAGTATGACTATAAAAAATATAACATTCTATAGGAATAAAATACAACAGTTTCAGTCTACTCTTGTTAAAAATAAGAAACAACAAGAGAATTAAAAATCAAGTAAAATTTATTCATGTCAAAAGTAAAAAAAAAAGCGGGACTTAAAATTAGAAATGACATAAAATTTAAAACGGAGGGCTTAGAACTAGTTTCTCCCTTTTTCAACATGACCCTTCTTCTTTCAATCTCTTTTCATTCGCAGACAGTGAGTTAAGGTTCTCGAAGTGGGAGATTAGAGTTTTCATGAAGAGCTTCGCCTGAGAAATCGTTTGTGGGTTCGCCTAAGCTCATCGTCGTGGCTCCCACTGGTTTTCTTCGTGGGTCTCATCACTGTGCTTGGTTCTCGTCATCGTGGGTATCATTTTCTTCCCTAAGTTTCTCCGTTTCTTTGACCGTGGGTCACTGTTCTTGGTCTAATTTTCTCATATCCATGGTTTTTCTCGCCTTCTTTTCCTGAGAGATCACCTGTGGGTTCGATTAAGCTCGTCGCCGCGGCTTTCACTGGTTTTCATCGTGAGTCTCATCACTGTGCTTGGTTCTCGTCATTGTGGGTCTCATTTTCTTCTCTGATTTTCTCTGTTTTCTTCACCGTGGGTCACTATGCTTGGTTTGATTTTCACATACTCATGGGTTTGTCTCATTTTCTTCTCTATTTTTATGTAGAATGAGAAATGGTGCAAGCCTCATCGCCACAGCTTCTGTGTCATAGCCACTGAGGAACACTAAGGAACCCCAAGGTACCTCTCCCTCTCCTCTCCTTTATCTTTCATGATTTTACTTCAATTGTGTCCTCTTCTTGTTGTAGGAGTCTAATACATTTTGCTAGTTTTACAGGATTTTTAACTTAAGGTTAATGGGGTAGTCTTTAGTTTGATTCGGAGTCTGGTCAAGTAAAAATGCACCAAGGGTGAGTAATTTTGCTATTTGGAAATGTTAAGCATGTCTTCTTTGTTATCGACTATGATCAATATGTAGGTGTGAGAATCAGATTTGAATCTTTTTCTGCTCTCTTCCATACTTCAGAATAAAGACAAGAATGCTTGATTTGAATCTTTTTCTACTCTCATTTTCTGATCAATATATGGGTGTGTGAATTTGTATGCGTGTGTAGTAGTGTTATATTCTCAAATTAGACACAATTATTGATTCATACAGACTCTTGTAAACCTTTTCTTCATCTTTTCTTTCAGTATGAAATTAAGAACCACATAATCAACTTGAACCACTTGCTAGATGAAACAAGTATCATATTCAATGCTTGTAAAGTTTCGTTTCCTGGTATTAGAGCTAATCTATGAAAACATGCTAGTTATGAATTTTAAGGAATTGTCAAAAATTCTAGAAGATGGTCTTATAGGAGAGCTGCTTGCTGGAATGCCTAAAAGAAGATCTGGGTTTCTATGTGAAGGTGTGGGGATGCAAGATTTTTTCCTTGAGTTTTCGAGAAAGTGTGTTGGAGCTTACTGTAATTTCATTGTTGGTTTTGTTTGTGGAGATATGATTCTTAGATTTTGAGCATTTGTCTCCCTCCTCGTCTCTAACGTATTAGGAAAAATTTTCAATTCTTCTGATGAATTGTACATGGAGCTTACGATATTATTGGCTCTTGTGGTTGGAATATTGGAATGCATGATGAGACTCTTGAGGTAATTCCGCAGTTTTCAATATTGGTCATCACACTATTAGCCTTGTCCTATATAATGAGATTCCATGGCGCTAGATAATGTCTTAGATCCATTTGAATACCAGAGAAACTTAATATTGAGGCTTGTTACTTTTTACATTCTAATGTAAAGTACGTGTAAACATTATGTTGGATAAAATCAATACTTATATTGATTATCTTGAAGGTTTTTAATTTTTAAAATGAGTTTAGTTTTCACTTATTTTAATATGATTGTCCAATGTGAAAGTTTATGTGTGGTTGTTGATCCTAGTAAAGGTTAGTACTTGAGATTTACTCTAATGAATCTTCTTAATTTTAAAAAAATATTTAATAAGCTGATAAATTTAATCTAAAACTTATCTTAATTTAACATTGCAAGAGCACTCACCCTATTGTTTATTAGATGGCTACAACAGGAGCTGTATAAATTGGAATGTTAGTCGCACTTTGGATGCTTCTTTCTTTCAAGTGACATTCTTGTGGCGGAGTAATCTTAGAATTACTTTTCCTCTCTCAGTGAGGTAAAGTTAAAATTACTATTCCTCCCGAGGGTTTTTTGCCCATCTTTTTAATTTGCTCTTTTAACTGCCTCACATCCTTGATTATATGTATATGAAGTTCAAAAATGTTAATTTATATCTTATTGCATGAATGTGCACCAGTATGGACTAATTGGTAGCTGATGAAGTATGTATTTTAGAGATCATGATCTCATTACTTTCTTGATAATTAAAAAAGGGTATGTTATTTGCTGTTTATCACGAGTGACATGATTTTGAGTAGCTTTTCTTGTTTGACTGATGGGATGTAGATGATGATGAAGGATCAGTTTACAAATTATGTTGTACAGAAAGTGTTGGAAACTTGTGACGACTAGCTACTTAAAGGATCACATTTTGTAAGCAATTATGTTAATGTAAATTAGAGCAACTTTCTTCATGTTATTTGTGATGCATCTATGTATTTTTAAAACATGCGATTGCGATGGAAATGTGAAATTAGGGGATTTGCATTATGACATACAATTAATATTATATGTTTGTCTTATCAGGTATTTCTAATGTTGAGCAGTGTTCGTTGTGTTCTAACTTTCTTTGTCCGTGGCCTTTTTGTCAATTGCTCCATTTATTTCTATGTACCTTCCTATTTACTTTACCTTTGAGTGATTTTTAATTTCAATCACAATCGAGGGTGATTACTGCTTCTATTGATGTCTTCTAAGCACAAGACTGCTACATTTCCAAAACAAGTGGGCACCCTATGACAAGTGTGGCCAATTAGGCCATACTAGTTTGGTAAGTTAGCTATCCTTTGGGATTTTGCATGTGTGTTTTTAGTGTGTTTTTGGGTACGTACAAGTACCTTTCACAGTTTCTTCTTTTACCTGCATGAGCTCGTATGCCTACCTGTTGATTTATAGGGTTTTCTATGTGCTAGATGTTATTGAAGAAGACAATAACAGTAGGGCAATAACTTTCGAAGCGTACGAAGATATCCCTTTTCAAAATTAATTGCACCGCCGTTATTGTTTTCTTCAATTACAGCTAGCTCATCAATTTTTTCAGAAATGTCAAATGGACGAGTGTTTGAACAAGAATATAAAAAAAAATAGGACACAATAATGTAATACAATATTATCTATCCCTTCCTTTTTTTCCTCTTCTCAAGTCTTTTCTTTAAAGTAGGACTCGTCTTTAGTGGTAGCCGGGTCTCCGAAACAAATGAGTTTGTATTATAAAATCGACCAACGCTATCATGTAACATATCATACGAGATATTCCAAGGATGGTTGATGATCTTCAACGAAATGTTACACCAAAGATCGTGAGATTTATAATCGTGTAAAAATATTTCCAATATTCAACAAATTATCATACACCTCAACATATTCAACATCAACAGTCATAAAAGAGCAGATCTAGAACAATCAGAAAATTTTCAATTACAAACTAAGAGAAGACTAACTCCGAACTAAAACAAAACATAAAATAGAGTTGTAACATTCACCAAACTATCATATACCTCAACAAATTCAATAAGAACGTCTAATGCTTGAATATTCACCTAACACCTCAACCTCAACAAATTCAATATGGACAGCCACAAACCAGCAAGTCTAGAAGAATCAGAAAAATCCCAACTACATTACTAAAGAAACACTAACAAATAACCAGTAATGACAACCACAAAAAAGTAAATCCAAAACAATCAGAAAATTTCCCTTTATAGAACTAAAAGAACCCAGAACTATAACAAACAAAAAACAAAGCTCTCAAGTTTAACAATATCTGACAAATTATCTGGGAATGATAGTCGACAAGAATTCATGTCCTGATGTCATCCATATATCTCAAGACCCACACACCACTATCACTCTAGCAAACGTAATAATAAGTGCATCATTAAAAGGTGAAGGAAGCCCAATCAAATTCGTGATGAGTGAACTTACCCATTTGATTGGTGACCACTTGGGGCGGCCTTGAAATTTTGAATGAAGAGAAGGTTGTTAGCGGGGGCAACAAATCTATGAGCTTTGGCCCAAATATCATGTCCATACCTACCTTCTAACTATAATTCCATTCACAAAATATAAAAATGTAATTAATTTCAAATTCACACATGCTATAAGACAAATTACAAGTAATGATGAGGGGTTAGAACAAACAATCTCGTTTACCTTTTCGGTTTGTCCCTCGTTAAGGCCATCTGGCAAGGTGTCCCATACAGTGACTTTCTCATCCATGATGAAGATCTTGGCCATAAACCAATAACCTCGACCATCGTATACTAGAATAAAAATCTAGATTACACAATACATTTACACAATCAAACTAAGTCAACATTTAATATCTTAACTACATTAAATTTGTTTACCGTAGTTTCTAGCTCAAGCGTTCGTGCACATCTATCCATGATCTTGTGTTTCCTTATAAAATTAAGAAGATCTACTAGTTTTGACACACATTGACTCTGAAGTGGCATAACAAAAACATTGTCGCAACATGTATGCAATGCGGAGCGGCGATTGAAAAATTATTTTTGGAGAGAAAAAAATTTGAAGTCGCCACCAATCATTTTAGGGCTTGATTGGTCACCCAAATTTAAAATCAAATATTTTGGTTTGTGAAAATTTAAAGTTAGTTCGAGAGTCATTTGCGTGTGGGGAAGGTATTAGCACCCCACACCGCCCATTATGAAAAATGGTTACCAAATTTAATCAAATACTATCCAAATTATTTTTTTATAAAAATAATGTTATAAAAATTCAATTTTGAATGTCTCATTTGGTACATTTTGTATCATAAAAATGAGCAAATAAATTACCGTCAACGGGTGGTATAAAGACCATTGAGAAATTATTATTTTTTATCAAAGCGATATTGGAGTTACTCGCCGTATCCTAAAAATAACTTTTCACCTCGGTAGTTCGAGAATTTTGATATCCCAAAATTCTAAAGTCCGTCATCGGATTTTTTAGTGAAAACTAAATAAAGAAATTTACAAAATTTAAATCAAATTGTTATGGTTTTAATTTACGAGCGTCAATTTTGGTGATAAAAGAATAAAATAATAATCACATACAACAGTGACATATGAAAATAATACATAAATAAATAAGAAGAGATAACAACTATAAATAAAAAAAGAATAATGGAAATGAATGTTAGAGATGATAAATATGTATGATAAATTTTAAAAAAGAATATGCATGGTGAAAATAATGAAACAAGACGTGAAATAATTAAAA
>QANY01005263.1:2655895-2710895 GCA_003255025.1 Datisca glomerata | reverse complement strand
TTTAGTCTTTTGTTCCTTTATTTTCATTTTTAGTCCTTGGCCAAATTTTCTTATTTTTTAGGCATTGGACTATTTTTCAAATCATACACATAGTTTTAGACTAGTATATGGGCAAAAAAAATAAATTTTATATTTTTAAAGTATTGACCCAGATAAAATACGGTATCTACAATTGCCCCCATTTGTTCACGCTTCTAAACTTAGAAGGTGTACAAATGTGTAGATAAGTATTTTTATCGAGAAAAAACTATATAGATAAATGATATAGAAACCTCGACTTATTCGAGTTCTATGAAATGATGGAACTTATGAAATGGACCTGGATAGACACAGGCTTCGACCTCAACTCAATTCGGGTTCAATTTAATCCTATAAATTGAAAAGGACCAGGCGCTGACACCGGGTTTTGACCACGACAAAGTCAGGTTCGATTTAACCTAAGCTAAAAAAAGGATGTGGACCTTGATAGACGTAGGCTTCAACCTTGACTCGATGCGGGTTCGATTTAACCATATCAATTGAAACGGACCAGGCGCTGACACCGGGTTTCGATCGCGATAAAGTCGGGTTCGATTTAACCAAAAGAAATGATGTAGACTTGAATATAGGCAGGCTTCGACCTCGACTCGATGTGGGATTGATTTAACCATAGATAAAGGAAGGGCGTGGACCTTGATAGACGCAGGCTTCGACCTCGAGTCGATGCGGGTTCGATTTAACCATATTAATTGAAATGGACCAAGCGCTGACACCGGGCTTCGACCACAACAAAGTCAGGTTCGATTTAACAGAGATATTTGAAAGGAAATGAACCTTGATAGACATAGGCTTTGACCTCGACTGGATTCAGGTTCGATTTAACTAAAGATGTTGAAATGATATTTGATCTGATATTTACAAGTTTCATATGGTGCAAGAGCTAGACTAATACATGCTCTAAATGTTGGAAAGTCATGTATGGATTTAAAAAAAAAATATTTAAAAGATTTATGCACTTGAACTGCATCAAAATAGATTAATATGATGCATGTCTATGCATTGTAATTATTGAATATAAATGCAAAGTAGTGATTTTGAGTCCATGCGTGCTATGCATGATTAAAAACATTTGTGAGAAAATTATTTGATAATTTTTTTTTAAAGTTGACTAATGTCGCCATATCCTCCACCCTTCAAATCAATCACTTGGCCTAAGGTCATAAACTCGCAATGAAGTATCGAGCATACTTGCAAGAAAATGATGCATCCTTATTCATTGGTTTGTGCCACAGTATTCGGCTTCACGTCGATGATGAAGAAAAAGTGGATAATTTCTCCCAATTTTGCTTCTTTTCTGTACTTTAATTGCAATCCTTCAATCATACTTTAGCCTTCGTTATGTGAGTACCAATTTTCTCGTGATGACTTTTCAGATTTCTCCTCGTACTCAGACCGCCTTTCTTAGTTCCTATTCTTTTCTTTTTCTTTTTTAATTAGATTTCACCTAACCAAGTTTATGCTTCTGAGTTATTTCAAGAGTAATTAATAATATCTTAGAATTGAGAGGAATAAAAAATAATGAAAATAAGGAGAAGATGAAGTATATGTATTTGTCAACTGAGAAAGAAAAAAAGCTCTTCATTGATGATGACCAATATTTACAAACGATGGTTTGGAAAAAGAAATAAAAAAACAAATGGAGGAAGAATTGCTCCAGTATTCGAGACAGCTTTTTTTAAGAATTGTTTTTTCCTAACTTCATTTTTCCCACACTTAGAGCGGTCAAACGAAGTACTTCTTGACTGTATCAAAATTAATTATGTGCGGTAAATCATCTCCATCCATGTTTGTTAGTATCAGAGTTACTCCCGAGAAAGCCTTCTTGACAATGAAAGGTCATTCATAATTTGAGTCCACTTCCCTCGGTGATCCTTTTGATATGAGAGTATCTTTTTTAACACCAAGTCTCCTTCTCGGAAACATCGGGGACGCAATTTTTTATCATATACGTGCATCATTTTTCTTTGATATAATTGCCCTCTACATAATGTAGTCAATCTTTTTTTCTCGATGAAATTCAATTGCTCATTCGTATCTGTACCCACTCTTCTTCTTCTAATTTCGCCTCCATTAAGACTCTGAGGAAGGGAATTTTCAACTCAATTGGAAGGACCGCTTCCATGCCATATACCAAAGAGAATGGCATTACCCCAGTTGATGTTCGGACTTATGTGCGGTACCCATGCAGTGCAAACGGGAGCATCTCATGCTAATCCTTATAAACCTCTGTCATCTTCTCTATGATCATTTTTATGTTCTTATTGGCTGCTTCCATTGCTCCGTTCATTTTCGGACGATAAGGAGATGAATTATGATGCTTAATTTTGAATTGCTCACATAATTCTTTCATCATCTTGTTATTTAAATTTGTCCCTTTATCTGTGATGATCCTTCCAGGTAGACCATATCGACAATTATCTCCTTTTTAATAAACTTAACAACCGCACTTCTGGTTACACTTGAATAAGAACTTGCCTCCAACCATTTGATAAAATAATCTATAGAGACCAAAATGAAACGATGCCCGTTAGAGGCTTTGGGTGTGATGGGACCAATGACGTCTATGCCCCACATAGAGAACGGCCAAGGCACGGCCATTACATCTAAAGGGGATGCAAGTACGTTAATTTTATCCGCATAAATTTGACATTTATGACATTTCTTGGCGTACTTGATGCTGTCAGATTCTAGAGTTGACCAATAATATCCTGCTCTCAAGATTTGTTTGGCCATCATATGTCCATTAGCATGAACTCCCCAAATTCCTTCGTGAACTTCCTCTATGATTTGATTCGCTTTCCTTGCATCAACACATCTTTAGAGCATCATATCATGGTTTATTTTGTAGAGTATTTCATCGTTCAAAAAGAAACCCATGGACAATATTCTAATAGTGCGTTTATCATTCTCAGAAGCTTTTGGTGGATATTCTGCATTCTTTATATACTGCTTGATGTCGTAATATCATGGTATTGTGTCGGGCTCTTCTTCAATACTCATACAGTGAGCAAGAAGATCTTGCTTCTCAATTTTTATGGGTTGTACTTCGTCCTTAAAGTCTATGGTGAACATGGATGCTAGAGTTTCTAGTGCATCTGCAATTTGATTATTCTCTCTGGGTATATGGTCAAATGAGATCACTTCAAAAGTTCGGCTTAACTTAGTTACATGTTTGTTGTAAGGTACCAGCTTGGAGTCTCTAGCTTCTCATTCCCCGTTTAGTTGTCGTACCCAATAACGAATCTCCGTACACTCGAAGCTTCCTTATCTTCATATCATAAGTTGCTTGAATTCTCATGGAACATGCCTCATATTCTGCCACATTGTTTGTGCAGTCAAAGCCTAGTTTTGCCATGAATGGGAACAACTTTCCCTCGGGAGATATGAGGATTGCCTCAATTCCATGTCCTACATCATTAGACGCGTCATCACATAACATTGTTTACAATTCTGGATCCATAGATTCTCCTTCATTTTTTAATATGACTTATATGTTCTCATCAGGAAAATCAAACTTCATAGGCTCATAATCTTGCACTGTTTACCTTTCAAACTCATCACTTTTATCCATTTTCAAAACTTCTGACGTGTAGCATCTGCCACTCCTCGTCATCCCACCTACTCCCGAAATTTTAGTTATGGGGAGATCGAGGTCAGACGGATTTAGCTCTTTAGTTTTGTCGTTACCGCTTGTAATAACCTCATATACGTACGTCCATGGTACTGCTCTTGAATCTTTGTAAGTGAACGTACCCTGTATTTGAATGGTGATAGGCATCAGAGCATAAGACGTAGTGGTGTGAGTTGACTTTTCCTCGTAATGTATTGTGAAAGGTTTTGGGATATAGGACGACATGTCAACATTAACTTCAAATGATTCTTTGGTTATCATGAGGACTAAAGAGTCATCTTCTTGGTATTCCCTTTCTCCTTTATGACTTATTGTAAGTATCTTTGTATCCAACAACTTTTACACTTCCATTTTAAAATCAGTGCATTCCTCAATTGTATGCTCAGTCAAATTCTTATGAAACAAACAATCGAAGGCATGCATATGCTTCCTAGAAATGCCCTCATCCTCTGAGCGTGTTAGCTAGGCGTACCCTGCTCTAGAAAGAAGATGGAAAAGTGTTTCCATTGACGTGTTCACATCTTCCACGCCCCTCTTTCCATATGAAAAATATTCCTCAATTGCATTTACGGTAGGATTCCCATGATTTGGTAAAGGGTTGAAATTGATATCTGGATTCCCATTAGCCTTTTTGAAATTCAACCATCCAGCCTTGATCAGTGACTGTACTCTACCTTTTAATGCCGTGCAGTTCTCAGTCAAATGTCTCACTACCCCAACATGATAATCACAGCGAGCAGTCGGATCATACCACCTTGGGTATGGTGGTTGTAGAGGTTCATAAGGAATTGGCACCAATTTATTATTCTGTATCAATTGAGGTAAGAGTTTTGTATATGACATGGGGATTGGATCATATTGGATAAAACGTTGATTATTTCTATTTCCCTCAGAGGCTGATCAGCTTGACCAACATTTTGCTGGTGAGTCGATGGTTTGAAACCTGGTCTCGGGTTGTTTTGAAATGCTGATTGTTGAGGGTGATAATTGTATGAAATTTGTGAGGTATTTTCCACATATAATGTCACAGATTTGGGCACCTCACTATCTTTCAAAATCCCGGCCTCGAGTTAGCAGCTTGTGATGGGTATCCAAAATTAATTTCCTGTACATCCCCTTCTTTTCGCTTCAACGACGACCCCTTTTTTACATTCTTTACCCCATATTCAATCCTTTCACCAATCACTATAATATCAGAGAAGTTGTTTGAAACATTTTCAATCATCCTATCATAGAATGGAGATCTCAATGTGTTGATAAACACTTTAGCCATCTCCTTTTTTGACAAGGGGGTGTACTTGAGCAGCTAATCCCCTCCACCTTTGTGCATATTCTTTAAAGCCTTCAGTATGCTTTTTCTCCATCCTTTGTAGATCCAGACGATCAGGAGACATTTCTATGTTGTACTTGTATTGTCTTAAAAAAGCATCGGCTAAATCTTTCCAGCGAGATGCAGCCCTGTCAAGTTATCTTGAAAAAAATGAATCAGCAGCTTATCATTATTTGCACAAACAGCCATCTTTCTACAGTACATTATAAGGTGTCTTCTTGGACATGTACTACCATCATATTTTTCAAACTCAAGTAGTTTGAATTTGTGTGGGATGGTAACATCTGGGACCAAACATAATTGGGTGGCATCAATGGTACCATATACATCCGACCCTTCAATGGCACGCAGTCTTTCCTCTAAAAAGTCCAGCTTATCTTTCGACAGCTGGTCTTCGCTTGGTTTAGTAATAGGCCTCTGCCCCTTTGGGTCATCAACGTCGGGTATGATGATTGGCTCATTAGCGAGTTCACCTTGTGGGGTGAAAGCTTGGTTGTGGCCATGTGCCATTGTAGATGGGTTATACCCATTTTTCCCTATCTGGTGGTGAAGTATGCTGAAAGTGGTCAGTCTCATGACGTTGACAGGTCGGAATGAACCCAGGAGGGTAAGGTGGAGTATCGTTTGACAGTTGATTTTGTGATGATTGAGCCCCTTACGGATTTTCAAGACAGGCTTTTCCCTTACTGGCGGTGAGGAGTTCCAGGACTCTTGCCATTTGCTATTTCAGCTCCCTAATTTCTTCTTTCATTTCCTCTGGCGATTGCTCTCTTTGTTGCTCGTCTATGACCCTAACTTGAGCTCATATTCGATAAGGATGTCGGAGTTGACGGGCTATCTTTGAAAAGTTTTCTCAATAAAAAAGAATAAGATAATGAGATGGTAGATTTTGCTAATGAAAAAGAATAAATAATAATAATAATAATAATAATAATAATAATAATAATAATAATAATAACGAAAGTGAATTTATGCATGAGAAAGGATATTGCCCAAATTGAAAGTCCAAAAGTACTCAATTTCATTCAAAATAGTAGAGCCATTCACTACATTCGAGTATGTAGAAGTAAAACTACACTACTCCGCAAAATGAGTTTATACAAAATGACCAAAATGACCCAAATCTCTGTTGATTTCTTATAAGAACTTGGACAAGTTCTCCCCATTAGGATGGATGGGAAAAAATACTTTTTTTCAAAAATGATGCTTGTTCCGCCAAATTGGTCGCTCTCACAGCCACGCCTTTAAACCATTTTATAGCCTGCCCTGATCGTTGTCGAATCAAGTCGTGCTCTTGTTGCAGTAATTGGTTATCATATCTCAGTGCGTCGCCATTAACATCATTATTTCTTACCAATTTCTCTGTCATGTTCTGATACGCTCTAACTTGGTTCTCAAGGCTTGCAATGAATTTCAATAGTTCTTCACTATCATTTGGTGACTCAGTCTTCCTAACATTTTGATTCTCTAAATCAACTTGTAAATTATCAGCGATTCATCGTAATGAGTCATATTATTTTTTCTATTTCAATGATGTACGCATTCTTCTTATCGACATCCCCTTTAACCTCTTCTAAAACCTCTTGTACAAGCTTATTTTTCCTTTCTAGCTTCATGATTCGATCCTCTTGTTCATAGATTACCACTCGTAAATTCTCATTGTCCTCTGCCATCTTTCTGATTTTGTTGTTCAGTTTGCGAGTATCAGTTTCTAACTCTAAGATTTTCCGCTTTAGATATTCTTGATCCTCAATTTTGTTTCTCAAATCTCTGAGTTGCTTTTCCGCTTCGATCCTGTGCTGGCCAGACAATTTCATCTCGGCTGTTATACGTCTATTTTCTTCCAAGAGAGCTAAATTCTTTTGACACTCCTCATATAACTTATCCGGCTCCTCATTTTTAACAATCTCCTGATAAGCTTCTGGTAACTTGTGTGATTGTAAATGCTCAACTGGTAAGGAAATAGTTACTTTTCCTCTGCTCTCAAGCCACATTTCATACTTCTTTGTGTAAATCATGTGATTCTTCTCATTTTACACTCTTCTCGTTATTTTCCAAGCTCCGATTAGCTGCTGCAATTTTTGTTCAATATCTTGAGAATCATAACTGATCTCAATGTGCTTTAATGCGTGCGTGGCAGGGACAAACTATCTCATATATAGTTGACTGAGCACCATTGGCAGAGCATAACTAGTACAACCCCATGGTCCTAGGAGCGGGACCCATTAATAGTCAGACATTTATAGATCATCGATGTCAACGACATCCATTGGGCTTTCCAGATAACATCCTCATCTTTCAACTTTAATAGGTGTGAG
This sequence comes from Datisca glomerata, assembly GCA_003255025.1. Classification (NCBI taxonomy): domain Eukaryota; kingdom Viridiplantae; phylum Streptophyta; class Magnoliopsida; order Cucurbitales; family Datiscaceae; genus Datisca; species Datisca glomerata. Next base: position 2,703,577 of record QANY01005263.1, on the reverse strand, counting down.
AGCCACATCCCTTTTGTGAGAAACTGCGAATTCCATTTGGCCATTCAAAATTCTACAACGGGGATTCTCGTCTTCATCCATGGACTTGAAAACTTAACTTGAGAACATTTGAAATCTGGTGGACATCTTAGATGGCTGAGAATCCAAATACACAAAAGAGATGGAGAGTCAATGAACTTCCATTTACCAAGCGCTCGTATGTGATTTAAGGAACGAAAAGTCTCAACTAGAATTGAGATAACAGGGTTAACACCATGTTCAACTTGTAGGAACATTTTTATCACTTTATCATCCACATAACCTTGAATTTTTGAAAACAACATGGTGCCATATATACACAGAGTATATAGAGCCATACCCTTATCTTCCTTTAAGACATTTTGAGCGAGATCTAAGAGGTAATCCAGCGGCACACACTCGTTCCCCCTTTAACTTTCAACATTTTCTCAATGTCATATGCATGGATAGTACCCAAGAGCTTGGATGAAGCTCTCTTCAATGTGAGACTTTTATCGCAATTATAAACTTTATCCGTGCTTTGCAGAAGGACGTTCAGTAGGGCTTGATATTCTTCAATTGTAGGAGTAAGATCAATTGTTCCAAAGGTGAAACATCTATACAGAGGGTCCCAGAAATGCATTAAAGCCTTAAGAACGGGAGCATTGACTGTAATATACAGAAGATAAGCGATGTGACCATATTTGCCGACAAACACATTTTTCTGCTCCGGTGAAAAATCCTCCCATATCTTCTTCAACCTCTCCAAGTTAGTGCGTGAGAACTCTATCTTAGTGGTTGGTGGTAGAAGAACGACATTCTCTTTTTCTAGACAATCTTTTTTTCATTTCTACGTTTCCTCTGACCATTGGGCTACTGTAACTTGATCTTCTATCACACTCGGAGTAGAGGTCATGGTCTCTACGATATGAATGAATTGAATACTTCTCTACAATCTCTATTACGCAACATGATGCATGTATGCAAAAAAGGAAATACGAAGTCAGAATTGAAACAAAGGAAAAGAAAAGAAATGTTTAAATAGCGTAGGACATATATACATGAACAAAATTAATCAGATATCATAGTTAAGTAGAATCTCTATTTCTATCAAATATTGGTTATGAGATAGGCTTTAAAAACAAAATGCATGTGTGGTTGGGCTCTCAAATCTCTTAATAAGTTCTCAGGTTGTCCTCACTATTATCGGAAAGGAGTAACAGGGGCCCCCAAACGGTATCCTGAAATAGTCGATCTGAGTGAGAACTTTCGTGAGCCTGCACGGGAACCGTAGTTCCACAAAGGCATTCCACTACTCATTCTCGCTAATTCTAAAGGGAAAGCCCGGGTATAGGGCTAGTGTATATGTGTGAAATTAGAAATTATGTAAAGAAATATACTTCGTAAAAAAAGTCTTATGTACAACTACATGCACGAATTAAAAAAAAAATCAATGAATCAAATAAACAAACAAAGAACCATACAAAAGGATAGCATATGATGAAATTTTGTCTTGACTTTCTATTGATATAAAGATGGTTAGACCAATTGTTAATCCCCAGTGGAGTCACCAAGTTGTCGCAACGTGCATGCGACGCGGAGCGGCGATTGAAAAATCATTTTTTGAGAGAAAAAAATTTAGAGTCACCACCAATTATTTTGGAGTGTGATTGGTCACCCAAATTGAAAATCAAATATTTTGGTCTACGAAAATTTAAAGTTGGTTCGGGAGTCATTTGCGTGTGGGGAAGGTATTAGCACCCCACACCGCCCATTATGAAAAATGGTTACCAAATTTAATCAAATACTATCCAAATTATTTTGTTTCTAAAAATAATGTTATAAAAATTTAATTTTGAATGTCTCATTTGATACATTTTGTATCATAAAAATGAGCAAATAAATTACCTTCAACGGGTGCTATAAAGACCTTGAAAAATTATTATTTTTATCAAAGCGTTATTGAAGTTACTCTTGGTATCCTAAAAATAACTTTTCACCTCGGTAGTTCGAGAAATTTGATATCCCAAAATTCCAAAGTCCGTCATCGGATTTTTTTTAGTAAAAACTAAATAAAGAAATTTACAAAATTTAAATCAAATTGTTATGGTTTTAATTTACAAGCGTCAATTTTGGTGATAGAAGAAAAAAATAATAATCACATACAACCGTGACATATGAAAATAATACATAAATAAGAAGAGATAACAACTATAAATAAAATAAATAATAATGAAAATGAATGTTAGAGATGATAAATATTTAAAAAGAATATGCATGGTGAAAATAATGAAATAAGACGTGAAATAATTAAAAATAAACATAAAAATAAATTAGAACAAACTAATAATATCTACTGAAAAAAATAGAAAAATAAACAAACATAAAAATATAAAAAACAAAAAAACAAAATATAAGTAAAAAATAAAAAAAAATTACGGAGGGTAATGTTACCCTCTGGTAGATGACACACACACAGATATATATATATATCTATAATTGTTTTGTAAATAAATTGATAATAAATTTTTTTATGTGTAAAATAAATTAATCTATGAAAAAAATGCTTAATTTCATACATGATTAGCATGATCATGCTTTTTTTGCTACATTGTCTATTAATTACCATTTTTTATTTCTTCACCCAATGTTAATCAAATAGTAAAAAAATGATCATGAATGGTAATTATTTAAACAAGTGTCACTAAAAATAAATAAATAATTTTGTTTGGGATATAAATATACCATTTTTTATTTTTGGACTACTTAGTTCAATAATTACCATTTTTCCTTTCTTCCTTCATTGCGAGGAATGATCATGGACGATAACTAGTTTAAACAAGTGTCACTAAAGAAAATCTATAAAACTTTCAAAATAAAATAAATTTTATTTGGGATATAAATATACCATTTTTTATTGGACTACTTAGTTCACTAATTACCATTTTTCCTTTCTTTTTTATTTCTAGGAATGATCATGGATGGTAACTAGTTTAAACAAATGTCATTAAAAATAAATAAATAATTTTGTTTGGGATATAAATATATCATTTTTTATTTTTGGACTACTTAGTTCACTAATTACCATTTTTCCTTTCTTCCTTCATTGTTAGGAATGATCATGGATGGTAACTAGTTTAAACAAGTGTCACTAAAGAAAATCCATAAATCTTTCAAAATAAAATAATTTTTGTTTGGGATATAAATATACCATTTTTATTGGACTACTTAGTTCACCAATTACCATTTATCATTTCTTCCTTCATTGCTAGGAATGATCATGGATGGTAACTAGTTTAAACAAGTGTCCTTAAATTTAAATAAATAATTTTGTTTGGGATATAAATATACCATTTTTTATTTTTGGACTACTTAGTTCATTAATTACCATTTTTCCTTTCTTCCTTCATTGCTAGGAATGATCATGGATGGTAACCAGCTGGATGCACCTTTCACCATTATCACCTTTATATAACGATGGTAAGAGACCAATAGCTCTTCTTCACAGGAGGGACTCATATCCTCATCAAAACCTCATTGTTCTTTACCTTGAGTCGGGGTGACGCGTGGCTCATCGTATTGGGATCGAGACTTACCAGTGTCTCGTTCCAAAAGACTCGCCAATGTTGTGCATATATTCTCTTTGACAGCCATCATCTTTCTCTACACCTCCATTAATTGTGAAATATCCGCCCTCACGGAGTTGGGCTCCGCCTGAAGAGCGATCACTTGTGCACTTAAAGCACATAACCCAACGGCTTGCTCTTCAGGTAGATCTGCACACACGTCCTCGCGAACGCGTTTACGTTCGCGGTCCTCTTGAACCTCGGGTCGCCCGGAATGGCTTGTGCAGTTGTATCGATCTACATAATACAAATATATGTGAATTAGTAATAAATAATCAATGGTAATATAACCAACCAAATTTGCAATATTCTCAAATGCTTATCGCATAGCTTTTAGGCCAAGCTTTCCCTCCCTTGATTTTATAAAATAAATCATTTTTGCAACGGCCCTGTCGTTCCACCTTAGAGGTGAAGGCTGGTTCAAGTCAACATAGTTGGCAGCACATGCCAACTTCTCCAGATAAAACAGTTGCATCGAAATGAACTTATTAGTATATATATATATATATATATATATGTGTGTGTGTGTGTGTGTGTGTGTGTGTGTGTGTGTGTGTGTGTGTGTGTGTGTGTGTGTGCGCGCGCGCGAGCGCGTGCGTGCGTGCGTGCGTGCGTGCGTGCGTGTGAGTGAGTGTGTGTGTGTGTGTTAATGCGAATGTAATACCAATGTACACTAAATATATTACCTGTATAAATAACAAGCATCTGGTAATGCTATGACGGTGGTTGTTTTGATACCTCACGACACCATCCACAAAATCTTTAAAACGAGCAGAAACCCGATTCTTCTATTGGATGGTCAAGGGTGGCTTCAGAGCATGTAACCATGAATGATTGACAATTGATTTTGATCGAGGAGATAACAAAACCCCGATAGTGTACAGCCTAAACGCTTGCCTCTGGTAGTCATTGTCAGTCTCCCCAATTAAGAATTGCAACAAGGCATTCACTGGAATATGATCTTTGGCGTTCACCCACTTCACCTTTAGAACTTTTATCTCAATCACATCACCATCGAATTTGATCTCTTGGCCACCATCAAAGATGTCTAGTATAGAAGTCACATCATTTACGGTGACTTTGAATGTCAACCCATGGACATTCAACGTGGAGGTGACTGGATCGAAGCAACCTAATAGTTACTGCAAGAAGTTCGTCTTCAGCTTATGGCTTTTAATATCTAACAACCCTCTGAATCCCATCTCCATGACCGCTCTCCTCTTCCCCTCATCAAAATTTACAACAAGATCCACAAATTTCTTGGGTGGACAACGTGTGAGCAACTTCCATTTATAGGAAGGCCATCTCAGATGACTAGGACTCGGTTGTTCCGCTCTGCTTTCAATGGCATGGATTTCATTTTCCATCAAATAATTGAGTTTGGCTTCTTTCATCATACTTTTTCACTTTAAAGTTAGATTTTTTCGTGTCTGCATAACAGAAACTCACTTAAATTACAATAAAAAATTTCAATTCTATGTTATATTGTAATGTTTGTTTAAACATACTTACTTCATGACCACTAATCTTTTCACCTGCCACCTCATTTTAGCAGATTCTTTCGCATTGTTTTAGTTTTAAACAACCACATTAACATTGCAACCCTTTATATGAAAATAAGTAACATTAAATTGATGATCTCATTAATTACTTACAAGTATACAGAGAAACCCTTTTGTGCCTTCTTCACATTGAAATTTATGTTAGCCGTCTATAATATATGTTAGTATAATCAAATTTAGCCATATGATAGTCTTCTTATCATTATTATCCCTGATACTATTTATAATGGATTGAACATCATCTAGTAAGAATGCTAAAATGGCATACCAATGTTATATTCTTGTATACATCAGCCCATGTTATGTTATTAATCATCTTTATGCAATGACTATTTGAGATAATGAATTAATTGGAAGTGATATATATCAACAATCTTAATAGATGATAAACATGATGCATAAAGAATTTAAAGAACGCAATAAACTTAGTTGATCTAGTTGCGACATGCTCTTCTCTAAGTTTTTTCACAATTTATCATATTAAAAGAATCATATTAGTAAATTTTCACCACGTAGGTAAGCTAGTTAAAAACTCAATAGATGTCCAAATCTCTATGATCATATAAAAAATGATGATCATATCGTTCTCTCTAAAGTAGGACTTTCTCTTTTTATTTGATTGCTTGAAGAATAACATGTACAATGCTATTAATCTAATAACAAACACACATGAAATAATATAGTTTCCATGAAAGAAAATAACCTAAAGTAATATCTCCTTCAAACTACAATATTCCATATAGAAACTTGAAAAAGGCAAAAAATGAGAAACTAGTCTACAACATAGCAAGTTCCATTTGATTAAGTAAATCCAATTCAGGCTAATGATATTGAGACAACGATTCTTATACGAGTTCACATTCCATAAGTAAATGACTACAAACTTTCTCAATGCCGACAAGTCTTCTCTATTGATGACCAATAATCAAGAGGTTTCACCTGCAAAAAATAAGGAGACACTTTTTATAATTGGGTGAAAATACAAGCCATGATAATACTATCTATCACAACCAATAAGTTAAAAGGCACAAGATACCAAAAATATGTTCTAGACAAGCTAAAAATATAAAACTCATTTCATTGAAGAGGGACCCAATAAGATGCTTTTCTATTCACTGTCTTTATTTAGTTAGAATCTCTGACATGCACTACCACAACCCCATAAAGTCTCTAAAAGAAAGCAGATGTTGGCATACCCTTTTTGAAACAACATAGATAGCTAATTTGCCGACGACACAAATTATGGAGTATTCTTCGATAAGTATAACATGGTGAAATTCACTCACTAAGAATCCTTATGGAATTCAATAAACATACAACTGTTTAAAAAATTCAAATAACAAGCGCTACGATGGTGGCAACTAGACATGATCGATAAACTCGATTATATTGGAATGACTATGTATATGCAAGAAAATGTGAAATATCATATATCATTATATTTATGCTGCTACTGCATTCTCAGTGTCAAATATAAAAGTAAACGCTCATCTTATTGAGTTAACATCTATTTTAACTACCTAAATGAGATAAGACAGGATTAAAAAGTATCTTCTTCCTCTTTTAATAGCAAGACCTTCTAGAAGTTGCATTCTGAACTATGCAATGTCTGATATCTCACTCATCTATTTCATTTAATTATTTCTATACAACAAAGAATTGCAAAATAAGGTATCGAGTAAAATATTATTGGATTCAGAAAGTTGAATAAACATAGAAAATTCAATTAGAACAATTCGTAGTCAGTTATGTCATTCATATATAGTTAGCCATAACCTAAAACACTATAATTAAACATCTCCAAAATTTCATTCAAGCATATTTTAATCGTTCAGAATCAACTGAAACATAAAGAAATTAATCTTGTGCCTTAGCATTCAGAATCAACTTAGACATCAAGCATCTCCAAAATTCATTCGCGTGCCGTAGCTTTTGATCATTCACGAAGGGAGAAACACAATATTGCAGACTGGAAGTAACAAAAAATAGGGCGGTGAGAGAGATTGAAAGAAGATCATATCTTTCTCGTGCCCTAGCTTCTGGCCGCGAAGGGAGAAACACACTTCATCTAGAAACCAGCTATTTCAAACTATAGTGCCTTAAGCTGAAAGAGAGAAAAAGAGATAGACAGAGAGGGGGGGAGATCACCGACGACAGAGAGAGAGGAGGAACCGACCACGAACGTAGAGAGAGAGAGAGAGAGAGACGATGATGGAGAGAGAGCCTAGAAGACGGACGCACAGAGATGAAGAAATAGAGCTTGGAGGACGAAGAGAGATAGAGGTTGGAAATTGGGGTGGAAATCATTCGTGCCTTAGAGAAGAGAGCTATAGCGTCAATGAAGCTTTCCACGAAGAAGAAGTGGAAAGGAAGCTTCCTTTGGAAGCTTTGGTGGGTGATTGGCTAAGCAGGTTCAAAGCCCTTAAATGCATCCAACGATCTAGATCTATCTCAAAAGATCTGATGGCCTACGTTTACCCAACATCAATGCTAGGAGAGAAACTCCCAACATTGAAGTTTGACCGTAGTTTTCACGTTCGTTTGCTTTCAGCTGCATAATGACCAGACTCCGTATTGTCGGCCGAAATGTTTTGTACACTCATCACTAGTATCTTTTTTAGCAGTCAAAACATCTACAAGTGTAGCATATACTTAAACAAGATGTTTAAGTGCCGTCAATGAAATTTTTTACAGAAGAATTACATTGGAATGAAGTGAAAAGAATAAACAATAAATTGACAATTGAAACTATAGATGAAGTTTTCATTTTGAACACCATGGTTCAATTACTAATATACATATGCATGTGACACATATATTTATCAAATTAACATAAGAAGTCACATTTTTATCATGTTGAGAGATTTCTCATTGTTTCAGGATATCTTATTCATCTCTCTTCTTCATTAATAAAACTTCTTTCTTCGAGCTTACAAAGACTGGAGGTTGGAACGGTAAATAGCCACACTAATAACTTAATAAAACTAATAAATCAATATTATATTATATATTCATTACCTAAAGTTGTTACTACTTATTTGAGAAGTGGAAGTTATGTCGTTATGGATAAGTTATTCAAATTGATTTCTTAATTACTAGAAGTAGTATTAATCATAATTATCATTTCTAATTTCTGAAAACACATTTTACAACAACAAAATCAGTACAGAAAAATAACTATATGTTGTACTAAAGAATTATTTTCCCCATATATTATAAGCATCCCCTACTGTGTTACTTTTTGGCCGAATCTGAGATCAACTAGGAACCAGAGATTAAATATTTACTATTTACTAATATAAATCAAGTTCCTAAATCTTTAATTAGTTAATGATTTACTGATGTATCCACACGTGCCATCTCACACGTGGTATCAGAAACTACACGTCCGATGCAGGGACTGTGAAACTCGCCCGGCAAAGCTAGTGCAGCTACTGATTCTCCTCATCCCAACCGAACCATTAGCAACCGTTGATCTTCCTCCCGACTCATTCAAACGCTGATCATAGTCCTCCTTCACCACACACAGACTACTACCACCACCGCTGGTCCCACTCTCACCATCCTTGACCTCAAAGAACCAGGGCGACCGGCAAACCGGGCACGACACGTGCGAGAAGAGCCACGTGTCAATGCACTCAGGGTGAAACACGTGCTTACAAAACGGAATCATCTTGACTGTCGAATACTCGTCGAACTCGCTGAGGCAAATCGAGCAGTTATCGACAGAAGCGCCGCCATAACAGTAGAGCGGAAGTGATCGGACCGTCGAGGGGTCCAGACCTTTGGAAGGCAGAGATGAAGAGGCGGAAGGAGGAGGTGGGTCCCCATGGCGGTGGCGGTTACCGAAGCAGGCGACGTAGACGATGAAGATACCGAAGAAAGAGAAGGCGACCAAAAGGGAGAGGGCTGTGAAGGCCGAAGTGGGGTTCAAGGGATAGTTTTCCGGTGATTTTGATGGGGCCGATGAAAAAGTTGTCGTGTAAAGTGCTTCCACGGAGCTTAGGTTGGGATGAGGGAGGTTGGATTGGATGGGGTCGGGTGTATTGGGAGGATAAAGGAACAGCTTACGACTATGCTGGTGCGATTTCATTTTGAGCTCAGAGAGACTGCTTGGGGCGGGGTGTTGAACAATGGAGTTCCGGGGAGAGTGAAGTCAGAGACTCAGAAGTGGGAGGTAGGGGGTTTTAAGGAGGGGATTGGATAAGTTGATCGGGCCAGAAATTAATGACGTGGCTCTCAACTGGGACCCATTTGCTACAGTTTCTGTTATTTTTAACGGAGTTTTCTTAATGCCGGCGTACTATCCCAGCACATGTTGGGCGGCCCTTACATTGCTCATCGGACGTATAAGGGATGCCTCTCTGAGAAATATTTTTCTCAGATTGATATTGAGATTGATCCTGATCGTTGAATCGAGTTAAGATAATCTCAATCGTTAATTTAATTCTTCATTCTTTTATTTTAAATCATGTCAACCGATAATCCTAATTTACAATCTCCTTCAATTTTCTCTCTCTTCTTCTTCGAACAAAACACTCTCAGACGACTCCACCGCTGCAAGCTTCTTCTCTCAGGCGAACAAAATTAAGGCACGTGATCTGCAACTCAGGTGACTCCATCACCGCTGCAAGGTCACATACACAACAACTTCCCTCGAAGACTTCGATCGAGCTCTCTTCTCCAAGCATTTCTCACGATTTAGGGTTTTGGTTTGGTAAATTTGTGAATCCTTCAACTTCAACGATACCCAGGTATGACTGATATACATGTTCTGATTTAAAATTTTCAGTGCGATATGCATGTTTCTAATTTAGGGTTTTGGTTACGATATGCAGTTTCCTCTTTCATTCTAGGAAAGCTCTCCCTCTCTCTCTCTGTTTGGCTTCTGAGAAAAAAAATCAGATTATTCAAGGTGATTTTCTTCATCTTGATTAGATTTAATTTTTTGGACAGAAAATGATTGGGGTCTGCTGCTGATTCTGTGAATTCTTATATAAAAGTTGAGAGGGGGAATCACAAACCCTCTTCATCTTCTTTGTCCCTTAAACCTGGTTAGCATTTAGGCTTAATTACATTATAAGATCAAGACGGCTATATAACTATAACTAAATATTACATGCTTTGTCAAAAAGGGACATCGAAGCTGAAAACCGGAACATTGAAGAAAAAGTTAATCAGGTATGACCTGAAGATATTAGTGTGCATATGGATTGTTTTTAATGTTATTTCTACCAAGATATTGATTAATCCTGCATTTTTGTCTCAATTTCTCAGGAGAGCTAAGATAGTGCGCAACATCGATAAGTTGAAAACCCTTGCTGATTTAAATAGAATAACTGTCAAAGTATTGGATGAAACTAGAGCCATAGATCAAGCACTTCCTGAAATAGCTGGTTCAGGTATATTTCTCAACATGTAAGGAGATAAAAATATAATGAAAAATTAAGTTACGTTGACAAACTTGTGCCATTTGGAATAGAAGACAAGAAAATAGAAGGATTTTCTATTTTTTTAACTGTGCGATTTGTCAATTTTGATGTTAGATTTTATTTTTCTCATAGATTTACTTAATGTCTTTTCTTCTGCTTCGTCGTCATCTTCTTCTTATAGGGAAAACTCAATGTGACACATTGAAGCAATACACAGGTCTCTCTCTCATGCGTATGTCATAGAGGCCAAAGGTAGTTATTCTTTGTTATCCTCAATGTAGTTCTTGGTTCTTTTTCCTCCGTAGCTTCTATGTATGGGTTTATGTCTTTTGGTTAAATCTGTCTCCAATGAATTATAATCCCTCAATAATGCATATTTCTTATTCTACGACTAGAAAAAAGAGTTCATTGACGATTTGGTTATTTAACCTCTCTGGTTTATAAGCTTTGTCCCTATTTAAATTCTTTTGTTGTTTAATTTATACAATGCATACCTCTTAATCTAAGAATAGAAAAAATAAGACCTTGACGATTTGGCTATTTTACCACTATGGTTAATAAACGTTGTCCCTTATTTTACTCAAATTATTCCGTTTAATTTTACTCGCCAGGATTTTTTAAGACACTAATATGTCGATTTAAATTTAATCCGTTCTCGCTACAATGTTAACATTAGTAGTCGTTTGGTGGAGAATCATTATTTGTCTTTTTGTTTCTTTTGCAATAGTTTTGACTATGCTATCGATCAATTTGTACAATTGATCAAAAGGATAGGCATATACGTTGATGTTTCTCTACTTGATCCTGTTTATTTAGAAGTTGATGCGTTGTGAAGCTGAAATGCTATCAAGATAGTTTCTTTATCATCTGGATTATGCATGTGAGTATTCCACTTTTCAGTGGCAAAAAATATTTTCTTGATTGAAGAATTGGAAGTCTTATGATTCTTCCTTCATATTATTAAGATTCTTAGTTATTAGAAATTTGAAGTGTAATGGGAGAATCGATCATTCAATAAGTAAATGAAAAAAAACACTTGATATATTAGCATTTGAACTTTTACATACTCCATATTGTCTCGTGTGATTCAGCATTTAGAATACGGGGAAAATTTAATTATTTGATAATTGATTATTTTTCATAGCCAAAAGGTTATAACAATCTTCAAGTGTAAAAAATGTTAAATGTGTGAAAACGATCAAGTTTGTGAAAGTGGTCAAGTGTGTAAAAATGAAAAAGTCTATGAAAATGTTTGATAATGACTAAATGGCTAAGTATATGAAATTATCAAGTGTGAGAATATAGCTATGTCCATGAAAACCACTAAGTGTGTGTAACTAAAAATTGCTAAGTGTGTGCAACAAAAAGCTAAGTGTGTGAAAATGAAAGTACATGAAAATGGCTAAGTGTGTGCAAATAAGAATGGTTAAATATGTGAAAATTACAAAGTGTGTGAAAATGTAGAAATGTGTGAAAATAACTACCAAGTGTTTGAAAATAAAAAAGTGTAAGAATGCCTAAGTACATGAAAATAAAAAAGTGTAAGAATGCCTAAGTGCATGAAAATAGCTAAGTGTGTGAAAACTGATATTTTGGCGAGTTTATTACTTCGTAAAGATTTACAAACTCTAAGTGTGTGAAAATGATTAAGTATATGAAAATAATTAAGTGTGCGAAAGTAACCAAGTATAAAAGATGACTAAGTATAAGAAAATGATCAAGTTTATAAAAATGACTAAGTGTGTGAAAATTGTCAAGTATGTGAATATGACTAAGTGTATGAAAATTATTAAGTGTGTGAAAATTACTATGTGTATGAAAATGGTTAATGACTATGTGTACGGAAATAGTTAAACGTTTGAAAATAATGAAGTGTGTGAAAATGGTTAAGTGTATGAAAATTATCAAGTATGTGAAAATGGTTAAATGTGTTAAAATAATCATGTACATGAAAGTAAACAAGTGTGAGGAAATGACTATATGTGTGAAATGACTAAGTGTGTGAAAATGACTAAGTGTGTGATAATGACCAACTGTATAAAAATGGTTAAGTGGGTGAAGATAATCAAGTAAATAAAAATGGACTAATGTGTGAAAATGAGTGAGCGTATGACAATGATTATATGTGTGAGCGTATGAAAATGATTATATGTGTGAGCGTATGAAAATGACTATTTGAAAAATGTGTGAAAATGTCCTAATACACTATAGATCTCACTGTGAAAAATAGCTAAGTGTATGTGGCTGAGTTGTAAAAATGGCCAAGTGTATGTGAAAATACCTAAGTTCATGAAAATGTGATTAAGTGACAAAACAAGTACATAAATATGATAAATCGGTGAGAAAGTTACTAAGTGAATAAAAATTACAACGTGTATGAAAATGACAAAGTGCATGGGCAAATACGCAAAATATGAAAAGGGCAAAGCGCTAAAAAAATTTACTAAGTGATTGAAAATTGCCAATTGTATGTGGTTAAAATGTAAAAATGGCATTGTAGAACCAAAATCGCCGATATAAAACCCAAAAATGGCCGGTATAGACATTACACCGCCTGCAAAGACAACAAAACTGCTAGTATAGATCCAACTGAAAACATGACAATTATGATAAATATATGACCGAGTGTAGCAAAACAACTACATAAAAATGACAAATATATAAAAGTATGTGAAAATGACCAAGTGTGTTAATATATAATTTATCGACTATGATAAAGTATGCGAAAAATGTCTAAGTATATGAAATTGCCAAATGTGTGAAATGGCTAAGTGTATGAAATGACTAAGTGTATGAAAATGTTTAAGCGTGTGAAATTGGCTAAGTTGTAAAAATTGCTAAGTGTGTGAAAATGACAAAGTGTATGAAAATAACAAAGTGTATGAGTAAGTATGTGAAAATGTGTGAAAATGATCAAGTGTAAATATAAAAATGGCAAAGGGTTAGAAAATTACTAAGTGAATGAAAATTGTCAAGGTTGTGGTTAAGTTGTAAAAATGTCTAAGTGTATAACTAAACGCTATCACTACACGAGGACCTAAATGTTATCATTATATGGCGTTTAGAGCCAAGAGGTCGCATTTGGGCGGCTACTAAATGCCATCTTCTCAATGACGTTTGGGTTCCTAAACGCCAAAATGTTAGATTTAAAAATATATTTATAGGCTATGGATTAAAAATGCAAACGGAGTTATTTTTCAAGTTTTTGGGTTATAATGATAAAATAAAAGGTTAAATATTAAATTTTAATATTTAATTTCAAACTTTTAGCGGATATGTTCGATTTAATAATAGAATCTATTCTTATGGGTTGTACATGTTTGTCAAATTGATAAATATGATTTACCAATAATCATAACATCATGACCTATAATTGTGTATGGTGAAAACTTGTTTCGCTTGATACTTGTCACAAAAGCACAACATTATCAATAGCAAATTTTATCAAGTTTATGAATAAGTATTCAATTGATTTAGGAATTCTAACTTAATCCAATCTAATTTCACATAATAAGTGATTATCGTGAATGTTTGTATTGAGAGAACGAGTTTGTTTTTATTGGTGATTTACCCAGTGTACAGTATTAATTAGAAAAATAGCAATTTTAGGGTTTAATGAATTTGCAAGGGGTACAAAAATGATTTACGCGGTGTAAAGAAATGCTTAAATTTCTTTGAGGTGTTCTTCTAAAATGTAGTCGGGTTCACCATAATTCTATAGGTGTTCACCTCAAACCTTGGGGTTATACATGTTTATTAAATAGTGAAAAATTATGAATCGATAAAAATGAAAAAGGGTTAGAAAATTTTACTAAGTGAATGAAAATTGCAACGTGTATGAAAATGGTAAAGTGCATGGGCAAATATATGAAAATGTGTAAAAATCATCAAGCATGTGAATATAGTTAAGTCCATGAAAATGGTTAAATAAATAAAAATGACTAAGCGTGTAAAATGACTAAGTATATAAAAATGTGTGAAAATAATTAAGTGTTTGAAAATAAAAAGTATGAAAATTTTTAAGTGTGTAAAAATGATTAAGTGCATGAAAATTACTAAATGTGTATAATGGTTAAGTTTTAAAAAATGACTGAGTGTACCACTAAGTGTCAAAACAAATGGTTAAAAAAAATCGCTAAGTGTACGTAGCTAAATTGTAAAAATGACCAAGTGTATAAGAGAAGAAGAAGAAGAAAGTATGAGAGTATAGTATTTGAGTTAAGAAGAATGAAGTGTTCAGAGAGAGGGAATGGTGGGCATAAGGTCTTTTAAGGAGGGGGAATAGAGTTTTTTAATTTTGAGGTTAATTTTGATATAAAAATAAGGTTAAATTTGAAATTATATTTATAGGGTTATAAATTAAAATATAAATAAGGTTATTTTCCAAATTTTATGGGGTTCAAATTATAAAATAAAATATTAAATTTCAAATTTTAATATTATTTTCAAACTTTTAGTAGATATGTTCAATTTAAAGTAGAATCCAACCTTAAGGATTATATGTGTTCCTCAAATCGATGAATAAGATTTGCCGAACATCATAACATCACGACCTAATATATGGTGACAACTCGTCTCGCTCGATACTTGTCACAGAAGCACAATAATATTATCAACGACAACTTTTATAGAGTTTATCGGTGATTTGCCCGGTGTACGATAATTAATTAAAAATAATAAATTTAGGGTTTATTGTGAAGATGACGATTAGAGTCATTTTAATGGTGTTTAGAGCTATTAAAATGGTGATTGGGAGTGCAAATGGTGATCACCTATCAAGACATGGCGATTAGGGAGGAAATAAGTTATTGGAGCCATTTAGATGGCGCTTGGCTTTGAAGATGCGATTAGCACCTTCAGAATGACGTTTAGGAGCTCCAGCTAGGCGATTCACTCATGATGAGTGGCGATTGACTTTTTAGGTGTTCACCAAATTTGTAGTGTGGTACAAAACATTCTTGAGGAGTTCACAAAATTTAAAAATTCAATTTTTTTGAGGGGTTCACAAAAAATGGATAGAGATTCACCCAATATGTACAAAAGTCAATTTTGTACATATTTGGTGAACCCTAGTACGTATTTGGTGAACCTCTATATATATTTGGTGAACCCCTCTAAGAATTATTAATTTTGTATGCATTTTGTAAACCACACTATATATTTGGTTAACTCTATTAAATATTTGATGAACACCAGCACATATTTGATGAACTAAAAAAATCCATTTGAACTTATGATCGGCTGAGCTTTATGTGACCCAGATTGCTCAAAAAACAATTGAAGAGCCACCAATTCACAGAATTCATGCCGGCGGAAAACCCCAGCATGATAAAAGTTTCCTCTCACAACTTGTTTTTTCTACTTTAATAAAAACTATCGGAAGTTCATCAAATGTGTTAAAAAGTTCAATAAAAATGTTGGAGTTCAATAAATATTAAATTTTTTTTTTGTGTTTAATAAAAATGTAAGGGGTTCAATAAAAGTATTGTGAGGTTTAACAAATGTGTTTTGAGTTTCCACAAATGTGTCGAAGGTTCTTGTTAAAAACATAGATTTTTTTACTGGGATTCAACAAATGTGTTGTAAGGTTTAATAAATGTAAAAGAGGTTCTTATTAAAAATGTAGATTTCTTGCTAGAGTTTTACAAAAATGTAAAGATGTTCAACAAATGAGTTGAGGTGATCACAAATTTGTTGGGGTTCAACAAAATATTGAAGAGTTAGGTTTATTGTTAAGATTTAACAAAAATGTTGAGGGGTTCAACAAAATGTTAATAGTTAAGATTTTTATCGTTGTTGGATTCCGTAACATATTTGTTAAACCTTTCAACATATTTGTTGAACAATGCAACATGTTTATTGATCATTGTTAAATGTTTGATGAACCCTAAATAGTTAGCCCATTTTTCAATATTTTGTTGAATCTCACAATATGTTTCTTGAGCCGCTTAACATATTTGTTGAACTCTTTATATTTTTGTTGAACCTCAATAAGAAATCTATATTATTAACATTTTGTTGAACACCACAACAGATTTATTGTACCCCTACATTTTTGGTGAACCCCAATAAGAAATCTTAATTTTTAACATTTTTTAACCTTACAACATTTTTGAGTCACCTACATTTTGTTGAACCCCAACAAGAAAATTACATTTTTAACATTTTGATGAACCCCCGTTATATTTTTGTTGAACCCCAGCAACAAATTTTGGTTTTTAAGATTTTGTTGAACCAATCAACACATTTATTGAAGCTCATAACACATTTGTTGAATCCTCTTTACATTTTTGTTAAAACCCAAAAGAAAATCTAAATTAACAACATTTTGTTAAACCCAAAAACTTTGCTTGGACCCTTAAACACATTTGTTGTCTCTCATATATTTTTATTGAACCCCAATAAGAAATCTTTTTTCAACATTTTGTTGAACCCTCAACACATATTTGAACCACTCAACCATTTTTGTGAACCCCACAATATATTTGTTGACCCTAAATATGTAAACAACCACACAAAGGATGGTGATTGAACCCCTAATCACCATATTGAAGGTCCTAAACGCCATCCATAGTCCTGATCGACATCATAATTATCCTAATCGCTATGGCACTGGGGATTCATAATGTTTAAGATGGCGATTGTTGAAAACGGCTTGAAACGACATCTTCTCCTATGGTGTATGCCATGTGCATACTTTAAAAAAAATTTGATTTTTTTAAATTAATTAACGTACACTCGATGAATTGTCAAGAAAGATGTCAAAATTCTCGATTTCTCAACACAAACATTAACAATCTTTACTTATATTTGAAATTAGATTGAATTAAGTAATGAATTGTAAAAGTAATGAATACTTGTTTATAAATATGATAAACATGTCATTCATTATTTTTTTATAGTTTTATGACAAGTATCAAGTGAATTTTCACCATGTAGAATTCTAGATCACGAATTTATCATGACCGATAAATTTTATATTTCATTTTGACGAATATGTATAACCCCCACAATTAGACTCTTATGAAAAATCAAAAGTAGTATATACGTCTGTGATCACATATGGATGACATAGATCAATAGAAATGATCTGTGAAACAAATAATTATGTCTCACATTAGTATGTAAGTTAAATTTGATATGTGCCATTTTGTCAAATCAAACAGTCATACATCTATGATCAATCAAGTCACAAAAACTATTTCCCCCTAAAAATTTTAAATTTGAAATTTAACTTTAATTTTACAATTCTAACCCTATAATATTTGAAAATAACCTTAATGTCATTTTTAATTCATAATAGAGTATTTTTTTATGTTAGTCAAATATTATTCTTAAAATTATCCCTCAAACTAAAAACCCAATTCCTCCTTCATCTTCTAACTCTTCAACACTTTACATATAACACACCCATTTTCATAACTTCTCTTGTAAATACCCTAGTCTCAAATATTAGTCTTCATCTCCATCTTCTCTTCTCTCTGAGTAGCCTGGAAACTCACTCAACCTGCGCCCAACACGAGACCTGTGACTAATCTTCACAAATTTCTCCAACATGCGCCCAACTCGCCAAGTACGCAACCAAGTGCCAACTGTTTGAAAGGTCCGTCCGATGCATCCAGTTATGGGGTAAAAATATTTCATCCATTGCACCTATAGAGCATATATCTCATCCAAACAATAAAAAATTGTAAGATTCTCTCTCAAAGCTTTGGAACAACATCAACTATTAGAATTAATATTAGAGATGATTCAAAACACTGATTAAAATACTCTGCTAAACCCTTAGAGAGAGAGAGAGAGAGAGAGAGAGAGAGATAGTTGGATAATGTGGCAAGTAGCCTCATTGTTGTCAGAGCAATCACATTTGATAAAGGGGTTAAAATTGTTGAAGTTGGAATCGTCGATTGCCCTTCCACCAAATAAACTTGCTGACTTGTAGATGCAAAAAAACAAGACAATGGACAAATTAACAGGAAGTTACCCACAAGCCTAGGAGTTAGGACAAGGTACAAAGATATTCCATTTAAAACGTTATATGAGAATCTTGAAACTAAAGGAAATGTGTGCTTTTACCATTAACGTATTCGTGCAAGAGATGTTGTGATATGAGCATCACAAATGACAGAAAGTATCACACAGATCATCACATTGTGAATAAAAATTAGAAACTCAAAGTTGATCTATCTGGTTAAGAACTTAAGGAACAAGTAAAAGAGAAGGCATTGAGTTATCAGTACTCCAAAAAAATACCAATATATTTGTGATAAAGTTCTTAACGCAGATACAATGTTATCCCTTAAAGAAATTTTACAGCTTGTATGGAACAATATTTTGAACTAAGAAGTAATTTCATGGGAAAATGATTACCTGGAAGTAGAAGAAAGATGGCACAACTGCACCCAACCACAGGAACAAAGACACGCACAATAAATAAGTGGATGACAAAATGAGCACTATTCCATCTAAGATGGTCCAAAGCTGAGGCTTCACCCCAGAAGCAGATGACTTAGGAGAATGACCTTTGAAAGCCAACATACTCTGCCCTTCACTTCATATGGTTGTTCGGGTCCGCTACCTTAAAAGTAATATAAAGAAAGACAAGCTAAGTCAAATTTAACTATAAACATTTCAAAAGGTGAGGGTTGTCTTTAAGATTTAGTAAAAGATTGATGTTTTAGCTTCTTCAGTAAATATTTTACCTTCAAAATTGAGTAAAAAGCTAGCAGCATAGAGTGAAATTGGTTAGTACCATAGGAGTCTAGGTAGCAAAGAGTACGTCACTTTAAAATAACATGTTAACTGATTCTTGAAGATGTATAGAGATGATCAAGAACCTGTTATAATAAACCATCATATTCCAAATTTTAATACTTTCATTAACCATAGTCCATCATCCCCCGATCTGAATCTAACGTGCATCACCCATTTCCTGTTAATAACTTGTCATATATAGTTATTTAAGTAACTTAATAGGCAAGCGTACATGGTCCCAACCAAACCATTCCTGTTGCAAACAATGAACCAAAAAGCTGACCAAGCGTCGCATCAGCACCAATGAACCAAAAATCTGACCAAGCGTCGTGTTGAAGAAAGAAAAGCTGCAGCCTCAGAAGAAAATCTTCATCATAGGCAAAATAGGGAAGCAAAACAGAGACTTTCCTAAACACAGTGGGTGTCTAACCATTTCTGGTAAAAAATGATTCCAGGCTACAAGTAGGCATCCGTTGGAATCATAGGAGATCATAGGCAACCATTAGAATCATTTGTATATAGACATCATCCCTCATTGTAAACAAACATAATTTTTCCTTCAATAAAAGATCAGAACCAGAAAGGTTCATCATCTCTGAAGCTCATCATTTTTCCATCCAAGATCAGAACCAACAGGTTCATCATTTCTACATGGTATCAGAGCAGTGATTCTGAGAACCAACAAAAATGGAAGAACCATCAACCTCCGGCCAGCTTCACCACCATGACACCAACCCTAGACTAACCTCCATCCTGCTCACTGGCCACAACTATATACCGTGGGCAAGGGCGGCTCGGGTGAGCCTGAAAGGAAGAGGAAGATTGGGCTTCGTGGATGGAAGTAAGCCAAGACCGGACTGAAACTCAGAAGAATGGGACATCATGGACAGCCAGGTAATGACCTGGATAACAAATTCAATAGACCCAAAACTCAGTGAAATTTTTTGTTTTTGTGAAACAGGACAGGAACTCTGGGAAGAAATCCGGAGCAACTATTGTGAACAAAACAATTTTGCGCAAGTCTTTGAACTTAAACGAGAGATCTCTCAAGCAAAACAGGGGGACAGATCAGTACCGGAGCTAACCGGGTTTTTAAAATCTAAGTTCAAAGAACTTGAAACCTTGAGACCGATGACCACTGACCTGAAGGAACTCCAAGAACGGGCTGAGCAAGATATGGTTTACCACTTCTTGACGGCTCGGCTCAAGCTACGAAGCATTCCGAGCTCAAATCTTGATGTCGACAGAAAAGCTAACTTTTGCCACCGTCCCAGCCATGGTTCAAAGAGAAGAAACCAGGCGACGAGTCATGAGTACCAGAGATGAAAAGGGGGAAGCACTAGCCATGGCGACCCGCGGCTTCCTCCGGAACCCTAACCCTAAGGAAGGGGGAAGACACCGCGGACAACTAGGCGAGCAGGTGAGATGCAGCCACTGCCGAAAGGAATGGCACACCCATGATCGGTGCTGGAATCTACACCCCCATCTCCGGCAGAACCAGAGAAAGTTCCAGAACGAGCGAGGGAGCTGCGCGAAAAGTGACGAGCGAGGAGGCTCCGCGAAACACTCACCCTTTTATACCGAGGGTTTTATTGGAGCGGGTCACGGGTCAGGACCCAACCCAGACCGCAGGGCACACAAAATAGATGGACCCGGTTCGGGCAGTGGGTATCGACCCGACCGAATGGAAGAAATAGACCGATCCTGATCCATTAGAGCAGACCCGTACCCAGACAACAATGCACAGATGGCTACACTGCTCAAACAATTCGGAGAATTTTTACGCGATACCCCAGGTTCATCTATTTGCAATACTGTCAATTATTTTTCTAAATCTGCAAATTTTTATCACAACTTAGAACATTGGATAATAGACTCTGGTGCCTCTGACCACATGACTTATAACACAAAAAATCTACACAGTCTCACTAAATTAGAAAAACCACAACACGTGACGGTAGCCAATGGAAATAAAGTTCCAATTTTTGGCACAGGGTCAACCACACTCTTCACAAAAACTATTAACAACGTACTTTGTCTCCCCAATTTTAACTCCAATCTCCTATCCGTCAGTAAAATAACCAAAGACCTAAACTGCAATGTTACCTTTTCACCTGACAAAGTAATTTTTCAGGATCGAGTCACCAGGAGGAAGATTGGTGAAGGGAAATTTAGAAACGGTCTGTACTACTTAGAAGATACCGATAAAACATGTCTGGCCACCTCCAGTACAATACAAAAGGACAAAATATTTCATTGGAGATTCGGTCATCCCTCAGACAAAATCCTAAATAAATTACTTGGTTGTAATTCAGACTCTAGTAGTTGCTCAGTCTGTAAACTTTCAAAACAAACCAGGTTACCTTTTCCATTATCTAGTAGTACGACAAAACGATGTTTTGAATTAATCCATTCTGATGTTTGGGGGCCTGCCCCAGTTGACTCGTATAATAAATTCAAATATTTTGTTACCTTTATTGATGATTTCTCTCGCACCACATGGTTATATCTTTTAAAATCAAAAAATGAAGTCTTCAGTCGTTTTCAAGAATTCAACAAGTTAGTCGAAACTCAATTTGAAACAACCATAAAAATCTTTAGGTCTGACAATGGAACCGAATATACTAACAACACCTTTTTTGAGTTCTTTAAACAAAACGGTATACGACATCAAACCACCTGTATCCACACCCCACAACAAAATGGTGTCTCAGAACGCAAAAACCGACACCTTCTTGAAATGACTAGGGCTCTCCTCCTCCAAAATAACGTACCCAAACGGTACTGGTCAGACGCAATACTTACAGCAACATACCTTATCAATCGATTACCCAGTGTAAAATTGCATCTGAAAAGCCCTCTAGAAATTCTCAAGGGTAGGAAAATTAATCTTGATCACATACGAGTATTTGGATGTACATGCTACGTACACATTCCAAAAATTGATAAATTGGACAAAACCGCAGTCAAAACCCTATTTTTGGGGTATTCCGCTGAAAAAAAGGGGTATAAATGCTACGACCCAATAAACCATAAACTCTACATCTCACGCGATGTACAATTTTTAGAACTAGAATCATATTACCCAAAGGACTCCGACAACCATAACCACCACAAAACGCTTCCCTACCTAACAGTATTATTTCCTCCGATATCATAAGACAGGAACATGATAACACATCAACCACGCCTGAGACAACTACCTCAGGGGGAGCAACTGATGAGGCAGTTGTCACTGATGAAGCAGTAATCGTAAGAAGATCAACAAGACAAACTCATCCCCCAGCAAGATTAAAAGACTACGTGTCCCATCAGGTTCTATAGCCTATCCAAAATTTCCTATCTTATGATAAAATCTCTAACATCCACAGGACATACTTGAGAAAAATTGATGAAACAGATGAGCCAAAGACCTATCAAGAAGCCCAACTCGACCCTAAATGGAGAAAGGCAATGAATGAAGAGCTCCTAGCCTTGGAAAAGAATGAGACTTGGGACATAATCCCACTACCCAGCGGGAAGAAACCCGTAGGATGTAAATGGGTCTACAAAACCAAATACAACAGCAACGGCACTATCGAGAGATACAAAGCCCGACTAGTTGCCAAAGGCTTTACTCAGACATATGGAGTGGATTACCAGGAGACGTTCGCTCCAGTAGCAAAAATGAACACAATCCGAGTGCTACTATCCGTTGCCACAAACCTCAACTGGGAACTATATCAAATGGATGTAAAAAAATGCATTTCTCCAAGGAAATCTGGAAGAAGAAGTATATATGTCCCTACCTCTAGGACACGAGAAAGTAACACACCCATCTCTGGTATGTAGATTAAATAAGGCTATCTACGGCCTGAAACAGTCACCAAGGGCATGGTATGGAAAATTAAGCCTGTCTCTTTTAAAGATTAACTTCGTCAA
Source organism: Datisca glomerata (assembly GCA_003255025.1). Classification (NCBI taxonomy): domain Eukaryota; kingdom Viridiplantae; phylum Streptophyta; class Magnoliopsida; order Cucurbitales; family Datiscaceae; genus Datisca; species Datisca glomerata. The sequence continues at coordinate 2,680,285 of QANY01005263.1, read as the reverse complement.
AAGCACGGCTGACTCATCTATGTTTGTCAAACACACGAACAACTCCACCACCATCGTTTTAGTCTACGTAGATGACATTATCATCACCGGAAATAGCCACAATGAAATATGGAGTGTTCAAGAATTTTTAAAGGGAGAGTTCGATATTAAAGATCTAGGAAAACTAAAGTACTTCCTAGGAATAGAAATAGCTCACTTGAAGAAGGGATTGTTTCTATCTCAAAGAATATATATCTTAGACTTATTAAAAGAAACAGACATGATAGGGGCAAAACCTGCTAGCACACCAATGGAAACCAACATAAAAATAGGACTGAATGATAGCAAACCAATAACTGATATAGGCCAATATCAGAGATTAGTAGGAAAACTTATTTATCTAACGGTCACAAGACCATATATCACTTTTGCAGTTAGCGTTATCAGTCAATTCATGCATGCACCCTGCACAAATCATCAGGCAGCCGCAGAAAGGATACTCAGATACCTTAAAGGAACTCCCGACCAAGGGATATGGATGAAGAAAACCGGGGCAAACTCCGTTACTGGATACACTGACGCTGACTGGGCAGGTAGTTACGACAGAAAATCTACAACTGGTGTTTGTGTCTTTGTAGGTGGGAACCTAGTGACCTGGAAGAGCAAGAAACAAACTGTTGTAGCAAGGTCAAGTGCGGAGGTAGAATACAGAGCCACGGCCTCCACTGCTAGCGAACTCACATGGATTAGACATCTCCTTCAAGACATGAAGGTTGAGATAAGAAAACCGATAGAGATGCACTGTGACAACCAAGCAGCACGTCATATTGCAATGAACCCCATTTTTCATGAGAGAACCAAACATATTGAAGTGGACTGTCATTTCATAAGAGAGAAAGTACAGTCTGGAGAAATCACCATTCCCTTTGTACGTAATGAAGACCAGCTAGCCGACATCTTCACCAAAGCCCTTGACAAAAATAACCTCCAAAGAATACTTGACAAGTTAGGTTCGATCAACCTATACGAACCCAACTTGAGGGGGAGTGTTGAAGAAAGAAAAGCTGCAGCTTCAGAAGAAAATCTTCATCATAGGCAAAAGAGGGAAGCAGAATAGAGACTTTCCCAAACACAGTGGGTGTCTAACCGTTTCTGGTAAAAAATGATTTCAGGCTACAAGTAGGCATCCGTTGGAATCATAGGAGATCATAGGCAACCGTTAGAATCATTTGTATATATACATCATCCCTCATTGTAAACAAACATAATTTTTCCTTCAATAAAAGATCAGAACCAGAAAGGTTCATCATCTCTGAAGCTCATCATTTTTCCATCCAAGATCAGAACCAACAGGTTCATCATTTCTACACGTCGCATCAGCACCAATGAACCCAAACAATCTTGAACCTGACTGAAACCTAACCAAGTTAAATATGAAACAGAAATCTACAAGGATCATCAAATAATGTTTCAGAACTCATACCTCATTATCCATGATGTCAATCACTCTAGCCCATGTTGATGAAATTGTAATTAAATTAAGTAGAGCAACCTACAAAACGAAATGCCTACTTTGATAGCCTCAAATTGGAGGCCCAACACCATAAAACCAATAGAACATAGACCTGAAGAATTGGTAATATTATTCCATACCAAGAGAAACAATTCGACTCTAACTGACACATAAAACCCCCCATTTTGATTCCAAGCCACAGAAGCGACACATAAAACCACCCATTTTGATCAGCCATAGCTACATGCCGCACGCGTTCTCCCAGCTATGGCAAGGACGTGCACATAAATGAGTACAAAGAATGAAACTCTAACCTATGTAGTCTTGCTGCAAAGACGCGCAAAGGAAGAAAACCTTCACTGTCGAAAAAAAATTACAGAAATGGAAGGAGAAGATGCGTAGAAGGAGAAAACCCTTGCTTGACTCGCAGTGGAAGCTCGCCATGGAAGACACCGAAAAACCTTACCGTCGAAACTCACCGAGAAGCTAGCCTGGTAGCCGCTGTGAAGCTCGGCTGGCGTGTGGTCGGGAAGAGAAAGAGTCGATCGCCACTGTCCTGTCCAAAGAAAAATAAAACACAGTACAATTAAAATTAGGGTTATATTAGTTATATAGTATGATATTTTTATAAATAAGATGAAGTTTGAGGTAAATAGTAAATTTTTTTACACTATAAAACAATGACATGTTTTTTTCCATTGGCATAATAAGAAGTTATATTGACAGCCCAAACATTAGTTGTCATAGCAGAGAACACATTAATGATAGCTAATTTTTGAGCTGTCATCTTACCCGAATTACCGCACCCTACACTATTTCCCTTTGATAGATTTTAGAGAGTTATCATTGTATCAAAGATGTGGCTGTCATCTAAAGTCAAAAATTATAGTAGTGTGGTCTTCCAGAGCTACAAGATTGTCCACGAGAGAGTTGCTCTAAATTACGTCTCTCTATAGCCTCTCTAGCGATAGGATATTAATTACCCTTAAGCTCTACTCATCAAATGCTCAAACCATATTAGATTTATTAAAGCTCAAGTTACCCAAAACTTAATTGATCACTTTTAATTACGCTTAATCTTATTTGAAGTTCAAAACACTTGAATTATTCACGTATAAATTCAACATTAGTTTAAGAGTCCAAAACTTAGTACAAGAATATGTAACATCGAGGAAATAAAGTTTCAAATCACATCATTCATCTTGCTGTTATTTCAGTTAATCCAGTCCATGATCAAGTACTCGCACGGGGCAAGTTCAATTAGAAGCTTCGCTCTTCTTTAATTCATTACTTTTAGTCTTTAATTAACCCAAGCAAGTAATTATCATGATTTAATTTACTCGTGATTTTGTATTCTTGACTATCTTTAATTAAAACAAAACATTGACGCCAAGTCAAATATTAACATTTACATTATATGATAATAATATGAGAAGATTTATAAATGTTGAATTTTCATATTAACAGCTCATTTTTTACGCGGTAAGAAATAAAAACACCGAAAATAACCAAACACGGTTTTCTCTTTCATCAATAAAGCTTTGCACGAAGAATATAATTAAAGAATTAAAACCAATGAACTAATTGAGAACGACTCTTTGATTTAGTCAAGTATATATATCTTGAAGAAGGGACATCGTTTTAATTGTTTTATTCCACAATTATGAATATAGGAATTATGAAAAAATATCGATTGGTCAATTTTGCGAATCCTTATAGCCTAACTTTATTAATACAGCTACAATATCTCAAAATTTTGCCTTCGTAATCTAATAATAAATAAAAAATGACTAATTTTCTTATTTAGTATACGTTAAACTGTTCCAAATCTGGAGTTCAACACAATAATTGTTCTCAATCAGTTGTCATATAATATTGAGATTTAGTATTTTAACTGCCACCTAATCATAGTTCTTTTACCTTCGATTCTAATATATTTTTTTACTTCATTATCTTCAATTAAAATTGACCCATTTAATTACCGAATCGAATTTAGGAAAAGAATATCCTGTTTTCTTGTCTCGTATTTAAAAACTATTAGCCTAAACATGTTGTAAATATATTTCTTTCTAGTTTTTTGTTTTAATTTTTGGGTAATCGGCGCTATTTCTATCCTGAATGAATTGTGCTAATAATTAAGACCAAAATGATAGAAAATAACTCTAATTCGCTGGTATCTAAATTTAAAACCAAGTCGTTTTCCTATTATTATTATTATTTTTTTTAAATTTGGTTTTCCAATCGTGTAGATTACTCACATTTTTCTACATTATCTCTTGATATTAATAGTTAAAAATTATTTAGTTTTCCTAGCATCTTGTTTCTTTCCCTTCTAACTTTTTTTTCTTAAATAAAGAACACCTGTTCTTATGTAATTACCATAATTTGTTCTGGTTAATGTCTGTATTTCATAAATTAACAAGGAAATAATAAAATGCTAGAGTGGAAATGAGCAGGAAAAGTAAAAAAGTAAGATAGTAAATAATTAGCTAGAAAAACACAAACATAATTTCTATCCTTTAATTTACCCTTAATTCTTAGTTACACGATCATAGTCTTAATCAAACCAACAAAGAATGAATAGTCTTAATAAAGCGAAATCTATCAATTAAAAGAGTTTTAAACGCTATGAATTATTGAATTTTTTAAGTGCCAAAATTATGTTATCCCCACATGGCAGGAATAGGTGCAATACGCCAGTAGATATGGGAAAATCTTTAAGTAGGTTATTGATAAAATCTTATTATTACAAAGTCTACAAAGAGCGACATGGATGATGGTAGACGAATTCTGTACTTAATTTACTTTTATATATTTAGATGCATTTGTTCATGTAATTAAGAAAAGATTATCTCGAGTACATTTTACCAATTGGTAGGAAGCCCTCAAACTTGACTGATTAATCACTATATAATTTTCAGATGGACTCATGTTTCACGAAAGGTCTTAATCAAGGGTTAAAATAATTCATTAAGATGGCAATTTTTTGGGTCCAATCCATTTTTTGGGTCCAATCCAATTTTTTGGACCATTATGTTAGTCTAATATTTTGATTCCTTGATGTGAATGATCATTTTACGTGAGTTTTCATATAACTAAACTTATGAAAAGTTTCAACTAAAATTATATTATTGATTGGCTCAGATAGTTAAATTTCTATATGTATTCCAAACTTACGATGCGAGTGACTCGACCGGCGAGTGCATGTAATTAAACTTATCACATCACCTAATAGGTCCCACCATAGAGTGTAATACACCAAGATAATTTATGTTCTCTTCGGGTGAGAAACATACCATGAGTTGAATGCAAAATACTTGATAATCTTCATTAACAAAAGCGTTGGTTGCTTAAATAAGCAAAGCCACAAACTAAAATACCGGAATACAAGGGTTTTTAGGAGATGGATTACAAACCGGATTGGGTACATAAATGGAGAATTGTCTAGTCATCGGAAAATTTTTGAGAATGTGAAGGTCTAGTGTGGAGTAAAGGGTGAGCATCCTCAACGGCCTAGACGGTGACAACCGCGCACCTCCTTGGGGTTGCCAAGTAGAGAGAGAGGGAGAAAGAGATCCCCTAAATGTGTGCGTAAAATGTAAAAATATCCCCCCAATAAGAGTATTAAGCATCTTTATATAGAAATTAATGGGTAAACCTATTTTATGATTGGTAAATCAGCGATTGCCAAGTGTAAGTGAGGCCAACGTACAGGACGTTGTCACGTGTTCCTAGGTTCATCCTTAATGAGAGGACGACGCACCTTAAGTCTATTGAGGAGGTCATGACACGACGAGCCTCATTCTAATCCTACCAAACTGTATGCCTTCAATTGATTCTCATGTGGGTGGACTCAGCGGGAATCCATGTATAAACATTAACCCCCTGTGTAAATTGAACTTGTACATAGTCTTCGTGTGTGTTATGATCTTACTTGATGAGCCACAAAATTGAGAGATGTTCAACTGCGATGATGAATGTTTATTCACTGAATCAGTCATGTAAGGTTATCTTTGTTGTTGTAGCCACCAGTTAGATGCGATGATGTGCCAATTACTTTCATTTAGCCTCCAGTAAAAGATGTAAGAAGTAGTTGACTACGGTAGACCTCACTCAATAAAGAATCTGATCATGGCAATATTCACTGAAGAATGATGAGTTGATAAATATATATATACAATAGTAATGCACAACCTTATGTTCAATGTTAGCATGAGCGAATATACATGATAAAATTTGTACCATATGCATGTTCCCAATGTGTGTTCAGATGCCAATGTATCATAACAAGTTAACAGAGCCAAACAATATTTTTTAACTATATCATGCTCGTATATGAGAGATACGTCTCAACGAAACGTTCATATTTAACATTACTAGAGATAATTCATCCGAGTCATGAATAAATGTACCATGCTCTCTAATATTAATGATATGGGAGGATTGGTCGAGCAAAACTCACCAGAGAGGATTTTACCAATTAGGAGTTTAACCTACGTAGCATAACATCAATGCAACATATAATCCAAGAGAAAATTAATGATGACAGAGTTGATCTAGAAATGGTTTGGCTACGGGCACACATGCTAGGAGAATATGCCATGATGCTTAATGAGAAACATGAACTTTCAAACATTACATTAGAACAATTAGATATGTATGAGTGTATATGTAACAATTACATGTTTGTAACATTTGTGCATTCCCATGAGTATGAAGATCGGCAGAATCAAGTAGGTATATGCCATAGCCAATTTATTTGTATGTAAATGACAATGTTTAATAATGTGTGCAAAGCTTTAACTAGTGAAGGTAAAATTCGCATTTAGTATGTCATTTGGGAAGTTTTCAAATGAGTAAGCATAGAGCCATGTTCAGTGATAAGCATAGTGATGCCAAAAGAAAAATAATATTGATGTCACCTATTAGTGATCAGTTTGATTATAGCCACGCAGCTAGCATTGAGGATTTGTTGCCGTCAAGTGATTTGTCACATAGGCACATATATGTGAAACACAAAAAGAAAAATAATATTGATGTCACCTATTAGTGATCTGTTTGATTATAGCCAAGTAGCTAGCGTTGAGGATTTATTGCGGCCAAGTGATTTGTCACACACACACACACACACACACATATATATATATATATATCTGTGTGTGTGTGTGTGTGTGAAAATTGTATTATCCTGCCCAAGAATATGCATGTATGTAAAATCGTACATGGCCACACTAGGCGGCGATTTCTTTTTAGTCCTAAATCAACCGTGCGGTAATTTTTGTCGTTTACCTCAGGTGCATTGTGAATTTTTTTTTCAGCCCTACGTCACCCCCATGTGACAATTTTTTCATTACCTCAGGTACACTTAGTAGCAATTGTTCTTCAATAGTCCTAAGTCACCCCTCGTGGTAATTTTCATTACATAAAGTTCACTTAGCGGTGATTTTTACTCAATAATCCTAAGTCACCTCTCGTGGTAATTTTATCGTTACCCCAGGGGCACTTAGTGGTAATTGTTTTTCAACAGTACTAAATCACCCCCTCGTGGTAAGTTTTTTGTTACCTCGAGTGCACCTAGCGGTGATTTTGGCTCAACAGTCTTAAGTCACCCCTCGTGGAAATTTTACCGTTACCTCGGGTGCACTTAGCGATGATGTTTGCTCAACAGTCCTAAGTCACCTACCATGGAAATTTTGTCCTTACTGCTAGTCGTCGCGACGCGTACGCGGCGGAAGCGTGGAGGCGCGTAGCCTTTAAAAAAAATTAAACCTTTAAATAAAAATTAAAGTTTTTAATAAAACAAAACTTGCGCAACACCACGATAACCAAATAAAAATTTTAATTGAAATTTTTTCTTCAATCAGTCAGGATCCTTTGTATATTTATAAATTAAATCTACAACATACAAGGTTAGGAATCACATAACTCTTGTATTCTATACCAAGTGCCCTTGCAAAAACTGAACGATCCTCCGTTCCCCTGAAATCGTTCCAACAATCAATAGACTTTGAGATCCACACCAAATCTTCCAAGTCAATCCTCAACGCACTAGAATGTGTGTGAGAACGTAGAATATTACAAGACACTTTTTTCTGTCTCTAGATGTTTTCAACACATGAGATCTAGAGATTTACTGAGAATGAATTTAGTGACACGATTCTCTAAAAGAATGTGATGATTATTCTTTTAGAGATTTGATTAACGTTTAATCATAGAAGAAAATATCTCTGACACCAATCGTGTTCTCAATTCAACTCTTGATTGATGAACTGATAATCTGATCAACTGATTCTCTCCTCTTCTTTCAACTTTCTGAGGCCATTAGAATAATATCTGTATATATTCTAGATAATGACGTATCAGATTTTTAGAAATAAACTGAAATAATATTTAATTATAAAATTACCAATTACAGTGGGACTCACTACAATTGCACACAATTGCAGTGCCACACAGAACTACAGTGTGCGGTGAGCTAGCACAGTGTCTCACATGGCACTCCAGTGTTGCACACTCACTATTGTAGTGCCACGTGACACCACACTAGTCCATATCAATTTATGATATTCTATTAGTAATTGACACGTGATAATTATTACGAATTAAATATTTATTTAATCAAATAATTATCTAGATTCCAGTTAATCTAAAATTAACATATTTGATTATCTCTATCAACTAACTTATCTATTATTTCACAAATAAGATATTTAGTTGAATCAAATTATTATCTAATAATAATTTAATTATCTAATTTCACGAAATAGATATTCTGTCTCACTAATCAATAATTATAAAAATCGATAATTATATATATATATATATATATATATATATATATAATTTCTGAAAATTATATTTAAATATATAAATAATTTAATTAGTTAATTCTTAATTAATTTAACACACATAATTATCTTATAATTATGTACTTGCCTGTCTCACTACCGGCAGCCGCCTGCCACGCCGGACACACATTGTTCATCGTCGGCATAGTACCGCCGGCACTGTTCAACCCCGCCGGAACAGTAAATTTCCGGCATGAACAATGTTTTTGCGGATGAGCAGTGTATTCATGAGTAAATAGTGTTTTCACGGATGAACGGTGTTTTCACGGATGAACGGTGTTTTCACGGATGAACAGTGTTTTCACGGATGAACAGTTAATTTTGTCGTTCGTCTTTTGCGTTATTCATCTTCTCGCATTCAGAATAATTATAAAAATATTCAAAATAAAATTATAAAAATTCTTATACCTCAATTCGACTTACACAAGATCTAGAAAAAATTTAAACACAGTCTAACCCAATAATCACCATACAATTAAAGATCCATGATTTTTCATACAATAAAAAACAAATAACCATCTATCATCATACATATATCATATTATATGAATAATGCAAGAAAATTCACACATCATTTAACATATAAATATCTAAAGACCACTTTGATACGACTATTTGGTCATCACGATGCGAGCACGGCATAAGCGTGGAGGCGCGTAGCCTTTTAAAAAATTAAACTTTTAATAAAAAATGAATCTTTTAATAAAACAAAACTTACACAACACCACAATAACCAATTAAATTTTTTTATTGAAAACTCTTTTTCAATCAGTCAGGATCCGTTATATATTTATGAGTTAAATCCACAACATATAAGGTTATGAATCATATACATCTTGTAGTCTATATCAAGTGTCCTTGAAAAAACTGATCAATCCTCCGTTCCCATGAAATCGTACCAACGATCATAGACTCTGAGATCCACACAAGATCTTTCAAGTCAATCCTCAATACACTAGGACGTGTGTGGGCACCTAAAATATTACAAGATACTTTTTTTGTCTCTAGATGTTCTTAATACATGAAATCTATAAATTTACTGAAAAGGACTTTAGTGAGACAATTATCTAAAAGAATGTGATGATTATTCTTTTAGAAATTTGATTAACGTTTAATCACAGAAGAAAATCTCTCTGACACCAATCATGTTCTTAATTCAACTCTTGATTGACGAACTGATAATCTGATTAACTGATTCTCTCCTCTTTTTTCAACTTTCTGAGGCCATTAGAATAATATTTGTACATATTCTAGATAATGGCGTATCAGATTTTTAGGAATAAAATGAAATAATATTTAATTATAAAATTATTAGTAGTATGTCGTGAGCCAGCACAGTGTCTCACGGCACCATTGTAGTGCCATGTGGCACTACAGTGTTGCACACTCACTACTGTAGTGTCACTTGACACCACAATAGTCCATTTCAAATTCTGATACCCTATCAGTGATTGACACTTGGCATTTACTGTAAATTAAATATTTATTTTAATAAGATAATTATCTAGATATCAGTTAATTCAAAATTAATATATTTGATAATCCATATCAACTAACTCATTTATTATTTCACAAATAATAAATTTAGTTGATTTACATTATTATCTAATAATAATTTAATTATCTAATTTCACAAACTAGATATTTTGTCTCACTTATCGATAATTATTAATATATATATAATTTTAAAAAAAATTATTTAAATATATAAATAATTTAATATTAATTTATTATACATAATTATTTCATAATTATGTACTTACCCCAGAATAAAAATTTTTTTTGCAAGTCAGGCATTTTCTCATGTCCTGAAATATTGACACCCTAGAGAGCATAGTATAGAGGTGAAATGGAGACTATGGATTTATAATCCTAAACTCCAATAAACCAGACTATTAATTGAACTTTTTAATTAAGTAATCTTATTTATTAATTCCATTATTACTCCACTATAAATATGGAATTGCACTCTTATAGATTATAGAATGTATTTACAGAGTATTCTCATGTAGCCCACTCACATAATCATTTTGTGTAGTTCTGTCCTCAAATTATTGGTTCGTAAATTAGGAGTGGTCAAAATTATAATTTTACCCTTCTAATTACCTCGTGATCCTTAAGCACTATTAATCCACTAGTGAATGGCTTAATGTATAATCTTATTATAAATTTGAGCTCAATAACCATTCAGTTCAAAAATTAATAATAAGGGAGCTAATATACGATCCGTTAGGAAAACTTTGATTCCAAATCTTGTAAGTTCATGTCCCCAGCCGTGCATATCACTGAATCTCCAAAACAAAAGTTAGTAGCTTGATTAACAAATAGACATTAACGAGTGAATCAAAAGATCGAGTAGACATGCATAAGAGTTTAGGACTATTCAGGATTGAGACTAACCTACATATGATCATCAAATTGATGTGTATTAAATCTTAATGATAAATGGCACGTTAATAAAGATATTAATTCACATCGATCATGTCATATATAATCTTATTATATAAAGTACATTCACTAAGATATTTATCCACATCGATGATCTGGATCTAGATCACACGTATTCATAATGCTTTGTGAACCGTGCTAGCAACTGTTCATTAAAGATTCCATACTTTAATATGTTGCTGGTAATTTTATTCATTATCTATTATCTTAATACTCTCGTACTAATACAAAATCATAGTCTCATTAATAAATATGAAATTTTTATATAAACTATTCAATAATAATTTAAAAGAACAATTATAAGAAAAATGTAATCCTCTTTAAATTTTATATCAAAATGTCAATACAAATGCTTTGAAAGCATAACCCCCAACAATCTCTCACTTGCCCTAAAGCAAATGTGGCAACTCTCTTAATCCCATGTTACACACGTGACCCTCAAATGACTTCGCAGGAAATGTCTTTGTAAAAGAATCAGTTAGGTTATGTTCCGATGTTATCTTCATAACAGTAACATCCCATTGATGTATGATATCTCTTACAAGATTTTATTTCCTTTCGATATGCTTGCCCCTCTTGTGACTCCTCGGTTACTTGAAATTTGCTACTGCCCCACTGTCATCAGAGTACAGGATCAATGACTTGTCCATATCTGGAACTACTTTCAGATCAGAATAGAAGTTTCTGAGCCATACTGCCTCTTTCAGATCTTCACAAGCTGTTATATATTCGGCTTCTATAGTGGAATCTGCAATGCTGGATTGTTTAATACTTCTCTAGACTACAACTCCTCCACCTAGGGTGAATACTAATCCAGATGTCGACTTTCGACTGTTTCTGTCTAATTGAAAATCAGATCTCCTAAATAAATAAGCTTATAGTTTCCTGTTCTCCTAAGATACTTGAGAATGTGTTTTACTGCAATCCAATATTCTAAACCTGGATTCGATTGATAACGACTGACAATTCTCACTACATAATAGATGTCCGATCTCGTACACAGCATGACATACATGAGACTTCCAACTGCTGAAGCATAAAGAACCTCTCTCATAACCTCTTCCTCCTGAGGTTTCTTAGGACAATTTTCCTTGGAGAGGACAATTCCATGTCTGGTCCGTTGTTGACCTTTCTTGAAATTCATCATAGAGAATCTCTTCAGCACTTTATCAATATAAGATTCCTAAGAAAGTGTCAAGAACTTGTTCTTTCTATCCCTTAGGATTTAGATGCCTAGAATATAGCTCGCTTCTCCCAAATATTTCATTTAAAATTTCTCAGCTAACCACTTTTTTACTTTTGACAAAGTTTCTACATCATTCCCAGTAAGTAGAAAATCATCAACATAAAGAACTAAAAAAACCACTATCTTATTTTTAGTGTATTTAACACAGGCTTCGTCAACATTTTACTCGAAGCCATAAGACTTTATAATCTCATCAAATGTAAGATTTAAAGATCTAAATGCTTGCTTTAATCCATAAATGGATTTAACCAACTTGCATACTTTCTGATATTGTCCTTTTGTACGAACCTTTCTAGTTGCATCATATAGATGTTTTCTTCAAGACAGTTGTTCAGAAAAGCTGTCTTGACGTCCATTTTCCATATCTCATAGTCAAAACTAACGGCTATGGACAAAAGGATGGGAATGGAGTTTAGCATGGCCATAGGGGAGAATGTCTCTACATAATCGACTCCCTCCCTTTGTGTATAGCCCTTGGCTACTAATCGTGCCTTGAAAGTTTCTACTTTACCATCTGCACCTCTTTTCTTTCTTGAAGATCCATTTACATCCAATGAGCCTGACATCTTCAAGTGGATCTACAAGTTCCCAAACAGAATTAGAACACATAGATTCCATTTCCTGGTTTATGGCATCTTATTATTTCTCCTTTTCAGGATCATTCATTGCTTCTTCATAAGATAATGGATAGTCCTTAGACACGAGGACATGTACCTCTAGTTCTTAACAAACTGGATGTCTCATAACCCTCCCACTACTACGTTACACCGGGGTTTCCTTTGCAGGAACTGTGGTTTCTCTGATTTGTCATTTATCAGTAGAAATTGAAGGTGCTCTGATCTCATCAGTTTCTAGTTCTTCGAGAACTACTTTGGTATGAGGTTTGTAGTTTTGTATATAATCATACTCAAGAAATGTTGCATTTGTCGATACAAACACTTTTTCGTCATTGTGACTATAAAAGTACTCACTTCCAATGTCTAGGAGAATAGTCAATGAATATGCATATATTAGACCTTGAGTCTAACTTTCCGATCTTGGGTCTAAGTACGTGAACTAGACACCCCCTATATAAGAAAATGACACGAACTCAGTTTGGAGCCATTCCATAACTCTAAAAGTGTCTTGCTTACAAACTTAAATGGCACTATATTCAAAATGTAAGTTGCCGTATGTAGTGCATATCCCCAAAATGTAAGTGACATTGATGAGTAGATAAACATCGACTTAACCATATCCAATAAGGTTCGGTTTCTCCTCTTTGCAACATCATTTTGCTGTAGTGTTCTAGGTGTTGTGAGTTGGGATAGAATTTCACACTCCAGCAAATAATCCTTGAATTCTAAATCCAATTACTCACCACCTCGATCGGATTGAAGGATTTTCAATGATTTACCAAATTTCTTTTCAGCTTCAGCCTTGAAGTCTTTCAACTTTCCAAAAGTTTCAGACTTTCGATGCATTAGGTAACTATAACCATATCTTGAGTAGTCATCAATGAAAGTGACAAAATACTCATACCCACCTCTAGCTTGTATATTGATCAGTCCACAGATATCACTATGTACTAACTCAAGTGATTCCTTGGCTCTTTGACCATTTCCTGTGAAAGGTCTCTTGGTCATTTTACCCTCTAGACAAGATTCACAAACAAGAAGAGTTTCAACTTTTAGCTCTCCCAAAGCATAATGTTTTGTTAACCTGTTTAACCTATATAGATTAATTTGTCCCAGCCTAAAATGTCATTGTTATGTGTTATCATCATGAGAAACTCTTGGTCGTTTCTTATTTTTAGGTTTTGCTACTTTAAATAGTTCAGAACTATTTAATGCACATTCAGTCGATTTAAGCATATACAGTTTGTTTATAATTTTAGCATGACAGATATCGAATCCATTCTTAGAAATAATAAACTCATTATTTATGAAAGAAACTTCTAATATCTGTTCTTACAAAAATGAAAGAGAAATCAAATTCCTCGAAAAATCAGGAATACAATAAATATCGTTCAAAAGTAAATAATTATATCTAAAAAGTAAACGGACTCTCCTTAATGTTTTAGCTGACAAGAGCGCATCACTGCTAAGTCTCAAAATGACATTGCCATCAACGAGCTCCCTTGACGAATCAAGCATCTGCAAAGAAGAACATATATAGTCAGTGGCTCATGAATCAAGTATCTTGGATGACAAATCATATTCCACTAAACAAGCTTCAAGTACAAGTAAATCATTTTTACCTTTCTTTTTCAACTTAAAGAAATACTTGTTACAATTTCTCTTCCAATGACCTTCAACCCCACAGTGGAAATATTTTCCTTTGGACTTGCTGTCTTTCTTGTTCTTCTTGGCTTTCAGTGATCTCTTGACTTTCTTTACTCTTTTGTTCTATGATGGGGTTTTGGGATCAGACACAACAAATTGATCTGTCATCTCTGCTAAGATTTGTTTTTAGCTTCGATTAATATTGAAAAATCTAAAAACATATTTGAGTATCAGATCTAACGAGAACCAGAATATAGTACTTACAATCCTCTTAACGCATGCATCTATAGCCACATCCTTAATTTCTCCCTTCTTATTAGAACAAACAACCTTCCATAACGTGGCACGGTTAATGTCACACACTACAAGGAAAAAGCTCTAGGCTAGTAGGTTTTTTGGAGCGATGGCGACGGTTTTAACCGCTAGCATAAATTCCTGCAGCTATTCAATGAATTTAAATTCCTGGCAAAAATTTATGCCAGCGGTTAAACTGGTCGCCATCGCTCCAAAAAACCCACTAAAATAGTATTGCCCGACGTTTGGTAAAAATACAAGACTCGTACTAACTAATACGGTAGGACTCTTTAGTCCCACTCATGCTATATAATTTAGTGCCCTCCTAAAAGAGGGGACTAAACGGGACTAAGGTTGGGACGCTCTATCATGACATACACGAAGACCCATATGAACGTCTTCGTTCCTATCGTTCCTGCCGCCGATAAAGCTTCCCGCCGACGAATCTTCTTCCTTCCACCGCTTCTTCCTGGTAAGCCTCTTCATCTTCCTCTTCTTCTTCTCGTTGGATTCTTTTTCTTGTTGCTTCTGGTTTTCTGTCTATAGATATGTTTTTCCATAGATATGTGTCTGTTTCATAGACCTTCTCCTTACTTCTGGTTCTCGTTAGATCTGGTACTCAAATATGTTTTTAGATTTTCCAATATTAATCGAAGCTCAAAACAAATTTTAGCAGAGATGACCGATCAATCTATTGTGTCTGATCCCAAAACCCCATCATAGAAATCATCAACGAGTAGTGAATTTCAAAAGCCTAGTATATAAATTAGGCATTTCCAATGGTGAAAAACAGAACAGATTCACGAGAGAAGAGAGATATTGAGGGTTTTTTAATTAACAAGATTTCACCCGTGAATTGGAAAGTGGGGTTTGGTCCTCACCTATAATTTCCTCCCGCTCTAAGCAATATCAATGACATATATGCTAGAAAGAGAGATTATTAAAGGAATTGGTAGGTATCGTTTAATTATCATTATATATAATTTATCCATTTTGGGATCTCTTTCATTAGTTTATGTTTATATTAATTGTTTAATTTATAGTTGAAAATGTTAAATAACATGTTAATGAGTTCTAAACAGACTTGTGTAGATCAAATTATGACAAACAATTTTATAATAATCTAGTACAATGATGTGCCAAACATTATATAAGTAATAAAATTTTTTAACTAATACAACAACAAACACTGGACAATACTATTTAATCTAGTACAGTACAGTCTGATAGGTTTAGTACAATACTATCCAGACTACCAAACGAGTTTTAAGTAGACAAAATTGTCTAGAAATGATTACCATCCCTTCCCCCTTTTAATATATTAAAGATTTTTTGTAAACAAGTTGGGTTGGCACAGTCGATTAAACTCTCACACACATACCGTAGGGGTCGTATGTTCGCGTCATATTCCCCTATTCACCTTAGAATTTGTAATGTAATTTTAACAAAACAGTTATCTTTTTGGTAAGTTTAAAAGTTGATTGGTGTCATTTAAATTTAATAATAATGTTTTTGAACATAATAATGTTCACTTGTAAATCTGGTAATATGAAGGGTAATCAAATATATAACTTTTAGTATTACAACTGTGACTAATCTCCTAATTTCCTAATTGTGCTTCAATCTTTCACTAAATCTAAGTTTGTTGGTAGCTTGTTCAGAATGGATAAATCATGGATGCATAAGGATTACAACATGGTGGTCATCCTAATTTTGTTCGTTGTCCATGTCGAAAATATGGAAACCTCAATGTTCATACGCTTGATGTGGTAAAAGTTCAGCACACTCTAAATGACGCCATATCGTATTGTCAGCAATTTTAGACGACATATATAATCTTTGTAACCTCATTTTAAAGAAAAGTAACACCTCACTTTAGCAGGTTTTTGTTTCTTCTTCCTTTTCCCTTGAGATTGAGATGTACTCCTACCCTCCTTGGTTATCCACCTAGAAGTACGACAACTGGTACATGATTATTCTTGTTCTTTGTCTTTCGAATACAATATGTAGTCATTTGGACAAGCATGTATCTTTTCATAACCAAGACCCAACTTTTTTATAATCTTCGCAGCTTCATAAAATGTATTTGGCAACGAAAATCCAGCATTACGTAATAACTCAAGCAACCCCGATAGTTCCTCATTACTCAATCCATGAAGACACTTGAGGTGGTAAAGATGCACAATAAATAAGAGTTATGAAAAAAATTTGCATCCTAGATACAATGGTTCATTACTATCTTTAACTAAGTCAGAGAAATCATTCACCTCTACCTCCGCTTGTTGAGCATCTTTATTTAGTTGCTCATTCATATAATTGGTAGTTGGTTCTGTTTGCAAATCATCTACTCCCGTCTCATTATCCACAAATCTCAATGCATCATGCAATAAGCCATGCATATTGTCATCATAAGCTTCATGCACCCAAAATCCTTCTCCATTAAGCTCTTCTTCTCCATTTGAATTTTACAATATGGATTCATCATAAAAAAATCAACGTCTATAACCAATGCTAAACCCATTACACACCAATTGATCATACACAGTCTCCCTACTCATCCTCAGCATATTTACATAATGTTTAGATGGACCCAAAATCCTACCCTCTAGGGAAACACTTTGAAAAGAAAAATCAAGAAACTTCTTATCTTGACTAACTCGAGATTTTTCCATCCATCTTTTATCCATGATAAAATCAATATGAATACATCATAATAAATAGTTCAATACAATGAAAATCAGAAGAATATTAAAGTGGTCATCAAATTAGATTATCAGCTTATTTCAATACTATCTTAAGTATTTATTAGTGTAACACTTTGTAATGGATTATCTAGGCACACATTGCTCTCTTTTGTCATGATAAGTCGTTTCTCATTAATATATAAACACAGAAACCCTTGAACAATTTAGTACAAAATAGAGCATCAAATGTTATAGAAGTTCCAAACATTATACTCAGGCAAGCAGCTAGTAATCCAATTTAAAAGTAAATATGAAACATCATTAATCATGAGTCACCAACAAAAATGAAAGCAAATTCTAATCAAGAGAGCATGTAAGTGGTAAAATAAAGGACATACATGAGAAAATTACACAAATTATAATACCAATAAAAGAAAATTACACAGAATAATATAGCTCGTGTCATGAATTTCTCAAGAACAATAATTCGTATCAAAGTACAAAACCAAGTTACATGATCACAACCAAAATAAGTTACTATTTTTAGTTAGCATTTTCATATGTAGATTACTTTACCTAAGCAAGTGATATTTTTGTTAGTGATTCGTTCAAAAACATTTAAACCACAATTTTAGATAATAGTAAAACCACCTAAAGCTACATACTCTCAATCTCTTTTTTAATTTCATCACAGAACTACTTAACATGCCCTTTACATTAAGATAGATAGAGAGAGAGAGGAAGAAATGAGAGAGAGAGAGACATACAGACAGAATTAAGAGAGAGAGAGAGAGACAACAGAAATGAGAGAGAGAGAGACAACAGAAATGAGCGAGATAGAGACAACATAAATGATAGAGAGAGAACAGAAATGAGAGAGACACAGAAACATAGAACAAAAATGAGGAGATAAAGATAGCACCAATGAGAGATAGAGAGAAGAAATGAAGAAGAGACACAGAGAGAGAGAACAGAAATGAGGAGATATAAACAGCAGAAATGAGAGAGAGAGAAATATAGACTCAGCGATGTCGATGAACAATGTGGATGACCATAGATCTACAACTCGGAAGGGACGAGCGACTAGATTTGAGATTTTCTTGAGAAAATGGGAGAAAAAGTGAAAGGCGAGAAAGTGATTCACAAATTGGAGATTAGCGATTTAATGAACTTTAGCGACGTATTACAAACCGCCGGCAAGGATGGGAAAAAACTGTCGGCATACATTTATCAATTATTAATTATTTCAAGGGCCTTTGGTGGTGGTTTTCAATATCGATACATTAATCTTTAGCGGCAGTTTTTAAAAGCAGCCGCCATATTCCATCATTGCTTTTTTTATTCTGGCGGTTGCCATAACCGCCGACAAAAAACTGCCGCCAAATGCGGTGTTTCTTGTAGTGACTTGTGGTACCTGACATTTTTTCTATCCCACAGTATGAATAACATATTCAGAATAATAACAACTTAGATAACAACATAAATAAAATGAGTATTAAACTAATAAAAGACATATATCATTTCTTCTTCCAAGCTTGCATACCCTTTTCTCGACATTTAATGGATGTAAATATTTTTGTTATCTTGTCTTTTATTCTTGTTGACAAACCATCTACAATGGATAACTAAATGTAAGTACAAATTTGAGGTGAACATTAACGATAAAGCATTACCTGAAAGTCATCGCTAAGTCTGGCATGAACGAATTGATTCCAATACCCCTTTTCAATATAGGAAAATTCTTCTAGTGGATTCTTTAAGGCATCAATGTCATGCATAAATGAGATTATAAATTTATTTGTCAGTTTCTTCTTCATAGTACACCATTTAATACCGACTGATGAAATAAGCTTCTTTTTAAATGTTGGGTTGACAACAAAGGACATCTACAAAAATAGCAAAATCATAATATGATAGGTTTTGTATATAATGTTATTAAAAGTATCTATGTATTACAAATAGTGGTCACACTTATGCACACATATCTTAGCACAACTGTAAATCTTCTCTTTTATCTCCCTCGATACATGAGTCCATTGATCGTATGTAATGGGGGCCATTCGACATGCCAAAACACTAAAATAACTTTGAAGTTTAGAGCCTATAGGGCCTATTGGTTGACCTCTATGATTATAAAGAATAACTTTTTTGTCACCATCACTTCTACCAAGAGCAATTTTAGCCATAATGATTGGCACTCTATTTTTTTTCTTAGTTTTTCCTTTAGCTTCATCATCTCCCTTAGAGTTAACATGCTCATTTTTCAATGTATATCTTGTAGTGAGAAGGTAGGTTATTCTGCAAAATTTGTTAGAAATGAATTCTGAGCCAAAATTTATTATGTGCCAAAATTTGTGTTTCATCCTACTAAATTTTATAGTATACATGACGATAAACAAACCAAATTGCACGGGTTCTTTGTGCATTCTATCCTTCACTACTGTGAAAATAAAGGATTCTCACCCATTATCTTCCTAAAAGATTATTAAGTCAAGTGTGTAGGCTGAACAGAAATTAGATGAATTTATACTTGGAGGGAATGAATATCACCACTATAATTATCATTGGTAAAGCATTCATGAAGAAAATTCTAAATTGACCTTACGCTAACTACTAAATTGACAAAGTATGATACACGTACAAAAAGGGTAGAGGGGAGGGATCAAAATTACAATGAAAACTGTTCAGGAATTTTTGGGTCATGTGTGATTTGAGTGTCCTAATCTATAACAAGTAAGCTTGAGAACGTGATAATGGTGTGTGTGACTGGAAGTATGAAGGACAAACACTTTAGGACGACCTCCAGAAAGTGACAAATGCTTTTTGTGCTTTAAGATTGAAGAGAACTCGGATATAGAATATTCTTTGGTGTTTGACCTCGGAGGTGTGAAATGTTGGTCCTTTTAAAGAAACTAAAGACCCCCTATATAAACAGGGCTAAGTGGGGACCACAAACTACGCCCTTGGCATCAATCTAAAAATTACTCATAATAAACGTGGTCACGCTTAAAACGTAGCTACACTAATAAAATGTGCTCACATTCATAAAACGAGACCACACTTTACGCCCTCAACTAGTCGTGCCATTATGGAAGTCTTGAACTCATATTACCAGCCTTTGTCAATCTTGTCCTCTTGAAAGACACCAAACACCCTGAAGGCTTATGCACTAGCAAACCACAAAGGCTTATGCACTAGCACACCACCAAGGCTTGTACTACGCCACCCCTCATCGGGCTTCCTTGGTGACAGGTGCTAAACACCATCGCGGTCGGGGATCCCAGCGGCGCCGCATCACTCGCAACTGGTGACCTCTCGACGGCGGCTAACCACCTTCCATTGGTGATGTCCCAACGGTGGCGTACCACCCGCCGTTGGTGACAGAGGTTGCCGTGCACCACCCACCACTGGTGACCTTCCAGTGGCGGCGCCTCACTTGTCGTCGATGACTTCCTAGCAGCGGCGCCCCACCCACCGTCGGTGACCTCCAGGTGATAGTGCACCACAAACGACTGTCGATCTTCCCACAGGTGCACCCCATCCAGCTCTCTGAAGGAAGCACAATGTGGTTTTCCTGATAAGGCGCATCGCCACCTTTGACCATTCTTCATTAGAAGGGGGCACAACAATGGTGCCAAAGAGGTCATACCCTTCAGGAAGATTTTTCTTTCTTGGTACAACGTAGTCTTATCCTAATCCTACTAGACGACAACCACCAGATTGTTCCCAAGCAAGGAATTGCCTTCGAGCATTTGTCACTAAGCTTATAAGCAAGTTACGACACTTAACATATATTTTCAACAATGGGTTTGCCACCTTGATAAGTCCAGAGGTGGCCCTTACAAGTGCTGTCATTGGATACGCCGCCTATATACTTAGGTTACATCCCTTACAGATATATTTGCTATTTATCCTACTTCATTCTTTTCATGTCACGTAGACGCCACCCGGGCCTATCTTTGAGTGTCATGTGTATACGCCGACACGTCATTCATGATGTTATGGCTCACTAAATACATTAGCCCCACGTTCAAGGTTGAAGGCGGTGCAATCAAGCTTGGACATATTGACACTAACTAAGTTTCTTCCACATCGTTTCGTAGACTATGGGTCACCATTAATCGAATTAAATGCACTAAAAGGCGTGATACGAACCTCTATGAGTTGGCCTCAGACTGAATGTGTTCCTACATCTACGCATGTTAGAGACTACAATGCGGGTCGCTGAGAACCTGAGGTTGAAGCCTTAGAGAGAGAGTTAGGGAATCATGTGTGTATTCGAGAGACTGCGGCTGCGGCGGTAGGAAGGGCAATTAACAAACACCACACTGTACTGGAATGTCACCCCACACTCCAGGTAAGGTCATTCCAAGTTCGCTTTCAAAGCCTTAGTTTTTTTGCTTGTATATTTCTCTTTTGTATTCTTCTGTGCTTAGCGAATTTTGTACACTTGCAAAT
Organism: Datisca glomerata; assembly: GCA_003255025.1. NCBI lineage: Eukaryota > Viridiplantae > Streptophyta > Magnoliopsida > Cucurbitales > Datiscaceae > Datisca > Datisca glomerata. The sequence continues at coordinate 2,658,551 of QANY01005263.1, read as the reverse complement.
GCATTAAGACAGGAAGAGTTTTTTTTAGTAATTTGCACTTTATCTCATTTTATGCCTTGTATTATTCCTACTTCAAAATTTTATGATGCATCAGTTTCTACTTTGAATTTTCATTATGTATTAGTTCCTAGTTGGAACTTTCACTACACATGCTCATTCGTTCCTACTTTGAACTTTTATCATGATTCATTATTATGCATTCCTACTTCGCACTTTATGTCACACTTACACACGACTTTAGCATAAGCATTTTGGAAAAAAATATATCACTAAATTATATTTAATTCATACCACGGTAGCCATATTCCACCATAATGAGCAAAACAAAGAGTTAAGACTAGTCGGTCCTTTCAAACATGTGATGGCGACAATATCCCGCTCAGACATTAGGTAAGTTCGTTAATTTTGTCGTTACCTCGCCTCACTAGTCATAATCTGATAAGGAAAACAATAGTAGAGTTTATAATCCTTATACTTCATTCATTTTTCTATCTACCCACGCTGAAATGTCTTTGATGCATTTCAGGAACAAACTTTACTGAAACGTCTTAAATGCATTCGAGGAAAAACTTTGCCGAAATGTCTTAAATGCGTTCCAGGAACAAACTTTGTTGAAACGTCTTAAATACGTTCTAGGGACAAACTTTTCTGAAACGTCTTAAATGCGTTACATGACAATGAACCAGTTATAATTTTTTGGGCATTTTTTATAACCACAAAAGCTGAAGTAAAATTACAATGCTAAACATAATACTTCTTGATGCACTTGAAGTTGGCAGTCATTGGTATGACTTGGTGTGTTTGAGGTTTGGCCAATTGATAATGTCCATTATCAGCTATAGAGGTGATCTCATGTGGCCCTTCCCATTTATAAAAACATGCACGTAGACAAGTAATTGTAACTTCAATAATAGGCGATCTCATGTGGCCCTTCCCATTTGTATAAACATGCAGTTAGACAAGTAATCGATCTCATGACTTCACGCGTTGATCATACGACCTACTTCGGTCTCGCACCTTCACACTTTAATCTTACAACCTACGTCAAGCTCACGCCTTCGTGCCTTGGAAGTGCAACCTACTTCAGGCTCGTGACTTCACGCTTTGATCATACAACCTACTTTGGTCTCGCACATTCACGCTTTGATCATACAACTTACTTCAGACTCTCTCCTCCGCACTTTGACCATACAACCTACTTTGGGCTCGCACCTTCGAGCCTTGGTAGTGTAAACTACTTCAGACTTTCACCTTCGCGCTTTGATCATACAACCTAGTTCAATCTTGCGCCTTCCCACTTTGATCGCACAACGTACTTCAGACTCATGCCTTCGCGCTTTGACTATAAAACCTACTTCCGGCTAGCGCCTTACTAGTGCAAACTACTTCATACTTGCGCCTTCATGCTTTGATCACACAACCTGCTTTGGGCTCGCGACTTCACACGTTGACCGTACAACCTACTTTAGGCTCCACCTTCACGCCTTAGTAGTGTAACCTACTTCAGGCTCACTTTGCTCAAATCTCTGAAATCAACACACCATCATATCTTACCATTCCTTTTTTTTGTTTTGGACGGGTCTCTGCCCTACCTCCCCAATGTTTCTATAAATGTGGCATCTTCTCTCATATGCACACCCTCATCCTTTTCATCCCCTTTATTCACGTGATGTAGGAGGGCTTTCGACCACATTGATCATGTTTGATCATTAGCATGTGGTGGGAAAAGTTGGTTCTCCACGACTTCCATGTCATCAGTAATGATATCCCCTTTGTACAGTTTGTCATGAAAAATACGCCCCAAATTTCTATAATATTTAGTTGCGTGAGTGGTGTCCTGGTGGAAGCGACAGTACCGGGTGATTCTCTTTCTTCTCTGGTGGGCAAACTGTCCACCCAAAGTCTCCATATGACCTTATCCATGGAGTAGGGGAAAGGCGGTGGATCGTCTTTTTCACTCCTACCCTGCTTTTCACCTCGCCCCTGTGGTTGTGCCATAGCTACTTGTGGCGTGTGCCTTGGGGGCTTCCATGCAAGCCCTCCATGCTTACTCTACTACATGGCTATTGGCCTGGACATTGAAGTGTTGGTGCTTTGAGCCGCTACGTGGAGGTAGGAGAACAAGGTGATTTCGAAGATCTTCAAATGCGCCCTATACTCATTTATCATCCCGTAGATGCACATCTTCACCAAGTTTTCCTCATTCCACTATTCCTGGCAATCTAGTGCTCTATCCTTGAACTGTCTGACTTCGCTCATTAGGTCCTCATCTTTCTTTTGAGGCTCACGCCCTAACTCGAGAATGCTCTTATTTTATTCAGACACAAAAAACATGGTCATGAATGTAAAAACCATGTATGGCAAAGTCAAAACTGATCATCGCGCTAGGTTGGTGTACCATGTGTATGCTCGCTCAGTCAGGCACTTTGAGAACTCTAACACCCTCATGGACTCATCAACAAAATGTACAACGTGGTCTCTTTCACATCCTTCCATCCTTTTATACTTACAGAACTTTGGAGGCATATAGTAAGACAATTACGGCCTCATCACCAACTTGGTAGGGTAAGGGGTTGAAAGTCCATTATAGTCTTACTCAAGGTAACCTTGAGCCTTTCCATCTCCAACATTTTTTGCATCACCCCCCCCCCCCCCC
>QANY01005263.1:2520172-2655875 GCA_003255025.1 Datisca glomerata | reverse complement strand
CCCCCCCCCCCCCCCCCGATGATAAAAGAGCCAGTGTAGTTCGTGCAATGTCTTGCATGAAGATTTTCGGTTAGATGATGATGTTTGCGGGGTCGTTTGAGTGACACACATTTTGGTCAATGTTTGCTATCCCAGATCTGGATGAGCCCCCGAGTTGTGTAAGTGGAATGGGAATATCAGTGTCAACTTAGCTCACCGTGTGTCGCAGGATGACATGGACAGTAGGTGGTGGTGAAGAAGGGTTTAGGGCTGTCGTGATGAAGTGGTCAATGAACCTAGTAGGTTGCGGATCTTAGCGTTAGAAGCCTGCAGATCCTAGATAGCGTGAGTTTGTTCTGCCACGGTCATGGTGACAGTAATGATGGCAGCAAGGTTGGACCTCTCACAAAAGTAGTTTCTTTCATGTCATGGTTCTCTATCAGCGGGTTAACATTTCCTCCTTCCACATACGAAGAATCTTTGGTGATTTTACCACGTCAGACCATACTCAATGAAAATAGAAGACAGGTCACTCTCTAGTGGAGTCGCCAAAATGTTCATGAGTTTTTGGATTCTGTGTGATTTGAGTGACCTAATCTATGACAAGTAAGCATGGAAACGTGGTAATGGTGTGAATGGAAGGGTGAAGGACAATCACCTTAGGACGACCTCCGGAAGGTGACAAATGGCTTTTGTGCCCTAAGGTTGAGGAGAACTCGGATAAGGAGTATTCTTTGGAGTTTGACCTCGGGGAGTGTGAATTGGTGGTCCTCTTAATAACACCAAAGATCCACATTAGATAGACGGGCCGAGTCTTGACCACAAAATACGCCCTTCGTAACGATTTGAAAATTACTCATTAACGTGGTCATGTCTAAAACGCGGCTACACTCATAAAACGTTATCAAATTCATAAAAGGTGACCGCACTCTATGCCCTCAACCATTTGTGTCTTCATGACCTTGAGCAGTTGTATAATCAACTCATGAATGGAAGGCTTACACTCGTATTACCAGTCTTTGGGCTTATGCACTGGCATACCCTCGAAGGCTTATGCACTAGCACACCCTGAAGGTAACTAGCACACCCTGAAAGCTTATGCACTAGCACACCAACAAGGCTTATGCACTAGCATACCACCAAGTCTTATGCACTAGCCACCACAAAGACTTACATTATACCACCCGTCATTGGACTTCCCCGACAACGGGTGCTCAACACCGCCACCGCCGGCGACCTCCTAGTGGTGGCGGGTGCACTAGTGTACCACCTTCGAGATCCCCGAAGGCGTCCTGGTGGAGTTTTCATGATAAGGCGCATTGCGTCCTTTGACCATTGTTCATCAGAAGGGGGCACATCCAAGGTGCCTGAGAAGGTCATACCCTTCAAGGAGGTGTTTCTCTCTTGGTACAGTGTAACCGTTTTTTAATCCTACCAAACCACAACCCCTAGATTGTTCCCAGGCCAGCAATTACCTTCGAGCATTTGTCACTAAGATTGAATGTGGGTTGCAACACGTAACGTATATCTTCAATAATGGGCTCGCCACCTTCATAAGTCCAGGGGCGGCCCTTACATATGTGGTCATTGGATACGCCGCCTTTATACTTAGGCGACGTTTCTTACAAACATATTTGATATTTATCCTACTTCAGTCTTATTGTGCCTTGTAGGTGCCATCCGGGCCAGTCTTTGAGTGCAATGTATATATCCTGACACTTTATTCATGATGTTGTGACCCACTATTTACGTAAACCAAACAACATTCACCTAGAAAAGAAAATGTCCCAAATTTCTCGTAACTGAAGCCATTTCCGGATAAATACATAGAGTCATGAACAAACAACATAAATTTTCTATACCATTAAAGCCCATAAATGATAATGCCATGACTTGAAAATTAGTTGGAAATTGCAGCAAAAGCAATTAATCAGATCTCAGATGTTTGAACTTTGAAGTAAAATGGGGGAGAAACTATCATCAACATAGAATTGAAAAGAGAAAGTGTATTGGTAGTCCAATGAAAGTCTCAATGATTCTCTCCATTGCGAACTCACTTGGAAGCCCAAAATTTCTCCTACCCAAAATTAGTATAGCCCCAATGACAGAAGATATGCCACCGGCCTGACCATACATTCTGCTACGCTGGAGAAAACTGATGAAAAGAACCAAGGAAGAAGAAATGCATTCTTATTACCAAGAACCTTTCAAAGAGAAAGCAACCCAATACACCATAAACAGTTCCTATAACAGTGCCCTGTGCTTTAACATTTGCAAGGTAAAAAAATTTATGTAGAATGCCTCTTGGAAATCCTGCCCACAGCTCTCAGTTTGGCCAGGCGAAGAATTGCAATGAAGCTGAGTGCAATATTTGTGGTCAGATAGATACAATTTCTCATGCCCTCTTTGGAATAAGGAACTGAAATTCTGCCCAAAGTTTGTAAGCAGCGGTCTATGATGACATTATTTTTGGCTTCATTATCATTTTAGACAGATCGTTGTTGGAGTATTTTGTGACCAATTGTTGGAACATTTAGTTTTTTCGCAACAAGGTGCTAAAGGGCCTAAATCCATCTCTCACCTTTATGTTAACACTATGGGTGGACAACTTTCTGGTTGAGTTCAAGAAAGCAAATGCTCCCTCTTCTTTGAGTCCTAAACACTAACCTAATAAATGAGGAAGGTGGGTCCAACCAGCCCGTGGAAAGCTCAAGTTCAATATAGATGGCGCTTATAATATGGGCTTGGAGGCTGAGGTATGTGAGCAGTGATTGGGGCTTTCACCAAACATTTCAATGGTTCCTTTTCCCTGGTGAGTAGCCTTGGCTATGCTTGAGGGGCTGATTTCTAGCCGTGGCTAATTCTAGCCAAATCAAAAGAAGTCATTCAGGCCCTTTGTCTGAGCTTGGTTTGATTATCTCAATTTGCAAGGAGTTCCTTTTTTATTTGAACTGGAGCAGAGAGATATATTAGAGTTTTTAGGTGGATCCATATTAGACGATCAGGGAACGAAACGGCTCATAGACTTGCCCATTTCAGTTTGTCGATTGAGGAATGCATGGTTTGGTTGGGGGTGCTGATCCCCTATTATTTCGGATCTTATTTTTCTCGAGTCTTTATAAACTTAGTTTCAAAAAATCATTTACTTACGTTTGACCGAAAATTCTCAGGTGCATGTGCATGTTCTCATCTTCTCTATGACAATACTTTCCCGGAAAGGCAATAAATATGTTAATATTCTATTAGAAAGATTGGAAATCTATAAAGAACACCGAACTTTGAGTATTCAATTTTGGATAAACTGGCCAAATGTGAAAAGTAAAAACTTGCATTTATTAGAGCGTTTATGGTTCGGTTTGATCGATTTTTTAAAAAAAAATCAAACTGAACTGAAAGTTTCGATTCGGCTATATATAGAACCGAAACCGAACCGTGACTCCCATATAAATCGAATCAAATCTAACTGTGATTTACGGTTCGATCGGTTCTACTGTTCGGTGCCAACATTCTTAGTGGAACAATATTAAGAACATTCAGCAATTATTTAGACTATTCCAACAACTAAAAACACAAACTCACAAAACATTCGCGCAACAAAACAAATCAATATTAATGAAAATAAACTCAGAAGCTAAATCGAAATAAAACACAAAGTATTCTCACAAGCTAAAAGCATAAAGTATTGTCAATTAATTTAAAACCTTAAAACAAAATAAAACCCTAAAAAATAATACATAGAATAAAAATAAGCTTGGAACCCAAAAGAAGATGGAGCGTATAGAATAGAGCAGATCGGAGACCCAATAGATAAAAAAGATGGAGTGAAATCAGAGAGATTGATCGAGCCATGGATGCCGATGGGATAAAACCCAGATCTGAGATGGGATAAAACTTAGATCTGAGATCATAAAACTCCTATTTGAAGATCACGCTATAGATGTTGAAGAGGTAAAACCGAAATCTAGATTAGAAACACATATCCAAAAGATCGCGCCATAAATGTTGCAGTAGACATAGATTTGATCGAGCCACGGATGTTGATGGGTAAAATCCAGATCTAAGATGTGGTGAAACCCATATCTGAAATCGCGTGCAGTGTGGATACGTGGAGTGGAGTGGGAGAGAGAGAGAACTCTTGAGGTGGAGAGATCTTGAGAAGGTGACAGAGAAGGCTAGAGAGAGAGAATAGAGAAGAAAGAGGCATCGACTGAAATTGAAATTTTTGGGTTTGAGGTTTAAATATATGTGGGGTTAATTTTATTTTATTTATATTACGGTCGGTTCGGTTAAAAAAGACTTGAAATCTGAACCACACCGAAATATCGGTTTTCTAATATATACTAACTGAACCGAACTGAAGTTTATGAGAGAACCGACCGAACTAGTAATTTTTTGTTCGATACGGTACTTTTTTGAACACCCCTAATATTTGTACCTATAATTTTGGGTGTTCCCACATATTGAATATTTAACACGTATCCAAGACAAATAAAATACACAGCATTTGCTATATAAATAAAAAAGACTATCTTTTTTTAATATCTTCCCACTTATATTTCGATGAATTTAAAAATTATGTCTGATCACTTCTTAAAACGTAGTTGTTAAAGATAGATGTATTGTGACTTTATAACTAGCGTAGAATGTACATAACCAGGCAATGTGGGAAAACTTTCTATCACACTGTCCTCGATTATAACATGACAGCCAATTAAACAACATACATAATAGTCTGAACTAAAGCGGACAAATAAAGGCCAACCAATTAAATTCTACTATCAAATTTAAAAACTCAGTTTAACCACTCTTTAAAATTAAGGTGTTAATGATAGCAGTATTGTGCCCTTATAACCAACAGAGAATATATATATATATATATATATCCTCAACATTCCAGCATGATCAACATCTATAATCAAAACCTAGTTGAATGAAAGTATATTTTTCTTAAAAACAAAGAAAAAACCATAGATATGGTCAAAATTGCTAATGCCAATAAATCAATTTACTATCTCATCTCATCTTATATTACTATATTAAAATGAGTTTAACTGGAAAAAATTTTAATTTTACCTTTCAAGACTCTTTAAATATAGTACAAATTCGGTTTCCACATCTTTTCTCAATTAATTTATACATATAATAAATTATTATTTTCTATTTGATAACAATTCATTTTAAATATTTATTAAAATTAAATATTTTGTAATATTATACAATTACAAACTCAAATATCCATTAACAAAATTAAAAAAACTAATTATTATATAATATTTATGTTATCGGAACATGAAAATTTATAGAAATGAATTAAGAGAAATATTTTTGAATAAAATAAATTATCTCTTACTATGGTAGAATCTAACAATATGATAAATGTCATTTTTTATATTATTCAAATAGCAATGCTAGTAGAATTCTAATAATATTATAAACAAGTTAATGTATATCATTAACTACTATTTTACTCTAATTTAGATTTACAATTAGATTTAAAGATAATGCATCTGCTTCAACTTTGATATTAATTTTAAATTCAACATCTATTTGAATTGCCTAACATGTACATAGCACAGATATAGGAGCTAGGACTATACAGAAGTTACAAAGTTATGCTTGCTAAACTATATGTGGGGTTAACAGTTGTAACGATGTTTTACAAAGACGATTTTCAGTTGACCAAAATCATCTTTGTAAAAGACGATTTCATAATGGTCAAAGCTCCCCTATCTAAGTCTAGTGAAATCGTCTTTTAGAAAGACGATTTTATGTAGCCTAAAGTCATCTTTTATAAATATGACTTTTGTTGCCACAAAAGTTGTCTTAGCAAAAGATAATTTTAGTTATTGCATTTTTTAACTGAGATCGTCTTTTACAAACACGATTTCAGTCTTTTACCCCTCCCCTTCTATCCTTCTCAAACTTCACCCAGTTCAACAATAAAATAAAACCTACATACAGAAATCATCCTACATAATATTTTATAATCATAAATCCCAACACATTCAATAAGTAACCTACATTTTCAAAAAATCATAAAACATAAAGACAAGTATGACTCAAAAAGATCATTACAACTCCAATATTATCAATAACAACATTACAAATACAATATGATTATTCTAAATGAAAGAGTTTGTTACATAATACAAATTAGTCCATCATGTTCCACACGGTTGTCATCTTCTTATGCTTCTTGAACATCTTTCATATACTTTTAATTGAGTTATTTGTGGCGGATCTTCCTCCACAATACGTGCATTTTCCTCTACAATAGGCGGGTATGTTGGTCGTCGCGACGCGTACGCGGCAAAAGCGTGATGGTACATTGATCGGTCCACATACATCACTATGTACTAACTCAAGTGGTTCCTGGCTCTTTGTCTATTTCCTGTGAAAGGTCTCTTGGTCATTTTACCCTCTAGACAGGATTCACAAACAGGAAGAGTTCTAACTTTTAGCTCTCTCAAAACACCATACTTTGTTAACCTGTTTAACCTATCTAGATTAATATGTCTCAACCTAAGATGCCATAAATATGTGTTATCATCATGAGAAACTTTTTGTCGTTTGTTACTTTTAAGTTTTGCTACTTTAAATAATTCAGAATTATTTAATGCACGTTTCATCGGTTTAAGCACATACAGTCCTCTTTATAATTTTAGCATGACAGGTATCGAATCCATTCTTAGAAATAATAACCTTTTTATTAATGAAAGAAACTTCGAATAATTATTCTTGCAAAAATGAAAGAGAAATCAAATTCCTCAAAAAACCAGGATATAATAAACATCGTTCAAATCTTAGTAATAATATCTAAAAAGTAAAAGACTGTCCCTAATGCTTTAGCTGACACGAGCACACTACTGCCAACTCTCAAAATGACCTTGCCATCAGCCAGCTCCCTTGACGAATCAAGCATCTGCAAAGAAGAACATACATAGTTAGTGGCTCCTGAATCACGTATCTAGGATGACAAATCATATTCCACTAAATAAGTTTCAAGTACAAGTAAACCATATTTACCTTTTTTTCCAGTTCTGAGAGATACTTGTTACGATTTCTCTTCCAATGACCTTCAACCCCATAATAGAAACACTTTCTTTTGGACTTGCTGTCTTTCTTGTTCTTCTTAGCTTTCGACGATGTCTTGGCATTCTTTACTCTTTTGTTCTTACTCTTGTCCTTACCATTGTTTTTCTTCCTTTTATTAATCTTAACAATATTAGAAGAAGACTTTTACTCAACAACATTTACCTCTCCCTCTTTGGTCATTCTAAGGTTGAGTGACTCAAAAGTATGCAGTTCATTCAACAATTGAGTCATGTTGAACTGTAGCTTGTTCTTAACATAGTTGGTCGTGAACGTAGAAAAAGCTGGTGTGAGCCACTCTAGTATGATGCTAACTTGAGTCCGCTCATCAATGGTCACCTCATGTACTTCTGCCTCATGCATTATGTTGATCATGTTCAAAATATGTTATGGAACAGAAGTACCCTTCCTCATCTTAGTTGTCATAGAGCTCCTAGTGGCCTCATGACGACTTTGATTGAAATGTTGCCTAAACATTGCATGTAAATATTTCATAATCTTATAGGCAGACTCCATGCTTTCATGCTTGGTTCTCAGAACATCATTCATGCTCACAAGCATGTAGCACTTCACCTTGATGTTTGATATGATCCAAGAATCATATTTGTCCCTAACATTCTTTGGGGCGTTAGCAGCGGGATTCTCAGGACATTATTCAGTAAGAATGAACTTATGGTTCTCACAAATCAGCATTAAGTTCATATTTAATTTCCAACGTACGAAATTATCCCCATTCAATTTCTCAAGAGCGAGTAAAGTAGTAAAAGGGTTGCCCATGGTAGACATAATATTGATAACTGAAATAAAAAAGTAAATTTGATGTATGAATGCAATCATAATAAACAAATAAATTTAGCATTTACTAATCACAATAAAACAACCCAACGATTAATGTGTCCTCTTAGGGTCGGTCAGATTAACTTCAGATTGTTTATGTGACATTCTCATCCTTATTAATTAAAACTTAAAATATCTCATATTTTCTCTTTTAACAATAAAGTATCACTTGTTCGGTCAAGTAACAACTATCCACATGAAAGCTTAATTGTGACTTTGTGAGTGTAACCCATCATTTTAGATTTCATGACTTCATTTAGAATATGCCACCTTAGGGTCGGTCAAACCTAAACTGCATCACTTCCTCTTATCTTCTTAAGAAGTCCAACCTTGGTATTGGTACAGCTCGAAACATTTCTTAGGGGGATGAAAACAAAGTCATCTCGAGACCCTCACTACACCTCATGGTGTTGTATTAATGATGGAGATCACAGGTTACATTAACATGTCAACCTTCTCCCGCTCACTATTTTAAGATAATTTGTTTCTATTTAAACTAATCAATTAATTCAAATAATTACTAGTTAAAGTAATAAACCTATAAATATTAAATTATTAGTTAATCCAATCTCATTGATCTAAGTTCATTTAACTTTCTAAAGCACCTAAATCATAATTAGGTAAACTTAGATTAACTAATTAATTATATTTATCAAACTTTATAACACTTTTTAACTAAAATCGGTTAACCTAAAAGTTACTATAGTTTTAGTGTGGTGTGATTACCAAATTTTAACTAGTTAAAACTTAGTAGTTTATATGCAATTGATTTCATAGAGCAATACATATAAACATATTAGGGCAATCATAATAAATCATGTTTCTATAGGATTAGAAGCATGGTTAAATAAATCTCTGTAAGATTTGTATGTATGGCATGTGATTGGTTAATGCATGGACATGTAATCAAACAAAACAATTAAACAATTAAATAAAAACATAATGGACCGAGTGACTATTGGGTATTTCTAAGTTACAACCATTGAAATAAAGAAATAAAATTACAAAGCGGAATTCAAGAATACATATTTTTCAAATATTGTCTTATTGTCCTGATGTCCATCTTCTTAATCTTCAAGCTTTGAACAAATTTTTTTTTAAAATTTTTTTCTTAATTAAAATAATTTCTATAACTATTCCTTTTAATATAGTTGATTTTAACTTAGTCAAATAAACACTTTATTTGATTTAGTCAAACTTGGATCAAACTCAATCAACCTATTAATTATTAATTTTCATAAAATCAAAAATTAATAATTAATTTTAAAATTACATTAGTTTCAAAATTTAATTGGATAATTAAAAGAGTTTAGGTTTTTTAGGTGATAGAGTTGGTTGCATGGTTTGTTAAAAATTTTCTTAAAACATGACAACAGTTGTCACCGACGATATGACTCTCTGATCATCGCCCATCACCACCGATGCTCATCTCACTGCCGGCAGCCACCTGCCGTTCCAGACAGCCACTATTCACCATTGGTACAGTACCGTCGACACTATTCACCTCTGTTAGAATAGTAAATTTCTGGCATGAGCATTGTTTTCGTGGATGAACAGTGTTTTTACGGATGAACAATATTTTTATAGATGAATAGTGATTTCACGGAAGAACAATATTTTCGCGTGAACAGAAAATTTATGTTGTTCGTCTCATGCATTCTTCATCTTTTCACGTTCAGAATAATTACAATAATATTCAAAATAAAATTACAAAAATTTTTACACCTCAATTCAGCTTACACAAGATATAGGAAAAATTAAAACAAAGCTTAACCCAATAATCACCATTCAAGTAACAATCGATTATTTTCCATCCTTTAAAAAAACATAACCATTCATCATCATACATATCTCATGTTGTGTGAATAATGTAAGAAAACACACATAAGATTTAACGTATAAATATGTAATGACCAGTCTTTTACCACTTGCTGTCGTCGCAGCGCGTGCGCGACGGAAGCGTGAAGGCGCGTGACCTTTTAAAAAATTAAACTTTTAATAAAAATCGAATCTTTTAATAAAAACAAACTCGCGCAACGCCATGATAACCAAATAAAAATTTTAATTATTTTTTTTTCAATCAGTCAGAATCCATTATATAGTTATAAGTTAAATCTACGATATACAAGGTTAGAAATCATATACCTCTTGTATTTTATATCAACTGTCCTTGCAAAAACCGATTGATCCTCCGTACCCATGAAATCGTTCTAACGATCAGTAGACCCTGAGATTCACACAAAGATCTTCCAAGTCAATCCTCAACGCACTAGGACGTGTGTGAGCACGTAGAATATTACAAGACATTTTCTGTCTCTAGATGCTCAGCACATGAGATCTAGAGATTTACTGAGAATGAATTTAGTAAGACAATTCTTTAAAAGAACGTGATGATTATTCTTTTAGAGATTTGATTAATGTTTAATCACAAAAGAAAATTTCTCTGACACCAATCGTGTTCTCAATTCAACTATTGATTGACGAATTGATAATCTGATCAACTGATTCTCTCCTCTTCTGTCAACCACTCAGGCCATTAGAATAATATCTGCATAAATTCTAGATTGACGCATCATATTTTTAAGGATAAATTGAAATAATATTTAATTATAAAATTATCAATTGCAATGAGACCCACTACAATTTTGCACAAATTAGATATTCTGTCTCACTTATCGATAATTTAAAAAAGATAAATATATATATATATATATATATATATATATATAAATATATAAATAATTTAATTAATTAATTTTTAATAATTAATCACAGATAATTATCTCATAATTATGTACTTGCCCCAAAATAAAAATTTCTTTTGCAAGTCAATCGTTTTCATATGTCCTGAAATACTCACACCCTAGACAGTGTAGTATAGAGGTGACTTGGGGATCATGGACCTATAATCCTAAGCGCTAATAAACTAGATTATTAGTTAAACTCTTTAATCAAATAATCTTATTTATTAATTCAATTATTACTGCACTGTATATATGAAATTGCACTCTTAGAGATGATAAAATGAATGAGAGTATTTTCATGTAATCCACTGACATAATCATTTCATGTAGTTCTGTCCTCCAATTATTTGTTCGTAAATTAGAACTGGTTAAAATTACCATTTTACCCTTCTAATTAGCTCTTAATCCTTAATTACCATTAATCCATTAGTGAATGGCTAATTGATAATCTTATTATAAATTTGAGCTCAATAACCATTCAGTTCTAGAATTAACACTTAAGGAGACCAATATACGATCTGTTAGGAAATCTTAGATTTCAAATATTGTAAGATCATGTTCTCAGCTATCCATATCACTGAATCTCCAAAACAAACGTCACTAGTTTGATTAACAAATAGACTTTAACAAATGAATCAAAATATTCAGTAGACATGTATAGGAGCTCATGCCTACTCTTGATTTGGACTGATCTACATATAATCATCGAATTAATGTGTATTAACTTTTTATGATAAATAACATGTTAATAAAGATATCAATTCACATTGGTCCTGTCATAGATAATCTTATTATATAAAAACTTTCACTAAGATGTCTATCCACATCAGGGATCTCGATCTAGATCACAGGCATTCATAATATTTAGTGAACCGTACTAGCAACTATTCATTAAAGATTTCATACTTTAATATGTTGCTGACAATTTTATTCATTATCTATGATCTTAATCCTCTCATACTAATACAAGATCATAGTCTCATGAATGAATATCGAATTTTCTGATATTTATATAAATTATTCAACAATAATTTAAAAGAACAATTGTAAAAAAAAATGTAATCATCTTTAAATTTCATATCAAAATGTCAATGCACGTGTTCTGAGGGCATAACCCCCAACAGGGTCTTCCTTCACAATAGGTGTGTCTCCCCCCTATGTGACATGGCAATCAACAACTTATGCTTATACTTATAATTACCTTATAAAAATGTGCCATCAATTTGAATGATGGGCCTACGATATTTGAAACCCTCTATAGCAGCACCAAAGGACCAGAACACATATTCGAACATCACATTACCTGGTTCACCGATGTTATGTGTTTTCCGTTGACTACAGTCCCATGATTCGATTTCATAAGCATATTTAATCATATTGATAGCTGCTAGTAAGATTCATTCCAATCACCCAACACTTTAATAAGTACTTTTCGTTTAGCTTCCTAGACCTTTCTATAATGCACATCATATCCAATTTTTTCTTAAACCATCTGATGTAGTGCTGCAACAGATGTAACTGGAACCCGTATCATGACACCTTGTAACTCTCGTGCAATCAATGTTGAGTCAAACTGTGAATAATCTTGTGATAATCTTGCATAGACACATGTGTAAGGTTTGGTGTATTAGGTTATTTCAAACATATTATGTACTTTTCGATGACATGCACGAACTCTCCATTGAAAACCATCATAAGACTCTTTACATTTTATAACTCAAAGATTTGACGATGACTCTGCCACACCAAAATCTTGATGTCTGAATATTGAGTATCTTTTCAAAGCATACTTAGGGTATACCTTACTCTCAAAATGTAAACATTTGTATAATACAACTTATTCATTCCATATCACGGTACGATGGGTGGGTATCAAATCTAGCTTTTTCCTTTAAGGAATCCCAATCCAAGTGACAAGGAAATGTGAAGAGGATTCATGCTCGAGTATTTTAGCTAAAGGGTTCAAAACATCATCATCATCTTCAACCTGATCATCTTTAACAATGTCAACATTACAAGCTTATATCTCTTCAAACTCTGCCAACAAGAAGCTACGTGGAGGGATAGATGGATTCACATGGACGACATGAGCACGTTCATCTTCATGTGGAAAAAAACTACTCAGCACATTTTCTTAGACTGTAGGATACGTTTCATTCTCATAGAATGAAGAAATTGGTGCATTATCATGTACCTTAAGTCCACACATATTGTCATCATAAAATTGTATACTATGACCTCCTACATCTCTAGCATTTTTTATGAAACATAACTCAATTATATTTGGCAGAGGAAATGGAAGCACAGTAGTAAACATTACATATGCATCGTTATTATTCCGCATCAGAAATTTTACATAGTTGAATTACCCAACACAAAGAGTAATGGGATATCGATAAATTATGTTCAAGTTCTAATGGAGGCAGTCGATTGACAAGGCTTCACATAAGTTATGATAAAGCTCACCAAAAGTAATCTCCTTGTAAATTACAATTCTCCTAATTGAAAGTTGATCATAAGAAACTCCATTTGCACAAACTACGACCTTATCATTCATGTAAAATAAAACTATCATAGTTATTTCCCCCATTTGTCAACCTACTAAACAATACACAATAGTTTCAGAACTAGATCTAGAGTTCAACAATAAATCTACCATTCCAAAGTCGATAACTACAATTTCATAACATATCCACACATTCATAAATAAAATTTTATAAATTGAGAGGTTTAATCAACACATAATTGAGAAAATCCATCAAACTTTGAGAACCCACAACACATTTATAAGTATAATTCAAATCTAGAGTTTGAGACATACAATATGAGAGATATATTACAAATTTGATGGAATATATCATATAATTTATAAAAAATAAATAATTTCAATATTTGAATAACAAATTTAAGAGATCAATTCAGTTGGAAATATACATAGGGTTTGAGGAGTTCTTGCTTATGAGGGTTAATGCCGGTGAAATGACGGTCAACTCTAGCGAAATCGACGGTGAAAGGTGGTGGGGGGAAGGAATGGTTCGGTCATTGTTCAGAGGAAGGGAGAAGTGAAAAATGTTTTTTTTTGTTTTATCTTGGTGTGAAATCGCTTTCTGCGATTTTAAATGGGCCACTGTAAAGTCATCTTTTGCAAAGACGACTTCATTAAATGTTGTCATCTTTTGCAAAGACGAATTAATCATTTTAGAAATCATCTTTGCAAAAGATGATTTTCTACGTGGCTCCACCAAGGTCACATCCAACGCGAAGTCATCTTTTACAAAGACGACTTCATTAAATGTTATCATCTTTGACAAAGATGAATTAATCTTTTTAGAAATCATCTTTGCAAAAGATGATTTCCTACATGGCTCCACCAAGGCCACATCCAACGCAAAGTCGTCTTTTGCAAAGATATCTTACTTTTGAAATTAGTTTTAAAATTACCGTTTTTATCATTTTTTTAAATAACTGTACATTTATCATAAATCCAACGAAAGGGTTGGTATTTCACCTTTAAATATATTACATGTTTATCGTTTTTATCTTATATTTTCCAATCTATTTTGTCAAATTTATAACTCAATCATTTTTTTACTAGACAAGTGAAAATCATTTTTTAATAATATTAAAAACGGCCAAAAGAAAAAAAGAAGAGATGTATGGCTGAGGGAAGGAAAAATAAGATATTATACTCATTCATAGTGATAAATGGTACTTATCTTTTTATTTGATAATAGGCACACCAACCACATACAACACATGTGAAAATTCTCTAGTGTTAGAAAACATACCAATATACCAAATCATGTTTATCTAGGGCTGCACGTACTATATAGTAAAAGATTTTAAAGGAAGATAAATTTCATACGAATGTGAATTTTATTGATGTGTTTCCTAAATTCTCAAGAATCAAATATGAATAGCTTTTGATGTCATTCATGTGTTTATTAATAGTTAAGAATAAGAATAGATAGTGTTCATTCACCAAAAACTGGGATAAGGAGCTTAAGGATAGTCACTTGAACTCATATTCTTGCATCATTTTCAATTTTTTTTCTTTAGGGTTGAAAATGCAGACTACTGGTTGCTAATGGGACGGTGCCATTTTCTCTCTCCTTCCATTTTACAACACATGGTGAGAGAGGACACTACCCTAAAGGGGGCATCTAGTGGTGAGTAGACTCTTCCCTGAGAGATATATGGTAATCTTATGATATGAGAGAGGGCTCTATCCGATGAGAGGATATCACATGATATTAAGAGACTAGTTAGAGGACTTTGCTCATATTGAAAATGATTTTCAAACTAGTAGGTTGCATGTAGTCCAATCAACAAGTGGTATTTTTGTCTAAGCTAGTTTTGATTTTCAAGGTATGCTTTATGTGTGTTGAGTTTAGATTTAGGTGTAATGGAAATTGTGTTAGGTGGTTGAGTTGATAATGAGTTTGTAATGATGGTGATTAATGAGCTAACTGTGGACATAGGTAATTGACTGAATTGAATTAAAAATATCGCTTCGTTATTTTGTTTTATTGATGTTTTTGTTACAACATTAGTATTTCTAATAAAATTGCTTCAAAATTATTTCTCTCAATAAAAAAAATTGAACGAATGCATCAAGAATTAAAAAGTGAGTTTGTTGAATCATCTTATTCTATAAATTTGATTAATCAATATTAATATTTTGACAATGATTGTCATAGATCTGATTCTTCTTCTTCTTAATCATCCATCATTATTAATTTAGAAGAAATATTCAAAAAAAAATAAAAAATCTGAAAAGAAATGGCATACAAGCATGTTCTTTTGGATATTCAAAATTCTTACTCTTGTTTAATTAATTATTTTTCGTTCTCTTCCGATAAGTTGTATGAATGAAATATTTGTGATTTTTTAGGACAGGAAGTTATCAATTAATTACAATACATGGCACTGGTAGTTAATAACTATATCACTACCCATTATTAATAACAAATTGAGGTCACGGATCTCTTAGTCACGATATTTACAGGAATACTTCATTCTTGATGAGAAAAGCATCTCACCCAAGAATCCAAAAACTCTATTAGAACAATAATAAAAATTGATGCAGAAGGCACTTCAATTCTTGGTGAAGACCAAGAACAAATGCCTAAGGTACTCAACACACTTTTTATGTAATACTTTAACATTTTGTTGGTTCGACAAGTAATATTACTTCACCATTTTCATGTAAACCTGAAGAACCCGTTGTAAACATAAAAAATAAAGATAATTTCTTACAAATGCTAAATCATATAAAACTTAAGAAATAACACATATTGGTGAGAATTTATATTCATAATTGACTTAAGAGCTGACCTATATTGTTTGGATGAATGACTTGTTCCTACTAAGTACTTCAAACAAATCAAAGGAGACTTTGACTTCTAACAATGGTACTAGTATGAATATTAATTACAAAGTCTCCAAAGTTCATATTACCAAGCTAATGTCTGTTGTAAAGCATCATTTGTCTTACTGGTAAAAATATTTTAGATTTACCATTCATCTCTCTCTCATATTATTTTACAATAGAGAATGATAGAATTATTACCTAATGAGAAATTAAAAACTTTAAAATAAAATTTAATGTTCAAAACCGTCAGTCTATTTACTTGTAAAGAAAAATAATTATTTTTCTTCAAGAAAAAAGTAAAATTCAAAATAATAAGAGAAAAATTCTGAAGTCCCACTTTCTAAACATAAACTAAAATCTGTAAAGAATAATTTATAAGGAATTATGTGCTGACATTACTAATGTTTTATGACATAGAATATAACATATGGTCAATTTTCCTTTCAAGGCACGACAAATTTAAATGAATTCTAAAATACTTGAATTCTACAAAAAATAAATTGCACATCTTCTGAGTAAAAATATTATTAAAAAAATAAATCTCTTTAGTCATGTTGTGTCTTTAATATACAAAGGCGAGTCAAAATCAGTGAGGAGTTCCCATTGTGTCTTTTATATACAAAGGCAAATCTTCTCATTGTGTCAAGTATCCATACATAACTATGTCATGTGATTGATGAGCAATATCCTTAATTAGTAATTAATAATTAAATTATTCATCTAACTACTCTTACATAAATGTAGTAAGTATTTCATTTTTATAGAATGGCTACATACGAAAAGTTATTTTAATTGATTTAGAAAATATCAAAATCTAATCAACACATACATATGTTCAACTTATAATTCTTATTGGTATATGATTACATTTTTTATATAAATTATATTTTGAAAGAAAATGTAACTAAAAGAACTAATATAGTAAATTATATAGACGTACACTCGCAAAGTGGGCATGAACACTTGCCACACTAAAAATAATCTAAATAAATTATATAAATAATTTATGTTCTTTCATCAAATGTTGGAGTAAGCCATTCCACGTGTACAAAACAGCCCAATTAGCCTCATCCATATGTTGCCACGGTAGTAATGACTAAGTTGAAATCTATTGGTCGCTCTCCAATAATCTTGGACACTAATAATATAATGATTGGGTCAATCATTAAACCAACCAATCATCTGCCTCTCTAAGATGCTCAAAATATACTAATCGAATTGATTCTTGGATTGCATGGAGAAGCATGGTGATATCACGCCTTCTATTATTCTTTTACCATTCATTTATTATTCTTTGTAACAACTTAGATTCTCTAGCTTTCTATTTAAAGTACTAGTGATGTAATTCTTTCATGATGATCAATAATGATTCGTAAGGAAATTCTTTGAATTATACTTCTCTTAACTTGATATTAGAGTTGGCCTCCTTCTACATCAATGGCCTCTATTCCCGAGTCTGCAAAGAAACAGCCACTGCAACAACTCAAAATTCCACTGCAACAGCTCTAAATTCCTCTCCTTCTATCACAGTTTTAGGGTCATCATCTTCTTCTTCTTTCTTTTCCCCATTACCACATGTTAATCTCTTCCAATGGTGCCTAGCTTCTTCCTACAAACATGATAACTATTTCAATTAGACTAGATAGAAATGACTATATTTTCTAGAAATCTTAGATTATGTCTCTAGCTCGTGCATATGATCTCAAGCCCTTTTTAGTTGGAGCAAAAATCATTCCAACAGAGTTATTTTAAAATCCCCATGTTGTTTTTGAAAAATCAACTGAACAAATTCATGTAGTTAAGGCCCCATTTATATTAAACCCTTAATACATAAACTAGCGTAAGAACATCTCATGAGTTGACTACTTTCTTCAATCACTGAATCAATGTTTGGTCATGTTGTAATCTTCCTATGTTCTTGTGAAGTTTAGAGAAACTTTGAGAAAGTTTTCACTTCAGTCGAAGGTTCGAATTCTCTAGCTCAGATGTCAGCTCTAAACCATTAAGAATGGGTCATCCAACATAAATAAATATGTTCTTAAAATGAGGTCAATAGACGGTCTTTCCTATACTAGACAAATCATCATAGATGAAGATCTTTTGCTTTACATTCTTGGGGGTCTTGGGTCTGAATATGATCATGTGGTTGTTAATCGCACTTCCAGAGGAGATTCAGTATCATTCCAAGAGGCGCACTTTATGTTGCATAGCAAAAAAATGAGGATAGAACAACTCTTGAGCACTATTTCTCCTAAAAGCCATCATCCTTCAGCACATATTGCTAACACTTCATCAAGAAGAGTCGATTTTAATCCATCTCAAAACAATCCTTCTCAAGGCTTTCAAAGAGTTAACTCTACCAATTTTAAAGATAGAGGAAAAGGGAGAGGCAGAAATGGCAACTGGCCAATGTGCCAGATCTATTGGAGGCTATGACACTATGCCGCAACTTACTACAACATATTTGATCCTTCTTTCCAACCTGAACCTCAACAGAACAACTCATAAAGTTCATTTTTAGGAGCCCAAACAGTCAAATCCTTCTCAGAGAAAACGAAATGCATATGTTTCTTCTATAGGTTCTATAAAGGATAGTGCTTGATACCTTGACAGTGCAGTAAATATTCATATCATACCTGATTTAAGAAAATTTTCAATCAAAAGTGACTACAAGGGTAAATCAAAGTTAATGTTTGGTAATGATAAGCTTTTGAATATTACTCACATCGGTAAAAACTCCCTTATTACCTTAAATGATCATATTACCTTAACATTAGGTGAAATACTACGTGTTCCTTCTTACACCAAAAATCTACTTTGTATATCCAAAATTACTGCTGATAATCCTATAATAGTAGAATTTGACTCAAATTGTCTCTATGTAAA
The DNA here is from genome assembly GCA_003255025.1 of Datisca glomerata. Lineage (NCBI taxonomy): Eukaryota > Viridiplantae > Streptophyta > Magnoliopsida > Cucurbitales > Datiscaceae > Datisca > Datisca glomerata. The sequence continues at coordinate 2,636,963 of QANY01005263.1, read as the reverse complement.
GGACAAGAATGTGAAGAAGGTGTTACTTTAGGGTGTGCTTAAGGAAGGGATGTACTACTTTTCTATCAGCAAGTCTAAAATCAACTAAATCCAAGTCAAATCAGAAACTCATGCTTATTGTTCTTTAACTGCTAGTGTAAAAAATATGGCTAACATTTGGCACCAAAGGATAGCACATCCTTTTTACGAGTCATGAGTCATGTCCTATAGTCTGTAAATGAGTCTAGTTTATGTTTAAATGCTTTTTCCTTTTATGACTCTTGTTCTTTAGGAAAAGCACATCAATTTAACTTCCTGAATCAAATAAAATTGATGTTAAAACTCTAGACTATGTCCATGCTGATGTTTGGGGGCCTGCACCCCTTCTTTCTATTGATGTCTGTTAGGTCTTTTAAAAGGACTAAATCAAAGGGCACAAACAAATGAAGGGAAAGCATGTTGTTTTTCTGAGATTGGGTTTTGAGATGAGAGTAGGATACATACGTCGAAAAAATCCATTGTCTAGAGAGAGCGGAGTGATCTCAAAGAGTTTTCTATTTTCATATTTATTGACTTATATATATATATAGTTTTTCGAAGAAAATCAAACTCTATTTCTCATTTGCTGCCACCCCCAAAACAATGAGTCAAATGATTATCTTAGTACCATTGATGATTGCACAAGGTTTATTTTCCCTTTGAAAGTAAAATCTGATGTCAAGCTTATTTCAAAGTAGATTCTAGCTTATGATGAAAGACAATTTAATGCTAAATTTAAATGTGTTCAAAGTGATTGGGGGGAGTTTAGACCTCTGTTACTTATCTTAAACCAACAAAATGAGAGAATTGAAAGAAAACATATTGATATAACAGAAAAATGACTATCATTAATTACTCATGCTACCTTTGAAATTTTGGTGGCAAGCCTTTTCAACTACCACTAATCACTTAATAAACCTTCTTCCTACTCTCGTCTTAAATAACAAAAATCCATATGAGAAGTTATTTAGTAAACACTAAATTATCTTTTTCTAAGAGTGTTTGGATGTGCATGTTTTCCATTCTTAAGGCCCTATAATACACATGTATTTGATTTTCATAGTAAGAAGTGGATCTTTTTAGGATATAACACATTACATAAAGGATTTTTATGTTTTGATCTCTTTCTGATAAAACTTACAATTCCCAAAGTGTGATTTTCAATGAAGCTGACTTTCCTTACACTGATCTTCTCACTAAAACAGACTCTACTAGCTCAAATTCTTTACCCTATTCTGTTGGTTTTCTTCCCATCCCCATGACAGGTTCCTCCCATAACATATTTTCAGTAGTAAGGTAACTACACCTCAAGCACTCACTGAAGCTTCATCTTCTTCTCAGTCTTACTCTTTATAGGTACAAGTTGATGCTTCTTCTTTTCTACATCACCCACTTACTATTTTTGAAATTATATTGTTCCTTTTGCATCTTCCCCACACCATCTCGACCACACTTCACTTAAACAGTACATGTTTCATGTAGCACCACCATGAGTTCTATTCATCATATGCTTACTAGGTCCAAAACATGAACTTTGAATCTAGGGTATTTGCTACATTGCTACTGAATCTACAAAACCTGACTCTGTGAAAGAAGCTCATGCTAGTCCATATTAGAAAGTTACCATGATCTCTAAATATTAGGCTCTTCTAGCCAACAACACCGTGAGTCTTATGCCTTACCCCCCCAAATTACTCAATTGTGAGTAACAAATGGGTTTTTAGAACTAAAACACATCCTGGTGGCAGTGTCAAACAGTACAAAGGTTGGGACACTTTCAGTCATGTTGTCAAACCTTTCATCAAAAATGTTGTCTTTAGTCTTATTGTTACCAAGGGTTGAGATATTCAACAACTTAACAATGACTTCTTAAATGGGGACCCTCATGAAGCTATTTACATGGTACAACCTCCTGGTTTTGAGGATCCAGCTCAACCAACCTATTTATGCAAGCTTCAAAAAGCCTTATATGGCCTAAAACCGGTCTCTAGAACCTGATATGACAAACTGAAGGCTACACTTCTAACCTAGGATTTTCACAATGATATATCAGATACCCCTGTGTTTCTCAAGTTTGTTGGCATATAAATGCTTATAGTACTTATCTATGTTGGTGACATTTTAGCATTCATCTAATAAAGCAATTGATTCCTTGGAATACAAGCCTGTAGAGATAACATTGGGTTGCATATAAGTCAGACCAAATACATATAAGATAACTTGTGCTAAGCCAACATGTCAAATGCAAACAGCATTTAACACTCACAAGCCCTGATATCTCTTATGCTGTTAATAAGCTTAGTCAGTTTATCTCTTTCCCGAGTGTTGGTCATTGGAAAGATTGTAAACGTGTGCTGAGATATCTCAAAGGGACCTCTCATTATGGTTTGATGTTCACTCTAGCGAAGAGACTCACACTAGAAGGTTATTCTAATGCATATTTGGCTTGTTCTCTTAATCTATAATACATTAAAAGTGGCATGAGTTGAGAATATTTATTTAGACAATTTTATCCATTCATAATTAAGTTATTCTAAAAATAACCTTGATGTGACTATCGCTAATTGGTTGATGTAAATAATTTTTTATACATTGAACTAGTTTAGTTGTGGTATTAGATGAATGCTAAAAAAATTCATACATTGAACTAATTTACTAAATTAAATAGGTATAAAACATACCTAAAATCAATTATATATACTTATTCTCTTTTCGGTTATAGCTTTTCATAATCCAAATCATCTATTTCACTTTTTCCCATACATGTAGTAATGGAAATTAATCTCCCGTCTACAATAAAATCAGATATACATCAATTGTTATGAAATATGAAAAGTTATTTAGTTGAAGTCAATGGTGATATATTTATTTACTTTGGTGAAAATTATGTACTAACTAAAGTCTTAGTATATAAAATGTGCGTGCTGTATACATAAAAATCAATATTGAAATTCGAATAATGATTTTCATCCTTCATTTTTTTAAATAGTCCATATAATAATTTTCATTGAATATTTAATTTCATCAAACTCTTCAAAATATTTAAAATATAGAAGATCATTTCTTATCATGGATTTAACTTATCATATTTGAGAAAATGTATGGAGAAACTAAGGGATGAAAAGAAATTTAATGACATTCAATTTTAGGAATTTATTTGGATACACTACTAACAATTATTTATGTTGGCTAAATGAAAGGTTAGATTGGAATATAAATATGAAAATATAGAGCACACAAGCATTTTAGTATAAAAGAAGTGCGAGAACGAATACATGGCAAGACATCTAAAAAATGGATGATCTTCCCTTTTGATATTTTTATTCAAGATTATTACGATATAAGATTAAGATATTCGATTTCAATTATTTTATTTTGTTTTATATAATATTTGTTTACTATTTTTTTTTTGTTTTTGAAATTTCAACCAGATTCTATACGTGCAATGTGAACAGAGCTAAGCATGCTAAGGTCTCAACTTTTGTCACAACTTCTAATAATAATTTTGTTTCTATATTCATGATATAATATTTTGTCTTTTGTCTTAAAGGGTATTCAACCTTAAAAGTGTATAAGGTTAGTATAATTCACACATTTTCTATCTTAACATTTGCCCCTCCTCTATTGCTAAGGTTGTCTCCCATTTGTTTAATCAAGTTGTTTGATTTTTTTTTCTCAGGACAACAATCTCTCTCTTTTTCTAAATGACTCTACTTTCTCCTTTTTTTTCAATTAAAATTAATTTAAGATTACTCTAACTATTTTCTTAGTTAATTACATAATTAATATTCATCTTGAATTAAAAGATTTCAATTATTTGGTATTTTTTATATTTTATTATTTTTTAAATTTTGTCCTAAGATTAAAGTTCATAATATTATTATTTATATTTTCAACTTTTTCCACTATAGCGTGAGAAATTATAAAAAAAAGTGTTCTAATTAAAGGTGAAGAAACATAGGATTGTTAGAATAACATATAAATAAAAACTTGATATGCATTTTATGATTAATTATTAATTTGGTAATTTCTTATTTTATACATGTTAATTGGTAATGTTCAAGATTTTGCTCGTGTGTATTTTTAAATTTTTTTATTATGTAGTATAAAAATTTTATTAACCCGTGTGTTTTTTATTATGTAGTATAAATTTTTTATTAACCCGTGTGTTTTTTATTATGTAGTATAAATTTTTTATTAACCCGTGTGTAGCACGGGCATTAATCTAGTGAAATTTTTATTAACCTGTGTGTAGCACGAGCATTAATCTAGTGACAGGAAGTCCACTTCTAGTTATTGTTTTTATCTTGGTGGCAACTTGATTGCTTGAAACTCTCGAAAGAAAACAGTAGTGCAAGATCCATCACTAAGTTAAATATAGAGCTCTCTCTTATGCGTGCACAAAGTTACTTTAGTTAATGGCATTACTTAAAGAGCTCAGAATTCACCTTCCTACCACTCCACTCATTTGTTGTGATAACCAAAGTGCTCTTACACTTGTTACGAACAAAGCATATTGAACTCGATGTTCATTTTATTAGAGAAGCTTTTGTCCAAGGACCAATCTATACAATAAAAAATTTCAACTAGAAATAATAATGTAAGTGTGGATGACCATTCTAATTTTAACATTTTCAAATATCAATGATGACCTAATATCGTGCAATCTTTTATATAAATTCAGTGCGCATCTATTTATTTAGTTTTAAACTTTAGTATTCATAAATAGGATAATTATTTTTATATTTAGAATCTTTGAACCATTATATTTAAAATGATTGTATATAATCCTGTGCAAACCACATGCATCTAACTACTAAAATGAAAATAATAAATATAAAGCTGCATTTGAGAGTTCATTTGACTATTATGAATGGAATGTAATGTCATTTGGACTTAAAAATGCTCTCATTGAATTTTAAAATATAATGAATGAAATTTTAACCCCTTTATAGATTTTATAATTGCCTATATTGATGATGTTATAATATTTTCAAGATTAATCGATCAACACTGAAGACATCTCAAATTATTTTCTAAAATAATAAGACAGTCGTTTGACTATATTTCTGCAACCAAAATCAAATATTTCAATTTAAAATCAGAATTTCCAGGATTTGATTTTATCATTCAATTATTAAGTCAATTAATCAAGTCTTACAATTTACTGAAGGATATCCAGATGAAATTCTGGATAAAAATCAATTACAACGTCTTTTAGGATCTCACAATTACTTCTATGAGTACTATAATAATTTGAAATTGATTGTGAGTGTCTCTTTGAAAGAGTTGATAAGAATCCCCTTCTATGAGCATCTGTCTATAGCAATATAATAAAAAAGATTTAAACCCATGTCAAGATTTTCGCTATCTTGGCCTCTACACCATAAATTCTTTCAAACGTGGTTTACCTTTAGAACATGGTAACAAACACGGGTTAATTAGCAGGTTTATCTTTAGAACATGGTTTCAAACACGGGTTAATTATAGTACCATTAGAAAATAAATCTTGGTTGTTGTGTTATGTATTTAAAGATTCCAAGATGACTTGTAGAATAAAAATCACTCTTAAAAATTGATTGTAAATCCGCAAAACATGTTTTAGAAAATATGTTAAAAAAGATTACTTTTAAACAAATACTTGCTAGATGGCAGTTTATTCTGAGTATCTTTTGGATTTTGATATTGTATTCATTTAGGGAATAAAAAACTTTCTATACTTAACTTTCTTACTAGTGAATTCTTACAAGATAAATAAGATGGGGTCTAAGCCCCAAACTTAGGCCTTCAAGGCTCGAGTCAAAGGGGAGTCATCCATAATTGGCCTCTCAAGGCTCGAGTCAAAGAGGAGTCTTCTACTCCAATCTAAGTCCAAATGACAATCATTGGATCCTTCAAACCCAACTACCAATCAACATTGGTCAACCAATTTGATCATTTATAAATTTCTCGGCATTTTCCGACATAAACTCTCAACCATGGTTGTCAGGATCGCGGTTCGAATCGTACGATCCTACGATCCTACAATCCTATTAGAGGTCAGCGATCTGAATCGTGTAGATAATCATTTTTTAGTAGGATCAGCCCAGGATCGTGATCTAGATTATGGGATCGCATGAGATCGTGATTCGGCACCGATCCTGGTGCTTAAGTAAATTAGGTTATTTTTGCTTGGGTGGGCTACACTTAGTTAAGTTAGTTGATGGGTAGGTCATAAATAGTCCATTAACTCATGGGTCATGGGTGGGTTAAATTTAAAGACTACATTGTTATTAGAAAATGTATTGATGGTGAAATCCGAACCCTTGTCTCAAAGGTTCACACATGACTATATAACCATAAAACAAATTATGCTTGTTGAAATGAGCATCTTTAATATTTAATTAAACATTTAACTATTTTTATGACATTTCAATTTATTTTTTATGACTTACACCTCCTAAAGTTATCAAAATTAAACTTACATCTCTTAAAGTTATCAAAATTAGAATGAATTCTGACACCACTATTTTATTATATTTAGACATTAAAATTTACTCTTTGTTACAAATTTATTAAATTTTAATTTATAAACAAACACTCTCAAACCTAATGTATTATAAATTTATAATAATGATCTTAACATATTTAATCAATAAATTATCATAACATAACCAAATATAAAAAAATCAAATATTTAATTAAAAATAATGAACATTTTACAACTGAATCAACTATACTTATGTAACAAAAATAAACATATTTTATTTTTTATTAAATATTTGACTATTTTTATGACATTTTAATTTGTTTATTTTATGACTTACACTAGCAAAATTAGAACGAATTTCGACGTCATTATTTTATTATATTTAGAATTAATTTTAATATTGTTGCAACTTAATAATTTTTTTACTAATAAATCAAAGACTCTCAAACTAATGTATTTTAATAATGATCTTAACATATGCAATTAATATTTATCTTTACATATTTATGTATTTATTTATCTTTTATAATTTGAAACCTCTTATATAGGGGATCATATATCATTTTCTATGAGAACTCTACTTAATATTATATTATTTAGATGACTTGATGTTAGTTTTATTTAATAGGTAGATGAGTTGGTGTTATCTAATCATTTTTAATATCTTGAAGTATTATTAGCATAGATCTATTTTTTACTAATAAATTATTAAGAATTGATAGGATCTTACAATCCTCGATCTGATCCTACGATCCTCGGTCCTATACCCTTCCACCGATCTTAGGTAGGATCACGATCCTGACAATCTTGCTCTCAACCAACCAATAACCAAATATAAAAAATCATCCCCTTATATTGAAAGAATTCTCAACAAAAATCTCTTTTATATTGAACCGTCATTTATCCATTCAAAAGACCTAGTTCTAATAGCTAGATTCCATTTCATTCCAGACTTCCATTATATCCCAGGTCACAAGTACAAAAATTCCAGTTTCTACAAGAATATCCTATTAGAAACTAAATCTGTAAATTTCAACACCATAAAAAATATTGAAAGAAAGATCTTGTATCATTCATTATATATTTTAAAAATTGTTACCATGGAGAATTGAAAAACTCATTCTTCATATTGCAAAAGTCTTTTGACTACATTGATGCATGGCAAACAATCTTCCTTCATCAAAATGTTGAACTTTCCTACTCATGGTTTTTAGATTTGATAAAAATTTCAAACCTAGTTTTCTAGCTTCGTTCTTTAGATGGTGGTCTATCCACCATCCCATTTTAGAATTGTTATCAATTAATTGTCAACAAAGATTTCAATTTATTTTTAAAAATGTGTAAGCCCTCACCAATAGAAGCCTCTTTCCCTCGACTTCTTTGCCTTCCGAGCAAATTCAAAATTATCTAGATGTTAAAATTGCAATAAGTGATTAAAGATGAGATTCTCAATCGATAATATTTTATTAAGTGGTGGGATAAAATTAATATTAAAATATTATTATCTCAATTAACCAAGAGTTTGCAAAAGCTCACTCCCAATGAAAATTGGCAAACCCATTTACTCATGCACCATTAATAGTGAGCCTAGAAGCCAAGTCCCACTAATAAATCAAGCTTAATCCAACTCTTCAAAAGAGTCAATGCCACTTCCTCTAAAGTGAAGTTTAAATCCTCAAAGCTCAAATCCAAGATAAAATAGAAATTGATCCAAGACATGTTTCTTTTTTAGACGACCACAATATCTTTAACTCAAAATCTTCAGTAGACTCAAGCTACAATAAAGCCTAATACCCAGGAAGCCCAATCTTCTAAAGAGACTGCATTTTAATAATTGAAGACGTAATCAACCCAATAAGGTTGTGCCCTAACTTAATGGGCTTATGACCCATTCCAAGACTCCAAAAATTGATTTGAAGGGGTTCACCTCAGTAATGATGAATAATTGTCTATCATTAATGAAATAAGCAAGTCCATAATTCTAAATTCCCTTTTAAGAAAATCGTCGACAATTCTACCGTAAATGAATATACTTTCTGCAGCAATTGCTAAAAGTTCAATAGTAAAAGCAAGGGAGAATCTCCTATTCAAAGAGGTCAGGTGGCTTTGATAGTAGCAACTATGAAGATGCAATTATCAAGATAACAATGATCAAGATGTAATTATCAAGATTCTTTATATTTTGCTTTCTTATGTAAAGGACAAGAGATAAAATGAAAGTTGTCTAAAGATTAGATGGCTAGATTTATTTTGCTCATGAAAAGGCCAAAAGTAAAAATGAAACATGTATCTTACCTAGGAAAATAGAATAGTATAAGTTAGTGATGAGTTTTCGATGAACTCCACTTTCCTTGCCAATAAGTTGAATAGTCTCTCCTATTTGTAGTTTATAATTAATTTTTCACTTAATAATTAACTTTTTAGAGAAACCCTATTTTGAAAAACAAAGCTCACTTCTCTTTTGTTTTCATATTTTTAATATCTCAATAGGCGATAAAATCACCCGTTCGATCAAGTATTAACATGAGTACAAACTGCAGCAGTTACGAAGTTGCAATCTTCCAAATAAGAACTTGCCTATCCATGAGAAACCATTTCCAATATTTTTGTTTATTAAATTCATACTTCCATTGTTATGCGAAAAGCTTTGGGAAATAAAAGGAACATGAACACTGGAACAAGAGGGTTCTTATGCTCATTTCTAAACTTGTTAAAGAGATGAAATATAACCAAGCGAAATCTTTTTTATCTGAGGTTGAATCAATCTTCAAAAGAGAATTAGGCCGCTCTTATTTCGCTCGCTACTATTATGAGAAATGACACCAAAAGAATAGAGTGTTTACCAGTATATTCTGACCGGGGAGAGCAGGCCATTAGACAGGGAGATTCTAAAGTTGCAAAGGCTTGGTTCAGACAATCGAGAAGTTACGAGGAAGATCTCGAGCTCATATTGGTCATGAGCTGAAAAGTGAGAACGGGAACTGAAATCTATGATGTCTAATTTTTCATTGTTCCTCAGTAGCTTAGTGGTAGAGAAATGATAAAAGTGAATTCAACCTCAATACAACTCAGGCCTAGGTTGTAATTAAATTAATAAAAAAAATGAGAACAAAATCAAAAAGAAACAAAATTCCATGACTAGAACAACAATACCATACAAGATACTTCAATGAAAAGTACAAAGATTCTAAATTTAGATATCATTGTGTGACTTATTTACTACTAGATTTGACTGCAACGGAAATCTTTCAAAATTAGATTTTGATAGTCAATCCATTAAAAAAATAATTTGAATGTCATTTCCTATCGGAATAAGTATATAAATCTAGCTTACAGTTAAATGCGTGAACTGTCAGGAGCCCAAACTACATTTCCTTTGGCGCGGGCTATTTTACTATGACGGACAATTTTGCAAGATGTTATGAGCAAGACCTGCTTTTATTCATCGACAATATCTACTATTTTGTCCAAGCGAGGTGGAAAAACGATGGGCATTGGTCGCGGTTTCAAATCCTAATGTGGAAAATTCAGTTTTCCCATTCCCGTCACGCATCCCCAATAAAGATGCCACGGATAAGCACACTCACGTGTGATGCCCATAGAGAAAGCTTAGAACTCACTGCTACAATTCTTCATTCATATATGATAAAGAATTTGTTTCCAAAATTGACAGAAGCCTTCAATACGAATTAAAATGATCTTAGGGCATATGATAAAATGATCTTCCGATCTGAATTTCGATTGACAACATTAAAATTCGTTTTGTTATAACCATGATCGTTCCACCATCTAAATATGTTCAATCAATTAAATTTAAATATACTTCATTGTTCTTTAATTTTATTAAACTGGGTTCAATAAATTTTTCTTTTTTTGAAACTAACAATAGACTAAAAACAAATTATAAAGCATCTGTCTAAAGGACATCCAGAATACAAAAGTGGTGAAAGACCAAATGAGACTGCCAGAAATCGATGTAGTTTGGACTCTTGACAGTTCATTCATCTGAACGTAAACTAGATTGTGGTTTAAAATCGATTGATTAAAATGTTCTGATTTTAGGCCTAATAAAATTTTTACACAGAAGGTTAAAAAATGTCACAGAAAGAACAAATAATTTGACAAAAAAATCATAGTAGTAACAAACCTATACACTTGTAACTTAAAAAAGAACGAACAATAAGCTGAAGCAATTCTTCGAACATACCAAAAATTAACTCCAAATCAAAATAAACATCCATAGAACTACGAACGATTCCTACACCAAATTACCTAAACGTCCTTTTCCAAATTCATATACAAAGAAGGTAACAAAATAGGAAAGGGTACAAATACTTCTAAAAACAAGCCCTACAAAAATAAAAATACATAGTTAGGGAAGTTACAAAATAAGAAACCCAAAAGAGCTAATATTTACTCCACCTAATAAACTATTAAATTAAGACTAATTAACTAAGACTTGGAAGTAGTATTATCATGAGACATATAAGTAGACACAGCCTTAGTTCCCTCAGCAATAGCATGTCTCCCAAGCTCTCCGGGCAACACTAGCTTCACCGCTCCTTGAATCTCCCTAGACGACAGTGTCACCCGTCCCGTGTACTTCGACAGCCGTGCCGCCTCATCACTGAGCCTTTCGAACATATCGGTCATCAAATTGTTAATAATTGTCATTGCATTTGATGAAATTCCCATCCCAGGGTGTACCTGTTTCATTACCCTAAAAACATACCTTTTATACCCTTCTCCACCACCTACCTCTCCTCTCCTTCCCCTCTTCTTCTTCTTCTTGATCTCCACATTCTCTTTTCCTTTCTCAGCCCCCATAGGGACGGTTTGGCCGTTTTGTTGCTTGGGTTGCTCCTGGTCTTCTGTTTCGGGAGTGGAAATGGGTTCATCCGGTTCGGAATGAGGTTCAGGAGGATGGGGTTGTTTGGGAGTCGTGTCTTCAACAGGAATGATTTTCGAGTGTGGTTGTAAATTCACTTCTTCTTGGGTCGTTGACACTTGGTTGTCATCAACAACTGAGACTTGAACTGTTTCTTGAACGACTCTTCTAGTGGTTCTTACCACAGTGCCTAACACTTTGCCTGAACGCTTTGGAGCCATTGTTTCTGTGTCTCTCCTCTTCTTCTTCTCTCTCTAGAAATTTATTTCTCAGAAACGTTTTTGAAAGTGGAAAGGTGAGGGAGGGGTGAGGTGCGGTTATATTGAGAAAATGAAGGGTGTGTGGGGCAGTGCGGATGGATGTTGCTGGAGATTGACGTGTGGCGGACACGTGGCGTTCTGTTTTGGGGTGAAATAGCTACGTGGGTGTGGTAAGAACTGGAATAGTAAAAAGAGGTTTCTCGACGGTGGTTTAAGATCTCTATGAAAATTGTTGGTTTTTTGTTTATTTTACTTTTGACGGATTTGATTTTTGGTGATAATTATTAATACTCTAATGATTGTAAGATTCTCTCGTCGTTTGCTGTCTCTTCATACACAGGAGTTTAGATAAGCACAAGAAAAAACTATACAGTAGGGAAAATTTTCTTCTCATACAGTCACGTATAAAAAACTAATGAAAAAGTGAATTTCTGCTTGCTTATGATAGAACTTAAATTAATTGCAAGTTGTTCAACTTGATGGAAAGTAAGTGTTCAAGAATGTTCGTAGGTATGATAACAGGGGTGTGATCTATTCCTAGAAAATGACAACAATCGAAAGTAAATCTCTACGAAATATGGAGGATGGAGTCTAAAGATGAAGGACCAACAATTTAGGTCAGTCTTAAAAGGTGATAAATGTTATCACAGGGAATTATTCCTCTTGTATCTAATTATTTTTCTATAGACTCTTCTTCTTGGTGAAGATGATCATGTCACATAGAAGACTTTGTGTGCCGTGTGATTACCTTGTCATCTTCCTTAGAGGGAGGTGGTAAATTATCCGATGAGGGTTATCGGATAAGATTGTACTCATAATTCATAGTAGAGTTTAACTGATCACTTATGAGATAAGATTATAAAACTAGTTAATTCAGCATTGAGGAATTTGTTATGGACTGGCAGAACAGATATTTGCAAGGGTTACAAAGTTAGTTGGCAAACCATTTGTGCTCCTTCTAATGTAGGTGGCTTAAATTTAAAGGATATCATTGTATGGAACCAGACTGCTATGTCAAGACATTTTTAGAAATTGGCCAGGATAGATAAAAGCTCATTGCGGGTTGCTTGGTTTATACAAAATCTTCTCAAAGTTCATTCTATTTTTACGGTGAAAATGCATGCTGACCCCTCTTGGTCTTGGAGCAAGCTACTTCAATTGAGGGAGAAAATTGCTCACTTGTGTAGTGCAAAAGTGAGAGATGGTAGATCAATTTGTTTACTCACTGATTCTTGGCTCCTAGGATGCTCTCTTCTTCAACAGTTTGGTAGTGACTTGATAGCCCATTTTGGCCTAAATATCAATTGCTCTCTATATGCTATTATTAGGGAATGACATTGGTGTTGGCCTAATGCAGATTTTGAGAGGTTATTATCTTCCTGGAATTTCTGTTCTTTCCTACCCTTGCATAGAGAAGATAAATGGCTTTGGGATGGTGGTGATTTCTCTAATTGACATATCTATAGTAAGCTTGTAGGTGAATTTTCTCACGTTGACTGGGTGAAGTTTGCTTGGTTTACAGGCCATATTCCAAAATGAGCTTTTATTCTTTGGATAGCTCTTCACACCAAGCTAAGTACCAAAAATAGGGTTTTTCAATGGAATCAAGGCCATACCCGAGAGTGTATATTTTGTATGGATGGCTCTAAATCAATGAGGCACCTATTCTTTGAGTGTAAGTTTGCTAGGCATATTCTTCATCCTCTTATAAGAAAAGGTAGAAGTGATATTCTTTATATGACTAGCCTACTTTCTTCATTGGCTTACTTCTTTAGGCACAATAACAAAATTTATGTTAATATGAGTTCTAGGCTTATATTTTCTGTTTTTGTTAACTAACTGTGGCTAGAAAGAAATAGGAGAATCTTTGCGGGTATGGTTATGGAATCTCGTTTGATTTCTAGGAAGATTTATTTTATGGTTAAAGAAAGACTTCTCTTCCTTGATAAAAGTAGGGGTCTGAATTTTGGTGATTATATTGATGAATATTTTATGTAACTTTGGGTTTTGGTAGTCTTTTTAATATGTGTTTGTAGTCCAAGTGTATGCCCCTTGTACTAGTGTAATATTTTTTTATTAATACAAAAAATTTTACCTGTGACCAAATTTTTTTTTTGTACAATCTTATAAAAAATATGATAGATTCAATCATAAAACAATCACATCACCGAGTGTGAGATTGTCATTTATCAAATAAAAGTTATTTGATTTTGAAATTCAAAAATCCAAACTTTACTCTTCCTTTATATGATTTACATCAAAGCCGAGTGAAAACAGGGGGTTCAAAATTTTGAGAGGCTAGAAGACTTTCGGATATGAAAAGAAGAAGTGTTTTTGTTTTCAGTTTGAAGAATCACATGATAAACTTCTCGTGAAGTTTTTTAACCCAAGTGAGAAAATAGAGAATCATTTTCTTCTCCCTATTCCACTTTCTCATGTGTTGGGATCATAGTAGAATAAAAAAAGTGAATGTTTGATCAATCTTTTCTCATTGACATCTCACGCTTTTGTCCATCTAGTTCCGGAGACTAGGCATGGAAGATCTTAGCATTCAAAGAACTATAACTTTCTTGAAGAGTTTAAGGAACCAAATAATTCTCAAAGAGTTTGAGAAATCAGATCGTTCGTGAAGAATTAGAGGAATCAGTCAGGCCATCATTGCAATGTAAAATATTCTTTAAGAATTAAATTAGTATATTTAGAGTAATAGCCGACAAAAAGACACACTCGACACCGAGAGCTCCGGTGGCCTCGCTCAATGGATCAAAGATACGCCCGGGATTTTTATAGTTTTTTTTGCTACGAGCTTTGGTTTACGAACCAACAATTGATATCAGAGTCATCTGTTTGATAAATTAATTATTATCATGATTCTATGATAATAAAAAATAAATTTGATTCCTATTCATGAATGTATGATGAGTAGGAATTATGCATGAGATGTATCATTTTATGGGTGTTATTGATTCATGTGACAAATGTATGAATAATGATTTTGATCATTAAGCGTTTGGATGTCTTCCAATTGTAATTTTTTTATTGGATCAAAAAATTGTAGAACCTAATTAGGTGTAGGACTTACATGTATATTTTGGGATTCATCAGATAATTAATACATAAGGTGGAGATAAAAGACCTAACACCTATATTCAGTATCCGTGTTGCATCAACAATGGACACATTGACAAGGAACGTGCGTTGGGGCTAGGCACATCTGCGTGCAACGTTGCGCAGGCTGGGCACACCAGCGCCATGGCACAGCTCAAATGAGTGCTAGTCCTTCGAGCCCATCGGATTCTTAGCCTTGTACGACCCATTTCATTGTTAGGACTGTGCCCTTAAGAGCACCGAAATTTTAAGAATTTATTAAGACATTTAATTATGATTAACACTAAATAGTTTGCTATAGTATTATGTGTGATATATTATTGTAAAATAAAAGGTTCACAAGCGTAATTGTACTTGATTTATGAGTCTTATGGAGTTTGACTCATGGGAATAAAGTATTTAACCAAGAGTTCTCTATGACCAGAAATGTTTATTAAGATAGACTATAGTTTATTTCTATTATGTAGAGTGATTTACCTTCGTCACTAGGTGGAGTATCTAGTTAATGTGGTACTGTATTTGGAATGCATTGAATGGACTAATAAGTTTGATTTTCAGTAAAGTATTATCTTTAGACAATCATAACTCATTGCAATTATATTATGAGTGCTCTTAATCTTGAGAGAGTTATTAATTCATATTTAATAGTTCGGTTGTTTTGATCTATTATGGTTGAGATGCAATATATTTGTAGAATGAATGACTAGATTATTAGATAATGATAACGCATAGATACTCAATAGTCAAGTCTATATGCAGTTTTAAATAAGTGACATAGTACCCCTTAATAGAATCCATTTATGTCTTCATAGAAAATTAAATGCTTAGTATTCTATTAGTTTAGCTGGAGATTTGATAATTTTACTTAGGACATCGAGTATAAAAATTATCATGGTCAATCAGTAGAACGAGATTTAGAACATAAGTAATAAGAGGTGTATATAACAGTTAGATAGTAGTTTATCTAATTATACTCGATGATATATTATGAAGGGACAACATAATGAATAATATATGTATATTTACATCGAGTAATATAAAACATGAGTTGAGTATAATTATAATTTTATAGTATTAATAATTAATCATTTTAATCTTGCGTTTGGTCGGTAGAGCTTATTATATATTTAGCCACGAGTATATTTATCATTATGGTCCCCGAGCTAACCTATGAGTTATAAGTATTATGGTAACATTAATAATTAGATACGACATGGATACCTGATAGTAAACCAAATCGATTCTAATTTTAGTGTTGAAATTTATTAATTAAAATGTATTTAATTAATTTTAATGAAGAGAGAATTTTCAGTTCCTCCTAATCATTAGATTAACAGTTAATCTTAATTACTATAACAAGGAGACTTCTCTCAAAGATGCAAGTGAAGCCTAATTGAGATCATAAGTGAGACAAGAGAAAATCCTACGAAAACTCGTATTCTGCCTACCCAAAAATTAGAAAAATAAAAGTTTTGATTTTCTTCCAAGTTCCCACACACGGTAATCGGTTGATGATGTAAGGAATAACGAGGAATATGTCATATGTGACATATTGATTCACGGTTTACGGTGATTCACGGTTCACGATGATTCATGGTGATAACTTACGGTTCACGGCAGCGACATGGGCGGCGGCATGAGCGACGATTCTTTTCACAATATCAACAGTGGTCACACGTAGATCAATGATGATTTACATGTAGATTGAGAAATCAGATCTTGAAGAAGAGGCTTCACTTTTGAGGTTCATAGATCAATGTATCTTTTTTATATCCGTTCATTGATTAGATTAAAATTCGGATTGAGCCTATTACAAGGAAGTCACTAGAAGACAAGTTAATAATTTTGATTATTTTTGTCTTCTCATAATTTTAATATCCAAGGGACCCTGCTAAATTCTATATCATATTTTTAATTGCATATTATTTTATGCTGATATAAGTCTAATATGTCTATGCATATAACATGCTATATAGTATGAAAAAAGTGTTTACATTATGACCAGACATGGACTCATGTGCATCCATACTCTAAAATTATTTTAGAAAATAATGTAATATGCTAATAGTAATTTAAAAATTAATAAGATTATCAATACAAATTTGCATATTTATGTAAAGAAATGTGAATTAAAAGTTAATCATATTAATTTTTTGAACTCACATTTATATTAAACTTTTAATTTTAAATACATTAAAATTATTGGAAGCTTAAAAGAGAATAATTATATGTTCTGATGGCAAATTTTTTACTTAGTAATTTATTTTATTTTAATAAAGTTTTATTAATCCTGAGATGTTTTATAAATAAAATCCATACTTTACAAAATAATGAGTTAGACTGGGTAATATGATGATATTGTCCCATTGATCTCCATCGTTAGTACAATGTTGTGGGAATTAACTTGGCATCTCGAGACAGCTTAGCTTTCACCCTCCATACGGAGGACGTCCATTTGATTCAATACCAAGATTGTCTTTCTAGAGATAAAATTTGATATGTATTTCTAGATTGGCCTATCCCACGACAACAATTTTGACTTAATCTATGAGATCCAAAATGGTGGATCACACTAATAAAGATATAATTAAGCTTGTTAATTATATCTTTACTAGAAATTATGATAATTAATACTGTTGAAAATATGAGATAATTTGGATAATATTTATTAATTGAGAATGTCTCAATTCAATTATTAAATAACAGACTTACCATATGGCCGCATGTGATTTATGGAGATTGAATAATCGTAGGCTTATTCAGTACATGCTTTTATGTATTTTTCATGTGTATCATGCATCATATTTACTTTGCCTAAATTCTTGTGATATTTAGGCATTTGAATGAATTTTTTATTTATTTCTGCAATATGTATACCTCTACCATCGTGACTCTCGCTAATGAAAATCTAACCCGCAAAAAGTTTGTCAAATGGTAAAGTAAGATAAACATTTTGCTTCTTTGTGAAAGCTACAAGTTCATCCACACCGAGGAGTATCCTCTCGAGCCTGCCTCTAATGCACCTCGAACTGTTAATGATGCTTACATTATTAGATTCAAGTCAATGATAATGTCAGTTGCTATTCGCTAGCAGGAATGACTGATGTGCTTAGGAGTAACCATGAGAAGCTAGAAAAATGCGTATGAGATAATGATGTCACTACAGTGAATGTTTGTTCACCCATCTGAACAGTCTGATTTTTCATGAAGATGGCATATATCTATGGCATCTTATACTTGGCCATATTAATCAAGGATTGAAATACTGCTAAAGGATGATCCATGAGAGCTAAGAGTTGACACTCGATCAGTCTCTGAACCCAGCCTCAAAGGTAGAATGACGAAGAAAGCATTATTGGCTAAAGGTCAAAGAGCCAAGACATCTTTTTAATTGGTGCATTCTAATGGCCGTGGACCTTTGAATGATCAAGCTAGAAGAGGTTATGAATATTTTATCACTTTCATTAAGGATTATTTGATATGGTGTAGTGTTTATCGAATGTAAAAGAAATATCTCCATCGTTGGAGCTAATGCATCATGTCTGCCCTATCCTCTATTCTATGCTTTTAGTATCCTACAAATTATAGCAGATCACAAAAGATATGCCTAGTCTCAGAAAATATTGGAAATTGAGATCAAATGTGAAATTCATAGTTGAAGGTTGCTTCAATAGATTCCTCGGTGTTTGGCACCTCCAAAGCGGTGGTATCAATTGGTGCTCCCGTTCTAAAAGAATTATTGTTCCCTAATAGACTGTATATCCTAGATTTTTCTTTACAAAGTGGAAATTTAATGTATGGAAAAGGAAATTCGCATAACTTGTTATTGGGGAAGCACGTCTCTTATAAAAGTTTTATCTCTTACTTCTTGGTTGTGTAAATTGTATTGGTCAAATTGAAAATGTTCAAGTCAGAGGGCAAGTGTGTTTTTAGTATTATCCAAGATTCAACTTTATGATTATTCCAACTTGTCAATGTCAATGTTAAATTATATGAACTTTGGTTCCTATTACGCAATTAAACTCCCACAGTCAGCTATTGTTATATGAAAACTTATTTTTGATAGATTGAAAATGAATTTGGCTCATATGGAGATGACCAAGTTTGTCTACATCACTTGGTCACATTGGCAAGAAGCCACCTTGGGGATGATATAATTTTATAAGAGGTATTAGTCTTCAAACTAAAGTTCATGCTTCAATATGAGAGTTATCTTACATTTCAGGTAATATCACTTCTATCAAATGATTAATCTGTATGTTTGAAACTTAGTCTTCTACTTTCTAGCACTTTTGCTCACATTTACAGCATTTGGTTACTTTTTTGTGATAAGTAAAAACATTTGATTGCTCCATTATGCATGTTTAAACACATTGTAACTGATAACATATTCATCAAAATATTTTTTTGCATGCCTTTAGTAGATACATCTCCATGATAAATAAAAATGATAACAATATCCCATCATGGGATATCTCTACTAAAGGAATGGAAATAAGGTTGTTGTAATAGGATATTCTTATAAAACCAATTGGAATAGGATTGTTGTTTTCTTATGTTGAACTATAGGACCAATCTTTCTCATTCTAGAAGGAAGGAGCTGCATAAAAAATGAATGTGTGACATATTATTACTGTGACGAGATCATTATCTGCTTAATTGAATTGGATTTTTTTAGGCTGAGCAATGGGAATGAAGTCAAAGAAATTGGGTCTTTCAAGCCTCTTCCTATTCTCATTTTATGGGGTTGAAGGTACTTTTTGACTAATAATGTTCGTATGATACAAAAACTAGATATTTTTATGTCGTCGATGATTAATTTGAGATGAAAGTTTTCTAGGGAAACAAGGAGACCTGGGGGACAAGAAGCACCACTTGCATGAGGAGGGTGCAAAATTAGGAGAAATTTTTATATATTTTTTGCTACAATACAGAAGGTGAGGTATTTGATGTTCATTGAGTTACTTCTTTAAGGTATCGGGTCTTGTCTCTCTTTGAAATATTTTCATTGGTGCAAGTGGCAGAACTGAAATTTTCAAAACTATCCTACTTTTAGTTCCTCTAGCAAATTTTGAAAAATTAGATACTGAAGGTCATCATGATTCCCTTTTGATTTATTTTATGTTTTGTTACCTCTGCAGATTTGCAGTTATATTTCTTAGAACGTACATGATATAGCTAGTGTTTGTGAGAGACAGAAAGAGGAAAAGGCATAGAGAGATTGAAACATTTTTCTTAGAGACTTGAAATCAAATCAGTAAGCATTATTCATTTTTATAGTTGAAAAGATGTGTTCTTGTCTCTTTTTTCTTGTTTTGCTTATTTTCTAGGATTTTCAGTCCTATTTTTGTGTAATTCTTTGTTTTATTATGTGGTTGATTTTGTTTTCTGTGGGCTTCTCATTCTAGGCTGTTTAAATGCTTGATAGTAAGCTACCTTTTTATTTGTGGGATGAGTGCTTCTTGAATTTTTATGCTACTTAATTTTTGTGCTACATTCATGAAATGAATTATGGATATCACTGAAAATCATCTGAATCCATGTCTAGTAATTGACATTTCGATTGAACAATCGGTCCCCTTATTTAGACATATTATTGCCAAGTCTGAATCATCAATTTTCTTATTGATATGTAATTTTAGTTGTCTAAGTCTCCTGATCTTGTTTTTTCAAATATCTTAAAGTGCAAAAAAATTCAAGCTCATCAACAAGATAGAGATATTTCTTTACCTTATTATAGGTTTAGGCTATATGTTTTCTTGGGGCCATTCCCTTGAAGTGCACGGATAGTAGAAGTCAACTGGTACTTCTCTTCAAGCTCACTAATTTGGTTTTTAAATATCTAACTCGTTTGAGTTTTGGAAACTATAGGACAAATGAAAAAAATTAGTTCGGAGTATCGTCTCAGCAAAGAAGATAAACTTTTCCACAATATCTCTTGGACTGAGTGTTGGCTATCCTTGGTTATTGGTTTCACCATCATGGCCATCATCAAGGTGAAATACTAATATTACTGATGCCTCGGTCGATAGGTTTGGCTCGGAAGGAGTTGAATCTTGTTGATGTAAAGAAGGAATTGTGAAAAAAATATGTACATATGGTACAAATTCAAGTAGTTAATTTCACACTCACTTGATTCATAGGTTGGAACTTTTTTATAATGATTTGTTGGAATAATATTTTTTTGTAATGAAAAAAAGAAAAGAATATTCATATGTAGTGATACTAATGAATGATATGCTTTTTTTTAAAGAGAATTTGAATTAATTTTTTTATGTGCTAATGAATTTATTAAGTGTGTGCAAAAAATGGTTAAGAGTATGAAAATTACAAAGGGTGTAAAAATAGCTAAGGGTGTGAAATTGACTAAGTGTGTGTGAGTAAAAATGGTTAAGTGTATGTCCTTAGTGTATGCAAATATGGTTAAGTGTATAAAATGACTAAGTCTGTAAAAATGACCAAGTGTAGCAAAATAACTACATGAAAATGACATGTATACGAAAATGGCCAAGTGTGTGAATATATAATTTATCGACTATGATAAAGAATGTGATTTTCTAAGTGTATGAAATGTAAGATGCAATTATATAAGACCAAGTGTGTGTAATTAAAAATAGCTAAATGTGTGCAAATAAATAAGCTAAGTGTGTGAAAATGGACAAGTTTATGAAAATGGTTAAGTGTGTGCAAATACGAATGATTAAATGTGTGAAAATGACTAAGTGTTTGAAAATGAAGAAGTATGTGAAAATGGATAAACGTGTGAAAATATGTCTAAAGGTATTTGAAAATGTCTAAATATATGAAAATATTGCTAAGTACATGAAAATAGCTAAGTGTATGTGACTAAGTGGTAAAATGGCTAAGTATAGAATAAAAACCGCCGGTATAGAATCAAAAACTACCGCAATTGATAGAATTATAAATTAAAAAAGTAATGGACAAGTGTGTGAAAAATGGAGAGCAAATGAAAATGACTATATGTGTGAGAACAAATAAGTGTGTGAAAATGATTAAGTATATGAAAAATGTGAATGTGTCCCTATACACTATAGATCTCACTGTGAAAAATTGCTAAGTATATGAATATGTGTGAAAATAATTAAGTGTTTGAAAATAAAAAAGTGTGAAAATTATTAAGTGTGTGAAAATGGCTAAGTGCATGAAAGTTACTAAATGTGTATAATGGTTAAGTGTTTAAAAATGACTAAGGGACAAAATAAAGGGTAAAAAAAATTACCAAGTGTATGTGGCTAAAATGTAAAAATGGCCAAGTGTAGAAAAAAATCGTCAGTATAGAACCAGAAACTGCTAGTACAGAAAAGAAACCGCCGGTAAAGACTTCAAAAGCACTGCTAAAGTTACAAAACCACCGGTATAGATCCAACTGAAAACATGACGATTACGCCACAATCGCTACCTGCAGGTAGTAAGCGCTTTTTATTCATGACGATTTTCCATGCGCACATGGCAATTCGCCATTAGCATATGATGATTCGCCATTATCATTTGTCGATCGGCCATATATTTACAGCGATTCACCATATGCAAATATGAAGAATAGTTTTTTTTTTTAATTTTAGGATTAATTTGATAATAAAATTAGGTTAGATTCAAAAAATATATTTATATGCTAAAAATTAAAACGTAAATTGAATTATTTTCAAATTTTATGGGATTATAATTATAAAATAAAAGGTTCAATTTCAAATTCAATAGTTTAATTTCGAGCTTTTTACGAATATGTTCGATTTAACAGTAAAATCTGATCTCTAGGGTTATACGTGTTTGTCAAACTGATAAATGAGATTTATCGACCATCATAACATCATGATCTATGATTATATATAGTGAAAACTCCTCTCAATCGGTACTTGTCACAAAAGCGATTAGAGACATTTCAATGGCGATTAGGGGCCATTTTGCTGGCATTTAGGGACCATTTTGGGGATCGCCTATCTAGGTATGGCTATTAGGAAGTGCAATGGCGATTGAAGCCATTTGAATGATGCTTGGTCATGTAGTAAAAATTAATATTCTTCGAGGCGTTCTTCTAAAATGTAGTTGGGTTCACCATAAATATAAAGATGTTCAGATCCAACCTTGGGAGTTATATATGTTCGTTAAATAATGAAAAATTATTAATCGATAAATGTAAGACATAATAGTGTGTAGAATGATAAATGTAAGACATAATTTGAAAGAGAGAAAGGGATCTAGAATTAGATTCATATATAATTTTACTACATACTTATTAATTTCGATTCTTTACATGAATCGAGATTTAGGGTTATACGTGTTCATTAAATAGTAAAAAATTATTTTACTTGATACTTGTCATAAAATCACAACAACATAATCAAGAATACGTTCATAAGCGTTTATGAATAAATATTTTAAAATATAAGTGAAGGTACTTAATATTCGCATTGAAAAATTGAGAATCATGATAATTTAATTTGTGATTCATCGAGTATATCCTGATCAATATTAAAAAATTAAATTTTTTGAAAAACCACCGTAAAAAGGTTCTAAAAATCATTGTATTGATGCAAAACCGTAGAAGAAACAACAAAAAACAGTAGAAGAAACAACAAAAAACCATAGAAGAAACAACAACAAACCGCCAAAATTTGAAAAAAACCGCCTCGAAGCACTGGTATTGGACAAAAACAGCCAGTATAGGATGTAGAAATTGCCACTATAGGCTACAGAAAGCACCAGGATAGAGCATAAAAAACAAAGGTAAAAGGTTCTAAAATCGTCGTTATAAAGCCATAAAAATGTATAGGAGTTCACAAAAAATGTACATGGGTTCACCATATATGTACTGGGGTTCACCAAATATGTACAAAAATAATTTTGTACATATTTGGTGAACCCTAATACATATTTGGTGAACTCATGTACATGTTTGGTGAACCCCAGTATATATTTGGTGAACCCCTAAAAAAATTATTAATTTATACGTATTTGATGAACCGTAGTACATATTTGGTAAACCCCTCAAAAAATTATTAATTTGTATATATTTGATGAACCTACTATGTACATGTTTGGTGAACTTAAGTACATACTTAGTGAACCCCACCAAGAATTATTAATTTATACATATTTAGTGAACCCCACTACATTTGAGTTCACCAAATATGTATTGAGCTTCAACAAATATGTACTGGGGTTCAACAAATATGTACTGGGGTTCACCAAATATGTACTGGGGTTCACCAAATATGTATTGAGCTTCACCAAATATGTACTGGGGTTCACCAAATATGTACTGTGGTTCACCAAATACGTACAAAATTAATAATTCTTAAAGTGATTCACCAAAAATATACTGGGGTTCACCAAATATGTACTGAGATTTAATAAATACGTATAAATTAATAATTATTAGAAGGATTCACCAAATATATATTGGGGTTCACCAAATTATACAAAATTTACTTTGTACATATTTGGTGAACCAGATTACATATTTGGTGAACTCATGTATATATTTGGTGAACCACAGTACATATTTGGTGAACCCCTCTAAAAAATTTTAATTTATACGTAATTGATGAATCTCGCTACATATTTGATGAATCTCAATACATATTAGGTGAACTCTTATACATATTTAATGAACCCTAAGAAATTATAAACAAAACAAAATATAAAATTTTATACAAGTGATCGCTGGACCTTGTGTGACCCGGATTGCTCCAAAAGCAATCCAAGAGTCACAAGTGCCCGACACTAATGCCGGGAATTTTCCTGCGAAACATAGAAACGTTCCATTATGTTAACACCACGTGATAGCTTATACGACGACAATAAGCATTTCGCCTTCGATCCAGACGGATCAAACATCATGTACAGAAAGTAATTTGATGAGTAAAAACAAAAGGAATGCCAATGTTCCACAAAGCCAGAGGAACTAAGGTTATATCTTATTTTATAACATTTATTTTGTAAGACCCGACTTTAGGATTACTACGATCAGTATTACTTTCTTCATAATTGTACTTTTGTATTTCACGTTGTGGATAATGCTATTGTTATTATTTATTAATGATTAAATAATTATGGAAGGGTATTCTGAAATTAAATTTTAGTCATGGAAATAAGAGGGAAAAGCTATTTGTCTGAAATAAAAAACTTTATATTTGTCTCTACCATTTTATGGTGTAAGAATTAATGAATGTTTCCTTACCATTTTAATACCTCACGCTTAGACCTCACCCCATTCCGAAATTGGGTTCCCCTCCATAACTTTTTTCCATCAAGGTTGGATGGAAAAATTGTGTTATTATGGAAAAAGAAAAATGAAGAGACTTATAATCTTTTCTTTGCTTCTCCTCTTGACCGGTTACCTTTCTCTCCCTTTTTCATATTATATTTTTCTATACTTAAGGAGAGGTCCACATTCAAGGAAAAACAATGAAAAGATGATTGACTTGTTGGTATTTTTGGCTCCTTCCTTCTCTCTCCCTCTTTTTCCATTGTATTCTCTCTTGTCATCAAAGGAAGAGCGTTCTTCCTCTGTTTTTTGTCTTGTTCGTAGCACAAGGCTAAGCCAACATATATATATATATATAATAGAACAAAATTTGTGTAGGCATCAATCTAAATTTTCTTTAGAGATATTAATTATTAAGCAATGTAATGAGCTAAAGTATGTAGTTCAAATTTAGTTAGACAGTTAAAGTTCGTTTAGTTAGTTGTTATTATATCCTTTGTAACCCTATTTAAATTGCAATCTCTGTGTTGGCAAAGGTTAATGAAGAAGTTAGTTTTAATACTCTTCTCCTTGTATTTCTCTAGCTTCAACTATCTCTGTAATCTCTCTTCTTCATCTCTTAACATGGTATCAAAGCCATAGCTTCTTCTTCCTCATTCTACTACTCTATTTGACTCTGTTTTCTTCTTAAACTAGTTTTCTACTTGTTTTCTTTGAGCTTTGTCATTGTCTTATACTTCAACTACTTCTTAAACATCACTGGCATCTTCTTCTTCAATGATAAGTTCTATCATTCTATGTCTCGATCAAAAAAATTACATCTTTTTGCGTTCTCAGATCATTTCTTCTGTGAGAGCTTGTGGTCTGGAAGAGTACATCCTCGGCATCGTCGCTCAACCTCCTCAGTATGTTACCAAGACTATCACTGGTGATATTAATGTTTTTACGTCAACAACAATTCCAATTCTAGGGTTTGTATCGTGGCTTTGTCTCGATCGATTTTTGTTAAGCCAGAATCTATCAAGTATTTCAGAAGTAATGCTAGGTCATGTTTTGATGTGTGGTTCCTCTTTAGAGGCTTGATCACTAGTTGAAGGTATTTTTACTACCAATTCAAAGTGAATACTATTACAACTAAGATTTCAGCTTCAATATACTAAAAAAGGCTCCCTTCACATCAATGATTACATCTTGAAGATGAGACCATCAGCTAACAATATGTATGCTTGTGGAAAAATAATAAGCAATGAAAAGCTTTTGTTGTATATTTTGGGAGGCCTTGGTAGTGACTACGATTCGGTAGTAGTCAATCTTACATCAAGACAAGAGTTAGTAACAATTCAAGAAGCTTAGTTCCTTCTTCAAAGTCAGGAGATGAGATTAAAGCAAAACAACACTTCTTCTGGTTTTCTTGAAAAAAGTAACATCACTGCCAATGCTAATATGACCCACTTCAATGGAAAAAGAGGTTGTGGAAACACTTCTTTTGGCAGAGGCAAACAAAATTCAAGAGGAAGAGGCCGTAGTAGGGAGATAAATGGCTCAAGATCTGTCTGTCAAACCTGCAGAAGGATTGGCCATATTGCATTCAACTGTTACAATAGATTTGACTCTGATTTTCAACAACCTGAGTTTAATGCTCAGCCTAAAGCATATGTTGTCAACACCAGTAATCAAAGTAATACAACCTCTCAAGCCCCCAATTCAAGAGCTTCTGCTTACTTTGCCTCTCCCTCCTCAGTAACTAATAATTCATGGTACATGGACTCTGCTGCTACAAATGACATTACATATGATTTCAAGAATTTTTCTTTTAAATCTGATTACAAAGGCAAGGGTAAATTTATAGTTGGCAATGGTGAGCTTCTTCCTATTTCTCATGTTGGCAGTTCCAGTGTTTCTTTTTTTAAGGCTGCTTCTAATTGTGATAGGTTCAATAACAAGTCACTGTTGGATTAGGTTTTAAAAATTTGCGGAAAAATAATGAACCACGAACGGTTCATGGGTGGAAAATAAAAACTTTCCACATCAACTATTTAATCATATTAAATATAAAACATTTTATGATCATGCATATTTAGTTTGAACTATTTAGAAGAGGTGGAAATAATTTTATGCCTTTTGTGTATCGGAGAAGTTCTGACTTGGTGGAATCATATTGATTGTCTTGCGCTCTTCATTCTTCGTAGAACTTTATTCAATATTCACACCAACAACCACTCATGGGATTTCAGAGTATTTCTCAATATGATGTTGTTAGAAATTGAGTATGGGCTCTGAAAATAACAGAAGAAAAAAAAACAAATTTTGCTCTTCTTCCTCTAGATTTCGGCGGCGACAAGGAGGGGAGAGAGAAACTGCTTTCTTTGCTCTCTATAATCACACATTGTGATCAGGTTTATGTCAACACACTTAGGGAGGCAACCCTAATGCCATTCCTTATATAAAAATTATAAAATTTACACATGTACCCATATAGTGTAAATTGCTAAAATTCTCCTCCATTTACTGTAATTGTCAAAAATTTACATCTCCCTAGAACCAATACTGTCTAAATTCATCCATCTAAATTGATAAATTAAATTGATCTTTATCAATTAATTTATTTATTTCTTTTAATGACTAACTATCCAATAATTAGAAAATAAAAATTAATTAATTTGAACATTAATTTTTGCGCTTCACTACTTTAATGAGGATACCAATCACATATGGGTTCGGAAACTATACCTTAGTCCAAAACTCATTTTTGGTTCAACTAGTGTTGTTTCTCATTCATGTCCTTATGAGCTAATTCTAAGACCGAATGGACCCAAACGAATAAAGCTATAGGATTCAAATACTCAGTGAATTTATCTCTATAAATTCTCAATCTATTTAATCTTGACATTATCCGACTCTACTATAGGTCTGATGCTTAATCAATTATTGATTCATACGCGCTACATTTTCTATTGATGCAAATAAATATTTTTTATTTCACGGTCCACAGAATATTTGCTATGTTACTCTTCGTGAATATCAGTAACAAGAATGAGATATGAAATTACCATTTTACCCCTATAGTTATTATTTTCTTAACTAATTTATTGACTAAGGATAAGAAGGACATAACAGTGAATTGTCTCGCACAGTTAACCATGTCTTATTCAATGATTCATTTCATCGAGTACCTAGCCAGGTCTATTTATTCACACACTCATCAATAAAGTATAAGGTGATATTGCTGCATTTTATAATCTCGGCACGAATTCTATATCTACTAATCATGTATCATCAACATAGTTGAATCACGATCCCAACAGCTGACGTATTATCCAGCAATGCAAACTTATTCCTTTAGCGTATTAAAGACCGCAAGTAACTAAGTCAAGTTTCGTTTTCACCTCAGGTTAAGGTAATCACGAAAATACTCTTAAGGTGTAAACAATTAGATTTAAAGCTAAATAAACAGTTTTGCTCTAAACTAATTTGTTAATAGTCTATTCAACATGTTCCATAACATGTCTAGGTCAACCGTTAAAGTCTCCACTCCCATGTACCAAGACTGGCATCCTTTGGTTCAACCTAACAGTCATAATCGGACTCGATTGCCCAGTTGATCAGGATTCTGTGAATAACATTCTAAACTATTTCAGAAGAGTTTATCTGGAAGATCCCTCAATCTTTACTCTTCTTACATGGATAATAGTTTCAGAACTTGAGTAAATTAGAAACACACTTTAATTAAGAGAAAACTATCATTCGTTAATTAAATTTAGTAATACAGAATGTCTAGGAAATAACTAAATACTTATAAATAATTATTACACCCTAATTTATGTACATAATTCTAATAGTCACAAATTGTTGCTCTTTCTCTTAAAGACATACTTTGTGTTCCTCTTATAACCAAAAAATTTCTGAGTGTTTCTCAGTTAACTCGTGATCATAATGTTGTTGTTGAATTCGACCATACTTTGTGTTCCTCTCATACCATGGAAGTTCTTTTTCAAGGCATACTTAAGGATGGAATGTATCACTTCATTCTTCATCATGTCAACTCCAAGCTGTCTAGTTCTTCTAATCTTGTAAATAAAGCTATTGTTTGTTATGTAGCAAGTAATTCTATTTCTTCTTTTCTTAATTCACCTTTGTTCAATAAGAATTGTAAAATAATAAAGAATATTGCTATTCCTTTATACAATGTTTCTGTTATCAATACAAGCAGTAATTCTCTTGATAATTCTGGTGAAACTAATAGCTTATGTGTTTGGCATCAAAGACTTGGCCACCCTTCAAGTCAAGTCTTATTCACACACTTAAAATATTTATCTGTAAAAAATGTTTCCAAAATTCCTTCCTTTTGTGAAGCATGCCAGTATGGTATGCTACAGACAATCCTGAATGGAATACAAGAAATGGAAAGGAGAAACATGGAGGCACTGCACAGCACATGACAGACTGTGCATGCTCAGATTAACACGCTTCAAAAAGAGCTGGCAAAGACACGCGTTAAAGTCAGTCAAAGGACAAGTGACGAGGAACGAGAAATCTAATCGGGGGGTAACATGCAAGATGTAAGACAAGAAAATCACAAGGATAGTAGGAACGTATAACGGGTGGAGGTAGAAGTCCAATCCCAAAACCACGTGAAGGAGGTTGTGGGAGAAGCTCGCCAATCCCGGGTAATAACAAAAGAAGCAGTGGTGGAATTATTGGATCAAAAAATGATGGAAATGAGAACATGGAAAGTAAAGGAAGGACCAACCTCGAATCCCTCACTCATACCCCATTAAGCCTTGAGGTCCTAACGGCACCCGTACTTAGAAAGTTTATGGCCCTAGAATTTAAATTTTACGAAGGAAAAATAGACCATGTAGACCACCTCTGACAATACAGACAAGTAATGGTACTATATCAACACGAGGACAAACTGATGTGCAGACTTTTCCTAAAAAAAGGGGAGTATCTACGCTAATGCACCCACAGATTTAAGGATGAAATGGAAAAAGTCGAGAGTTGTGATGATCGATTTGCCAAACTGGCCTTCAGATGGGGGTTATACCCAAAATCTACCATGTTCGAAGAACTATCTAAAATGAAGATGTTGTGTATGGCAGAAACCTTCTAGCAGATGCAAGCCTATATACTCTAGAGGAAGAGAAAAGAAGAATGTTGAAGGCCGCCGAACGGAAGACTGATGAGCCAAGAAAACAGGAAAGAAGTTTGAAATCTAAAAGGAAAAAGTCTGACGGGATTAAAAGAGAAGACGGGAGAAGTGGAGACTGGAGAGAACGGGATATTGAAGGCAGGACTCAGATACGATACATCTGAGAGATAAAGTATACACGTCGTTGACCATACCAGTAAACCAGATTCTGGTTATGATCAAGGACAAGCCTTGGCTTCTGAGACCAGCCCTGCTTACAAAAAACCAACCTACGAGGATAAAAATAAGTACTACTCCTTTCACAGGAGTAGTGGACATTGCAAAAGGGATTATTTCTAACTTAAGGACTGCATCGAACAGTTAAAGGATGGGTACCTCCATTAGTTCATGAAAAAATAAGAAGAACAGAAATGAGAAACAGAAAAGGACAATCACTAGGGGATAAGAGAGACGAAGGGAAATAACCCATTCCGCATCGTCGACACGGTTATTGCACTCATATAACAGTAAAGGACAATGAGGAAGGAAAGAAAGGTCTATTGTAAAAATTCAATGCCGGAAAAATGCTTAGAAGAACCCCTAAGTGTTAGTGGGACCCCCCGGCTGGTATTCGATGATCAGGACTTGGAGCATGACAGGCATCACAATGATACTCTCGTCATTTTGATACAAGTCAGCAACTGTTTGCTAAGGAGAGTCCTGTTAGATGACATGAGTGCAGTAAATATTTTATATCGGGCAACCTTAAAAAACTAACGATGGGAGAATATGAGCTGCAAGGAATTTCACAACCATTAATAAGCTTCAACGGTGCCATCGGCTACTCAGAGGGAGCCCTTGTCCTCCCAGTGAATACAAACCCCTTCAATTATATGACTGAGTTCATGATACTGGCCACTTCATCCCCGTACAATGCTATCTTGAGAAGAACCTAGCTCTACAAAATGAATGTCGTCCCTTTAACTTTCTACCAAGTACTAAGATACCTGACACCAGGGGAGAAAAATTCGATGTCCGCATCTACTCCTTGATTGCTATGAAATCTACTATGAAGAGGGCAACGAAAAAGCAGAAAGCAAACAACCCATAGATTTATAGTAATCACAGAAAGACAGGGAAGACGGCTCGAGGTATAAGGCGGGGGAAGAAGTGGAGCTTGTATGCTTGGAGGAAGGAACCTAGAGGATGACAAATGTTGGTACCCGTCTCGGGATAAATGAAAGAGAAATGTTAGTGAAATTCTTGAGGGAAAACAGGAGATGCCAAGCATCCCAAAAGAAATCATCTATCATAAGTTGGATATGGATCCCGCTGTGAGGCCAATAAAGTAGAGGAATATGAGTTTTGCCCTAGAGCGAAATCAGGCAATCAAGGAAGAAGTCGAAAAGCTCTTGATAGCCGTTTTCATTCGAGAAGTGGACTACCTATAATGGTTAGCCAAGATGGTAATGATACAAAAGAAAAGTAGAAAATGGAGAATATGTGTGGACTTCACCAATTTGAATAAAATCTGCCCTAAAGATGAATACGGTTGCCAATGATAGATCAAATGGTTGATGCCACTTCAGAACACGAGTTACACAGCTTTATGAACGCTTACTCCGGATATAATCAGGTAAAAATGTTCTAACCCGATCATGAAAAAACATCCTTTATTACTGAATATGGTACCTACTTTTATAAGGTTATGCCGTTTAGATTAAAAAATGCAGGTGCTACCTATCAAAGACTAGTGACTTTAGCGAACAAAGTCATAAACATAAGGTACTATTGGCCGAAGATGCACCATATGCTAAGAATTATGCTAAGAAATGTGATAAGTGTAAGCGTTTTGCACCTGTGGTCAAGATGGCCGCCGTAGAGCTCAAAATCATAACAAGTCCTCGGCTGTTCATACAGTGGGCCCCATATATTGTTGGACCACTCCTCACAACACTCACTCAAAATTGAGGCTGAAGCTTTCACCAGAATTTATGAAAAAGAGGTGAAAGGGTTTCTGTGGAAGAACATAGTATGCCGATATGGAATTCCCCAGGTCCTCATATCTGACAAGGGACTCCACTTCACTGGGAACATGGTGAGAACCTTTTACGAAGACTTGAAAATCATAAACTGATTCTTCACACCCTACTATCTACATGAAACGGACAAGCTGAGAAGTCAAATTGAATTATACTTGATAATTTAAAGAAATGACTAGAGTCAGCCAAGGGAAAGTGGATGGAAGAATTGTCAGTAGTACTATGGGCATATAGAAAAATCCCTAGAGAAACAATGGGTGAAACACCATTCACTCTAGCATATGGAGTGGAAGTAGTTATTCTTGTTGAACTCGGAAGCCTCACTATAAGATGTAGACTGAGCGAACAACAAAATGAAGGATTCATTAGAAATAGCCTTGATGAGCTGGAAGAACGACGAGAAGTAGCCCTGATCCAGATGGCCCATTACAACTAGAAGAGGAAATCTTACTTCCAAAAAAAGGTGCGAAAGCAGGAATTTCATAAATGAGATCTAGTTTTAGAAAAGATCTTCTGACAGAGGAAAAGCTTGGACCAATATGGGAAGGGCCATATATCATTAAGAGGATAGGGGAAACGGCTACAGTCGTTTGAAAATGGAAGAATGAATGGATCTACCATAGCCCTGGAATGCAGCTCACCTGAAGAAATACTTTGTTCAAAAATTGTAAAATTCATTATAGTGTACACTTTTCCCGTGGTTTTTCCCCGTAAGGGTTTTCGACGTAAACATTCATGGTGTCAGCTTTCTCCTTTACCCTAAAAAACTACAAATAAGGGCATGAAGTCCTTGGAAGGTGCAGTTTATAAGTCATACTCTCATAATTAAATAAGAACATAAAGTCATTGGGAGGGGCAGTTCATAAGTCCTACTCTCAGAAGGGAATAAGGGCATGAACTCATTGGTAGGGTCAGTTCATAAGTTATACTCTCAAAAGGAAATAAGGGAATGAAGTCCTTGGGAGGGGCAGTTCATTAGTCCTATTCTCAAAAGGAAATAAGGGCATGGAGTTCTTGGAAGGGGCAGTCTATAAGTCCTACTCTCAGAGGAATAAGGGCATGAAGTCCTTATGAGGGTCAGTTCATAAGTCCTACTCTCATAAGGAAATAAAGGCATAAAATCCTTTGGAGGAGCATTCCCTTAGTCCTGCTATGAAAACAAATCTTCTAAAGACAAAAAAAAAAGAACAAACGAAAACAGCAAGATAAGAAAGTTGTGGAAACAAGCAGGAACGGGCCTGGGCCCACTCTATTACGTCATAAATGAACCAAGGAAAACTCTACTCTTCAAATCCACAAATTGAAGAGTATGGATGAATTTGGCGACGATAGAAATTTCTACTAAGTATTTGGAAAAAAAAACATTTGCTAGAATATTTCTCTGAATTTTTCCTGAAGTGTTTGAGAAAAGGACAAAAGAATGTAAAAGCAAGAGATCGTTTGAAGTACTGAAAAAAGGAAAGATGATAGAGGAAAAGGTAAAATAGGATAGATCTTCTCATTAAACTTCTGAAATATACAAAAAGGGGTATATAGAAAAGTAAAATGCAAGGAAGCTAAGACTCCTCTTCAGGAGTGGCCACTGCAGGACGGTCATAGGCAGGGAAAGGAATAGCAGGATCAGGTCCGACAGGGTCGTTAGGAAGGTCAACAGATTTTTTGTCACAGTAACCTGCACCATAGGCCCTACCCTCAGGTTGATCAACAATGGCCTAGTACTCAACCTTAAGTTTGGTTTCTCGCTCGCCAGCACTGGCCAAAGCAGCCAATGTAGATGACAGGTTCTCTTCTACCTCAGTCAGCTTCCTTTACACAATGGACAAGTTCTCCTCGCTGATCTCATAGATACTCTTCCAAACTCGCATGCTCAATTGCAGCAGCTTCCAACTCTTCGATGAGATGGGCGATGACCCCTCAAAGTTCAGCCTCCACCTTCGTCAAATGACAAGGATGGTGTTGTAATACTTGTTGATCTCATACCTTCATCCTTAACCCCTCAATATCAAGATCAATAGAGTGGATTTCTTCCTGGAGCTCATTGTGATAAGTCAAAGCCTGTGAAAAAGATCTCCAAGTGTTAGTAAACGGGAAAGTATAAAGGAAAAAACAAAGAGATGAAATCAATGAAAGTAAAAAGTTACCTGCATCAGACTATGACTAAGGTCGACGATCTTGTAGGTAACAGACATCTAGCGGAGGGCATCCATGTCCACATCAGAAATGGTAGCGGGCAGAGCTGCCATATAGCGACGCCATCTCTAGATGTCAGTCTCCTCGGGCATCCCCCAAGAACCAATAGATGAGGGAACTGGCCTTTAAGAAGACGGAGAAGGAGGGGGAGAAACCTATTTCTATGCTAAAGTGTCCTCGACTGCGGGGGTAAGAGGATCAGATGAAGCAGGGGTGGAATGGTAAAGGGAACAGGAGTGGGAGCTGTCACCGAAGCAGCATCAGGGAGGCTATTAGAGGTGTTAGCATTCTCCATTCTCGGGCTAAGATACCTCTCCTCACCAATAGTCCCCCATAAGTTGCTCTGGAGATGCTTCGACATCAGCAACTGCTCATGAGCAAAGTGGAATAACACATCTTGATCTTCGACTTCTTTCCGCTCTACTTCTGATTCTCTTCCTTCTTTGTGTTCTTCCTCATCCTCCCACCCAGAACCGAAAGAATTGGACACCATGATGTTGTAGGAAACAAGAACGAGGATGGCCTGAGAATCTCTGAAGCGAAAAAGGGAGCAGCGGCCTCTACTACGGGGGTGAGGGGCGTAAGCAATGTCGATCTACCTCATTGGATCGAGGAGATCTCTCCAATCTCGTTCTGGGTAGTTATAGGCAGTGGAGAACCGTGCTGCTACATCCTTGGGGACGAAAATCCTTTTGTTTTAAGTTTTATCTGCACAAAAAGAGAAAATGGTCAGTAAAAATGACAAAAGAAGAAAAAAAGAGAAAAGGAAAAGAGAGATCGGAGCTCCGGCTACTTACTGAAAGACCCCGAGATCCTGGGGATGATCCAGCGCCCATCACCACCCCATTTCTCACCAATCAGGAGGGTCCCGTCTTCCTAGCCTTTACCCACCCTCAGGAGATTGGTGATTAGACCTCCCCATTTCTCACTAACACGGGGAGCCAAGTGCTAAGATGTGTCACTCTTTTTAACAATGTACATAGCATGAATTTCATCTACACCTATGTTGAGGTTATGCCTTCTGTTTAAAGCTTTTATCCCTAAAAGAACTATGTATGTGTTAGGATTATATTCGGAGGGGGCGAGGTACAAAGTGCCAAAAAATTCTCGAGGGGGGGGGGGAATTGGAGCTTTAATCCTAAAGCTATATACTTATGGGCCAGGGTGATTTGATATAGGGGATTGTAGGGGAAAGACCTAGGTACCTCGTCCCAAAACCGTAAACGACATCCGGGGGAAGGTGTCTTTATAAAGGTCCATAAAGCGGTTGAACTCGTCCCACTTCCTAACTAATGGGATAGTGACCTTAAACTCTGTCTCTCCCATAATTGACAAAGAAATCCCCGAGATGAAGAAAGAAATAGAAAAGGAGTAAAAATGGAATTTTAAGGCTTGGATAAGACTTTGGAATACATTTTTGCGTATTTTTAATTGACATAGACCCAAGTCATCTCTTAAAATAAGGATGATGCACCAGAAATGGTTGGGATAGCTCAAATTACAGTGTAGAGGACACAAAATCCTCGTGTCACCAGTTCAAATCTGGGCCAACTCTCGGTGGTTAAAAAGATGGAGTGTGCACAGAGGCGAGATGAGGAAGATAAAGACTTTAAAAAGATCTACGAACATGAAAAGGGAATGGAATGCAATTTACGGATTTGAAAGAAAAATGAAACATAATCAATTCTGAAGAAGGAAAGGCGTGGAAGTGAAAAGGCACATAGGGACAGGACGTTTAAAAGGACAAATGTCGACCATCATTTGAACGGACAAATGACAAAATGATAGCTAGAAAGAGAAGGAGACGTGTCTTAAAAACTAACACCACCCGAGAGCGGGAAGGCGAAGCGACGCACGTAATAACTATGAGCGTGCTCTGAAAAAAAAAACGATTTACACTGAAAATTGAGTACGGGAAGGAGGAACGACACAGACCAAAGACAAAATGATATTCTCGAGAAACGTGTCATACAAGTCAATATTGGCATACGTTTTTATAATCTAATGTACCTTTTTTTCTATGCCTTATTGATGTTTGCAGGAGTAAAAATATGAAAAAGGATGAAGCCGTCAGTCCTCTGTTAAGACGCGCGCAGAATGCATTGATTACACTTCAATGAATTGAAATTCGTTAAGTGTAATGGGGCTAAATGAACGGGAATAAAACATGCACCATGCCATATGGATAGAAAAAGGTCAACCAAGAGGCAGTGAGGAGATCCCCGTGAAAGAACGGGGGGTTTTAAGTGATGAGATAAGACTACGCGGCTGCAACTGATTTGGCGACTGAAATACTAGGGGATGAGATAGTTGAGAAGAATGGATGGAGTGAAGGGCTGCACACCTGACAAAAAGATTCAACAAGTATGGGTGGGATCTGATTGGTGTAATAAATTCTATAAAAATATAGCAGAAAGGGAGATCATCCCCCTACCATAGGAGAGAGGATGACCATTCCCCTCATTTTTCTATTTTATTGAAAAAAAAATTCTTCTATTTACACCGATTGACCTATAAAGGCTTGGGTAAGGAATGAAGGAAAAGGGGATGATATACACAATTCAAAACATCACCCAGTACTTTGATGACTCTCTCTCTCTCTCTCTCTAATCTCTTGATCATCTCTCACTAATTACTAACACGGTTATATTGGTGTGGGGGAAAAATCCTTTACAAAGAAGTCTATCCTCATCAATGATCCGGATCTAGATCACATGCATTCATAATACTTAGTGAACCATACTAACAACCATTCATTAAAGATGTCATACTTTAATATATTGTGAACATTTTATTCATTATTTATGATCTTAATCCTCTTGTACTTATACAAGATTATAATCTCATCAATGAATGTGAAATTTTTAGATATTTATATAAAATTTATTCAACAATAGTTCAAAAGAAGAATTATAAGAAAAATATAACTTCATTAATTTTATATTAAAAATGTCTACACACATGCATTGAGAGTACTGCGCCAAACAATCTTCCACTTGCCTTAAAGTAAATGTGGCATCTCTCACAACCCCATGTTTTGCACATGACCCTCAAATGACTTCGTAGGAAGTGTCTTGGTAAAAGGATCAGCCTTGTTCTGATCTGATGTTATCTTCATAACAGTCGCATACCCTCGATGCACGATCTCTCTTACAAGATAATATTTCATTTCTATGTGCTTGGCCTTCTTGTGACTCCTCAATTCTTTGGAATTAGCTACCCCCTACTGTTGTCACAGTACATGATCAGTGGCTTGTCCATATCTAGAACTACTTCTAGATCAGTATAGAACTTTCTGAGCCATACCATTTTTTTCGCAGCTTCACAAACCGCTATGTATTCAGCTTCCATAGTGGAATCTGTAATACTAGATATTTAATACTTATCCAAACTGCAGCTCCTCCACCTATGATGAATACTGATCCAAACGTCAATTTCGCTTATCTCTGTCTGATTGAAAATCAGTATCAGTATATCTAGAGGGGTTCAGGTCTCCACCTGCATAAACAAGCATGTAGTTTCTCATTCACCTAAGATACTTGAGAATGTGCTTAAATACAATCCAATGTTATAAACTAGGATTTGATTGATAACAACTGACAATTCCCACTGCAAAACAGATGTCTGGTCTCGTACACAATATGACATACATGAGATTACCAAGAGCTGAAACATAAAGGACCATTCTCATATCCACTTCCTCATGAGGTGTCATATGACCTTTCTCCTTAGAGAGGACAATTCCATGTGTGGTAAGTAGTTTACCTTTCTTGAAATTCTTCATGAAAAATATCTCCAGTAACTTATCAATATAAGACGTTTGATAATGTACCAATAGCTTGTTCTTTCTATTCCTTAGGAATTGGATGCCTAACATAGCTCACATCTCCCAAATCCTTCATTTGAAATTTATCAGCTAACCACTTCTTTACTTTTGAGAAAGTTTCTACATCATTCCCAACGAGTAGAATATCATCAATATAAAGAACTAAGAAAATCACTATGTTATCTTTGATGTGTTTATAAACATACTTTTCGTCAACATTTTGCTCGAAGCCATATGATTTAATAATCTCATCAAAGATAAGATTCCAAGATCTAGATGCTTGCTTTAAACTATAAATGAATTTAAATAACTTGCATACTTTCTGATCTTGTTCCTTTTTCACAAAACATTCTGGTTGCATCATATATATGTTTTCTTCAAAAGATCCATTTAGAAATCTATCTTGACATTTATTTACGATATTTCATAGTCTAAACTAGCGGCTATGGATAAAAGGATGTGAATGGATTTTAGCATGACAATGACATAGAATGTCTCTTCATAATCTACTCATTCCTTTTATGTATAGCCTTTGGCTACTAGTTGTACCTTGAAAGTCTCTACTTTTCCATATGCATCTCTTTTCTTCTTAAAGATCCATTAAGATCCAATGGGCCTGACATCTTTAGGTGGATCTACAAGCTCCCAAATAGAATTATAAAATATCAATTACATTTCTTGGTTCGTGACATCTTATCATTTCTCCTTTTCAAGATCTTGCATCACCTCTTTCATGGTTAATGGATCATCATCATCAGTGTCAGACACTAGGACATGTGCATCTAGTTTATAATGAATAGGTTGTATTACTACGATGTTGCACTGGGATTTCCTAAACAGGAACAATGGTTTCTTTGGTTTATCATTTATCGGTTAGTGATGAAGGTGGTATAATCTCATCAGACGCTAATTTTTTAAGAACTACTTTGCTTCAAGGTTTGTAGTTTTCCATATAATCATTTTCAAGGAATGTGGCATTTGTTGATACAAACACAATTTGATCCACCTCTAGTCTCTAGAGCATAGCCAACAAATATATACTCACTTCACACTTTGAGTCTAACTTTTCAGTCTTGGGTCTAAGAACGTGAGTTGGACACCCCCATAACTCTAAAGGTTTGGAGCCATTGCATAACTCTAAAGGTGTCTGGCTTACAGACATAGAAAACACTACATTCAAATTGTTAGTTGCCGTTTGAAATGCATATCACCTGAACGTGAGTGGCAGTGATGAGTACTTTAACATCGACCTAACCATATCCAATAGGGTTTAGTTTATCCTTTCTGAAACACCATTTGATTGTGGCATTCAAGGTGCTGTAAGTTGGGATAGAATGCCATATTCCATCATGTAATACTTGAATTCTAAATCCAAATATTCACCACATCGATCTGATCGAAGTATTTTCAATGATTTACCTAATTGCTTTTCATCTTCAGCTTTGAAGTCCTTAGACTTTCTATGCATTAGGTAAGAATATATATATATCTTGAGTAATGGTCAATAAAAGTGACAAAATACTCATATCCACCTCTAGATTGTACATTTATCGGTCCACGAACATCACTATGTACTAGCTCAAGTGATTCCTTGGCTCTTTGGCCCTTTCCTATGAAATGTCTCTTGGACATTTTTCCCTCTAGACAAGATTCACAAACAAGAAGAGTCTCAGCATTTATTTCTCTCTAAACACTATACTTTTTTAACATGTTTAATCTATCTAGAATAATATGTCCCAACCTAAGATGTCATAGATACGTGTCATCATCATTATGAAAAACTTTTTATCGTTTCTTACTTTTAGGATTTACTACTTTTAAGCGATTCAAAATTATTTAACGCATGTTCAGTCGGTTTAAGCATATTCAGTTCATTCAAAACTTTTGCATGACAAATATTGTATCCATTCTTTGAAATAATAAACTGATTATTAATAAAAGAAACTTCAAAAGATTGTTCATGCAGTAACAAAAGAGCAATCAAATTTTTTGAAAATCCAAGAATATAATAAACATTGTTCAAAACGAGGAAATTATTTTCAAAATTAAGATGGATTGTCCCCAATGTTTTCAATAACACGAGTGCACCACTGTTAACTCTCATTATCACCTCACCATCAACAAGCTATC
Source organism: Datisca glomerata (assembly GCA_003255025.1). Classification (NCBI taxonomy): domain Eukaryota; kingdom Viridiplantae; phylum Streptophyta; class Magnoliopsida; order Cucurbitales; family Datiscaceae; genus Datisca; species Datisca glomerata. The sequence goes on along the minus strand of QANY01005263.1, from coordinate 2,596,673 downwards.
TTGTTGAATCAAGCATCTGCAAAGGAAAACATACATGATTAGTGGCTCTTGAATCCAATATCCATAATGACAAATCATATTTCAATGAACAAGTTTCAAGTACAAGTAAATCACATTTACCTTTCTTTTTCAGCTCGGAGAGATACTTGTTAGAGTTTCTCTTTCAGTGACATTCAACTCCATAGTGGAAATACTTTCCCTTGAGTTTGATGTCGCCTTTGTTCTTCTTGGCCTTGGGTGACTTTTTGGCTTTCTTTCCTTATTTGCTCTTACTTTTATCCTTACCATTGTTCTTCTTCCTTTTGATGTTCTTAACAACATTGAAAGAAGGTTTTTGCTTAGTAACATTTTCCTCACCCTCTTTGGTCATACTCTTGTTGAGTGACTCAAATATATACAGTTCGTTCAATAATTGAGTCATGTTGAATTTCAACTTGTTCATAACATAGTTGGTGGTGAACACTGAAAAAGCAGGTGTGAGCAATTCAAGTATAATACTAACTTGAGTTCGTTCATCAATGGTAAACCCTTGTACTTATGCCTCATGCATTATATTGATCATGTTCAAAACATGTTCACGCACAGAAGTACCTTTCTTCATCTTGGTTGTCATGTAGCTCCCAGTAGCCTCATGACAACTTTGATCAGATTGCTGCCCAAACATCGCCTATGAAGATTTCATAATCTCATAGGCACTTTCCATGCTTTCATGCTTGGTTCTCAATACATCATTCATGCTCACAAGCATGTAGCACTTAGATTTGTTGTTGGATCGAATCCAAGTATCAAACTTGTCCCTAACATACTTAGGAGTATTGGTAGTGAGCTCCTCAGGACATTCCTCAGTAAGAATAAATTTGTGGTTCTCACAAATTAACATCAAGTTTAAATTTGACTTCCATCTCATGAAACTATCACCATTTAATTTCTCAAATGCAAGTAAAGCAGTAATAGGGTTGCCCATGGTAGACATAATAATAACTAAAAAATAAAACATACATAATTCAATATTGAAATAAATATCAAGAATTCGGAATGTAAACGTGATGCATGAATGCAACATATTAAACACATAAATTTAATATTTAATAATCATGATAAAATAACCTAACAATTAATGTGTCACCTTAGGGTCGGTCAGATTAATTTTAGACTGTTTATGAAGCATTCTCATCTTTATTAATTAAAACTCAAAATATCTCATAATTTCTCTTTTAAAAATAAGGTATCATTTATTTGGTCAAGTCATAATTTTTCACTCAAAGATTAACTATTAATTAACAGTTAATTCAATCTGAGTGGTCTAAGTTCATTTGACTTTCTAAAGAGCCTAAGTCAAAATTAAGTGAACTTAGAATAACTAAATAATTACATTCATCAAAATTTAATAAAACTCTTTTAATAAAGTTGGTTATCCTAAAGATTACAATAACCTTTAGAGTGGTGTGATTACCAAGTTTTAACTAATTGAAATATAGCAGTTTACATGTAATTGATTTTTCAAAATAATTCATATAAACATATTAGGAAAGTCCTAATCAATCATGTTTCTACTCATGAGATGCATGATTAAATAAAATTATGGGGTTTCATATATGGCATGTGATCGACTAATGCACAGTCATGTTATCAATCAAATCAATAAAGATTTATTTAACAATTAAATAAAGAAATGATGAACCGAGTGACTATTGAGTATTTCTAAATTATAACATTTGAAGAAAAATAAATAATTACAAAAAGGACTTCTAGAATACATATTTTCCAAATAGCTCATTCACCACCAGAGATCCATCTTCGTAACCTTTAAGTTTTGATAAAAAATCTTTTAATTAGGATAAACAATTTTTTTAATTAAATAATCTCATTAATTATCTTTTTAAAATTAATTGAATTTGACAGTTAAAAAGAAATTTGATGACTCATCAAACTTGGGTCAAACTCAATCAATTAATTAATTTTAATTTTCAAAAATTAAAATTGATAATTATCCTTTTAAAAATCAAATTTCAAAATTCAAAATTCAAAATTCAAAATTCAAAAATTTCAAAATCAAAATATAAAATTTAAAAGATAAGGATTGGATTGGATTTGGGTTTTCACGACACATCGCAGGGGTATGGTAACACGATATCAGAGTTTTTGTGAAACTTCCCTTGCAGTAACAACAATTGCCTCCGACCATCCTCGTCACCATCGCTGGTAGTCCAACCTCCAGCATCATTCACGGAAGCGCCGCCACCAGTGCAAATGCTGGAGGCGTCGTGGACGTCGATTTTTCTGGTGACGTTGCTGCCGCTAAACTACCTGCGGCGCCTGTGCCGAAAAAAGTTTGGTGCCGACACCAGAATTCCTTTGCAATTCCTATTTTTTTCTTCCTCGTTCATCTCGTGCGCTCTTCGTCTGCTCACAATCAGAATTTTACAACATGATATTCAAAATAAAATTAGAAAAATTCCTATGCCTAAAACGGCTTCCACAAGAACTAAGAAAAAAAATAAAGAACAAAGCTTAAACCCAAAAGTCATCATACAATTAACAATTTATTGTTAACCATACATTTAAAAAAAATTATACATTCATTCATACATATCAAAATATATATTATGAACGATGCAAGAACACCCACATAGTAATTAATATACATATATATAAAGATCACTCTGATACCAATTATTGAAATCGCGCGGTGAAGGCATGGTGGTGTGGTTTATTAATCAAACGAATAATTGCGATGTTACGGTTTCCAAAAAAAATTATTGAAAAACTCTTTTTTCAAATCAGATCCAATATATATTTATATATTTAATCAAAGACATACATGGATATAAAATATACCTCTTGTAGTCTAATCAAGCTTCCATACAATACAACGGTCTTGCTATCCGATAAACGATAGACTTCGAGATCCACACCACGATCTTCCAAACCAATCCTTAAATACAATAGTACGGGTGTGGGCACGTAGAACATATCAAGAACATTATTCTGTCTCTAGATGTACTCAGCACATGATATCTAGATATTTTCAAGAATGATTGATTTAGGAGACAAAACTCTAATAAAAACAATTAAAAGTTCTTCACGGAGCTTTGATTAACTTTTAATCTCAGAGAGTTTCACCTCTGATTGCAAATGTGTTGCTAGCACGTTGAAGCAAGAATAATATCAATATTTTTTCTAGATAATGACATATAAGATTATTTAGGGACTTACATAAAATAATAAATCAATTACAAATGTGAAATTGAAATAAGACTCACTACAATTGTACAATACTGCAGTGCCACACGACACTATAGTGTGCCGTGAGGAGTCACAATGCCTCACGACACTGTAGTTCAAACAACAGATTTTAGGTGATTAAAATTTTTAATTATTACTTCATAATAATTCAAACATTATCTAATTTTATAAATTATATATTTTATCTCACTTATCAATTAACACAAAATTAATCGATATTATTATTTAATGATGAAGAAAATTACATTAAATAATTCAATTAATTAATTCTTAATTAATTAATCGTACATAATTATCTCATAATTATATACTTGCCCCAGAAATATAATTCCTTTTGCAAGTCATTTCTTTTCTCATGTCCTGAAATATTCACACCCTAGAATGTGTAGTGCAGAGATGTCTTGGGGACCATTGACCCATATTCCTAAGCTCCAATAAACTAGATTATTAATTAAACTTCTTAATTAAATAATCTTATTTATTAATTTCATTATTACTCCACTATAAATATGAAATTACACTCTTAGATATTACATAATATATTTACAGAGTATTCTCATGTAGTCCATTGATATAATCATTTCATATACTTATGTCCTCCAATTATTGGTTCGTATATTAGAGCTGGTCAAAATTATTATTTTACCCTTCTAATTACCTCTTGATCCTTAAGTACCATTACTTCACTAGTGAATGATGAATTTATAATCGTATTATAAATTTGAGCTTAACAACCATTCAGTTCTAAAATAACACTTAAGGGAACCAATATACGATCTGTTAGGAAAGCTTGGATTTCAAATCTTATAAGATCATGTTCGTAGCCATCCATACCACTGAATCTCCAAAACAAAATTCATTAGCCTATTTTACAAACAAACCTTAACGAGCGAATCAAAAGATCCAGTAAACATGTATAGGAGTTCATGAGTACTCACACTACAACAAAAAAAGGCTACAATAGCGGTCAAAAAATGCTATCATAGGATTTTGATAGCGTTTCTGAAAATGCTATGTATACCGACGTTATTAACAGTCCGCTACCTATGTAGCATTTTTTAAACGCTAAAAAAGCCTACGGTAGTGTTTTTTAAATGCTATCAAAAGCTTTATATAGCATTTTAAAAACGCTATTATAAATGTTGTAGGTTTCTTACAGGGTTTTATAAATGCTATTGTAGGTCTTTCATAGCATTTTATAAATGCTATCGTAGGTCTTTCAGAGCATTTTCATTACTTTTGTTTTGTTAGTATTATTAAATATTTTTTATAACTTTTTTATTACTTATACTTACAATTGTAGAAATATAAAAAATAAATAACTTTTTAGAAAATATCACCAAAATAACAAAATCACATATCATTTTACTTAATTAGTCAAAATTATTACATACTAAATGTCTAATAAAAATCACATCTCGAAATGATAATTACATATTGATTTTTGAATAGAGCAAGCAAAATTAATTTTTCCAAAAAACTAAAATATTGTATAAATTCTCATCTAGATACTGAAGGTGGAGGTACTCTAGGAGGTCCACTTGGTGATTTTTCTTGGTGAGGAGATGGTGGCACAGGTAACTGTCATGGTGATGCTTCAGGACAAGATCAAAGTATTTGTAGATACAGTATTTTATCTAGTCCAATACTTTGAATATACACATTTTTCCTCATATACTAGTTTAAGAATATGTGTATGATTTGAAAAAGACCCCATTTCTAAAATAGAAAAGTAGCCCAATGACTAAAAATGAAAAAAGAGTCCAAAGACTGCAAAATTAAAAGGAAGCAAAGGGACTAAAAGTAAAAAGGTAAATCCTAATTTTGCCTATAAATAGAAAGATGGTCTTCACTTGAGGAGGAGGCTTTCGGAGTGAGAAAGAGGTGATATTTTAGAGAGAGAATGAGAGTGATCTTTTTAGAGAGTGTGTGTGAGAAATAAGAGAGATTTTGTTAGAGATAGAGGAAGAGAGTTTAAATTTCTATTTCTTTCCTCATCTTCTCCCAGTCTTTTGTCCTTATTGTAATTTAAATTTCTTGCACATTAGCTAATAATATTATCTTGTTCTTTATTCTTCATCCTTTATCTTTCATACTCATGTAGTGTATAGTTTTTGTTTCCTTTTCCATATATAAGTATATGTTCCTTCTTCTTCATCTTTTACTCTTAATCTTGAGGTTTATTTTGTGCATTGATGATTTTTCTACAAATTTGATAATGAGATATCTTTTTCATCAACTCAATCAATGAGTATGATGATAAAGCGTTTGAGGAGTACAAAATTAACTCAATGTGATCAACCCTTTAACGGGTTGAAAGTGTACATTTGATGCAAAAATCTCCTATGATAATTTTCCGTCCATAAAAATGCATAAAATATAGAGTTAAACATCTATATAAAGATTATACAAAATATTTGAGCTTTGAAAATTTTTAATGTTCTCATAAGTCTTTTCACTTTTTAGATCTTGTTGTTATTTTAGTGAAACTTGTTTGAACTAGTTATGATCCATGAGCATTCCTTTATTTTTTATTAGTAAGGAAGGAAAAAAGAAAATAATGATAATTAGTGAACTAAGTAGTCTAAACTAAAAAAGGGGTGTATTTATATCCAAATAAATTATTCAATTTTAAAATTTTATTGACCGTTTTTTACATGACGATCGGTTGAAGTAAATTACCGTCAGAAATTTTCTGCTATTTGAATAACAATTTGAATAACAATTATTGAAGAAAACAAAGAAATGGTAATTAGTAGAAAACTTAGTCAAAAGGTATACTTATTTTATATATAGTTGTGAAATTTTATAGTTCTAAATTATTATATATAAAGAAATTCAATATAACTTTATTTTTAATATTATAATTATACTAAAAATTTAATAAAAGTAAAAGAAAAATTAGAGGATGTACCCTCTCTGTCCCCCCTCCCGTTTTATTTTTTTTCATATTCATTTTATTTTAATATCCTCTCTTTTATTTAATTTTGTATATTTATTTTAATATTCATTTCACTTTACATTTTTTTATATTTCTCTTATTTTACATGTTTTGCATATTCATCTTCTAACTTATATTTTCTCCATTTTGTCATCATCAACTAAATGTGATTCTAACTTTTTTATCTATTTATTTCTTTTACCATTTTTAGTTATTAATATAACCTCTGTTTAGATATTTATTTATGTAACTCTCTTATATTATCATGTTTATGCTCCATTACGCATTCATTTATGATAATACAACATGTATATTTCGTGTCACAAAATTACATGTCAATTGAAATTTTATCATCTTTATCAATCTTCTTTTACTAAAAATTCATGTGACAGACTTTGAGTTTTTTGGGATATCAAATTTCTCAAACTAGTGAGATGAGGAGTTATCTTTTGGATACCAAGAATAACTCTAATAATGCTTTGATCTTTAAAAAAATTAAAAGATACTTTTCAATGGACTTTGTACCACCCATTGAAGATCATTTACTTTGTTTCATTTTGTGATACAAGACATACCTAATGGGACATTCAAAATTGAATTCCTTTAACATTATTTTAAAATATAATTTGGATTGTATTTGATTAAATTTGGTAACCATTTTTCATAATAGGTGTTGTAGGGTGCTAATACCTTCTCCACACGCAAAGGACTCCCGAATCAACTTTGAATTTTCACAAACCAAATATTTAATTTTAAAATTGGATGACCAATCATGCCCTAAAATGATTGGTGGCGACTCTGAATTTTTTTTCTCCATAAATAATTTTTCAATAACCGCTACGCGCCGCATGCACGTTGCAACAGCTTGGTGACTCGACTAGAGAGGTAATCGGTCTAACTAAGTTTAGATCGAGAGTCAACCCAAAATTTTATCATATGTTATCCCTTTGTGTGGTTCTTTATTTGTTTATTTAATTCTTTATTTTTTTCATTCATTCTTGTGATTATATATAGTTTATTATTAATTATTTTTACGATGTACATTTCTTTACATACTTTCTAATTTCATACAGATGAACTAGACATATACCCAGGCTTTTCCTTTAGTATTAGCCAGAATGAGTAGTGGAATGCCTTCATGGAATTGCGGTTCTCGTGCAGGCTCATAAAAAATTTCATTCAGGTAAACCCTTTTGGGATACCATTTGGGGGGCCTTTTTACTCCATTGGGATAACAGTGTGGACAACCTGGGAGCATGGTAAGAACTTTAGGCCCTAACCACACTTATCTCCACAACTTTAAAAGTCCACTCAAAGGCCAAGTGAAAATAAATACTAGGGTCATCCAAATGCTAGACATGACACTTTGAATTACAATGTGTTATCTTTTAATTGTCATATTTTTTATGAGCTATCGCCATCATCATCGTATCATCATCCTCACCATCATCATCATCGTTATAGATATATCATTTTCATTACTTCATGCAACATTTGTATTGTTGACATTTTAGCATACAAGTTAAATAAATTTTTTAGTGACAAGATATTTTTCTCTTAATATTTTTTTTCTTTCATTGACATTAACATCATCCATTATGTGGTTTAAATTTATGATTTCTCTCCATCACATTCATCATAAGTTTATTATTTCTTCATGCATTATAGGATTCATGCTTTGCTTCATGCATTATTCGTCCATTCTTTCCTTCATGCATTGTAAGTTCCTTCCTTCATGCATACATTAATCTAGATTGTTTCATCAATTGTGCACCTCCATCATCCTAAGAAAACACGATCTCAAGCTAGAGTTATGGATGAGCAAGAAAAAGAGAAATCGCAAGAGGAAATGAGGCAAGAAATCACAGAGTTGAAAGAGCAAATGGCTAGCGTCCTGGAACTCCTTGCCACTAACAAAGGAGAAGCTTGTTTTGAGAGTCCGCAAGGGGCTCGATCGTTTCAAGATTGACTTCTAAATGATACTTCACTTTACCCTCTTGGATTCTCTCAAACCTATTGATGTCATCGGGCAGACCAATTCCAGCGTTCTCCGTCGAAACTAGTAAATGTGCAGCACTTCCCACTTCCATGTCCCTAGGAATTGATGCATTAAAAAAACCATGTACAACACTGGCACCTAGCCACAATCAAGTTTTCACCTCACGAGGAAAATATGATAATGGGTCAATCATCATACCTAATCTTGTGGGGCATCTCTCTTCATGTGATAACAAAAAAACTTGATGTCGTGAATATTTTGATGGTTGCAATGTATCAATATGTTCATATATTATTGTTACTTTAACTATAATTTTAATAATTCGGATGTCACTGAGATGCCAATACTTCTTAGGAACTTTCAAAAGTGACGAGTTAATGTCAATTTTCTAAAAGCTCTACCTAATGTTTGAAAAAACTTTTGTTATGAATTTTCTTATCGTGTTTCGTCTATTTTTAGTCCTCTCCTAGTTTCAATTCTAGTTTTGTTCCATTCGTGCTTCTATGCATTTCAAAATTAATGAATTCCAATGCTTCATTCAATAGTTGTCGTATTCTTCCTTTCACCTAACAAACCAACCCAGATTAGGAGTGATGATTTTGAGAATAAAAGTATTAGCAATATCAAATATAGCATTGACAATCTTATTTTCAGTGAAGAGATAAATGAAAGTGAAAATAGTCTTTTATCCGGTGAATAAAGACATTATAAAAAGTATTATTCTTATCTGATGTCATCTTCTTGTTGAATTTACTTCTAATTAGAAATGATGGAAAGGCGTTCTTTCTTTTATCTCACATACTTTTATCCATTCAAGCCCAATTAAGCCTTAAAAAATCTTCATTACATGACACTCAACATATGATCATTTCCTACACTAGGGCAATTATTCTTTTTTGTCAAAATACATGTCTCAAAAGTTGAAACGTTTCTCAAATTGGGCAAAAGAAAAAGACCAAGGCGAAAAAAATGTTGCAAAAAAAAGTCAAAGCCAAGTGAGCCTTGTGATACTTTTAAGAGTGTCCTTTTACATTAGGGGAAAACTAGTTCAACAAAAATTCTGAAGGCATTTTTTCTAAACTCGAGGTAATTGTTGTAAAAAGTTCATATGCAAATATCCAATTTTGATTTCTGAAGACAAAATGTCAAAGCCCACAATGGGGTAGTCTTTGTTCAGCAAAATCCCCAACGGTGATCATTAGTTTAGACATATCATTTTCAGATGAATTTTGAGCCTTTGATATCCTTTCTTTTGGCAGCTATAAATCCTAGCTTACATTACAGTCCAAATGAAAGTCCTCCTCGGATAAAGAAGATCTATCTACAACAAGAGTATGACTTTAAATAAGTTAGTACCACAATATATATCTGTCATGAGTAAAACATCACCTTTCAAAAAAAAAAGAGTACAAAAAAAAGAGAAAAAGGAAATAAGAAGGAAATGAATGATCACTATGAGTGTGGAAAGTTGTAAGAGAAATGCTTTAGTTCTTATTCCACAATTTATTTTCTTATAACCTCTTCAAATCCTTATTTATCACCATTTTTTGTCAATAAGAAGCCTTTTAATCACAATATACATTCTATCATTCTTACTTTCTCCATTTCTTTCCTCCAACATTTAGAGCATGTAGATGACATTGTAAATTACTCTTGAAATTACTTAAAGCGTGACTTTTGGGAAAAATAATTAAGAGTTTGAGGTCATGGTGGAAACTTGAAAGGGCAACATGACGAAATAAAAGTTTGAGGTAATGGTGAAAACCTGAAAGGGCATCATTGGCGAAAGAAAAAGGAAGGACAAATGCACTATATTATATATATATATATATATATATATATATAAGAGGGTTTGAAGTTATATGAAAGGACGTCATAAGCAAAAGGGTAGCATTGAAGTAACAAAGTAGTATAATCATAGCAAAAGCTTAGTAGAACACTATTGGATGTTCTAAAAAATTGGTAGTGAAGAGAAGAAGCAAAATAAAAAAAATCATTTGTTTGTCTCCATCATCGACAGAACCTGAATACTAGGGCATGATCTAGTATAAAGGAGCACACCATTTTCTCTGTCATATGCTTGATACATCGTTGTCTATGATCCTAGCCGAAGCGACTATTTTGAAGGATGATGGAGATGACCACAATGGTCCATTTTCCAAAAAAACAAAATAAAAAAACCATCATAAGATTTTCTAAAAATGTTCGTAATCATGCATGGTGTTCACGCTATCATGATCATCAATTGCATTATCAGTCAAGAATTTCATTGCATAAACATGCATCATACTAGTTGTTTTATTTATATCAAATCATCAAGAACATCCATTTAAAATCTATGACCACATTGGTCAACTTTTTAAAAAATCATCAAATAATCTTTTTACAAATGTTCACGAATGCATAGCATGCATTCAAAATCACTACTTTGCATTATATTTAAGAATTACATTACATAGACATGTATCATATTGCTTTATTTTGATACAATTAACGTGCATGAATCATCTCACAATATTCTTTTAAAATATACACATGACTTTCCAACATTTAGAGTATGCATTAGTCCAGCTCTAGCTACCATATGAATCTCATATAAATCAAATCAAATGTCACTTCATTTTTTTCGGTTAAATAGAACCTAACTTTGTAGCGGTCGAAGCCCGATGTTAGCGCCCGGTGAGTTTTAATTAATATTAAATCAATTCTAAATTGAGTCAAGATCAAAGCCTGTGTCTATCCAGATCCATTTTCCTTTCAAATTTCATCAGTTAAATCGAACCTAACTTTGTCGTGGTCGAACCCTGGTGTCAGCGCCTTGTCCATTTCCATTAGTATGGTTAAATTGAACCCGAATTGAGCCAATGTCGAAGTCTGTGTCTATCCAGGTCCGTTTTTTTCAAATATCTTAGTTAAATCAAACCCGAATTGAGTCGAGGTCAAAGCCTGCATCTATGCAGGTCCATTTCTTATCAACTATCTTTGGTTAATTTAAACCTGAATTGAGTCGAGGTCGAAGCCTGTGTCTTTCAAGTCTGTTTCCTTTCATATATCTCCAGTTAAATCAAACCCAAATTGAGTCGAGATCGAAGTCTGTGTCTATCTAGGTCCACTTTTTTCCAACTATCTCCAGTTAAATCGAACCCGAATTGAGTCAAGGTCGAAGCATGTGTATATCCACGTTCATTTTCCTTTCAAATATCCCAGTTAAAACAAACCGGAATAGAGTCAAGGTTGAAGCCTTTGTCTATCCAGGTCCACTTCTTTTCAACCATCTTGGTTAATTCAAACCTGAATTTAGTGAAGGTCGAAGCTTGTGTCTATCCGGGTCCGTTCTCCTTTCAAATATCTCTGTTAAATCAAATCTGAATTGAGTCGAGCTCGAAGCCTATGTCTATCCAGGTCCACTTCTTTTCAACTATCACCGGTTAAATCGAACCTAAATTGAGTCGAGGTCAAAGCCTGTGTCTATCTAGGTTCATTTTCCTTTCAAATATTTTCGGTTAAATCAAACCTGAATTGAGTCAAGGTTGAAGCCTGTGACTATCCTGGTCTATTTATTTCCAAATATGTTCGATTAAATCGAACCCGATTTTGTTACGGTCGAAGCTCGGTGTCAGCACTTGATCCGGTTCAATTATATGATTAAATCGAACCTGAATTGAGTCAAGATCAAAGCATGTGTCTATCCAGGTACGTTTTCCTTTCAAAATATTTTCGGTTAAATCGAACCTGATTTTGTCACGGTCGAAGCTCGGTGTCAGCGCCTGGTCCATTTCAAATAATATGATTAAATTGAACCTGAATTGAGTTGAGGTCGAAATTTATGTCTATCCAGTTCTACTTCTTTTCAAATATCTAGAGAGAGAGAATGGCCCCAAAACATAAAAAAAAAAACTTGCATCCATTTTGGGCAGAATAAGACATCTAAATACTCAACAAAGACCTCACACCCAAACTAAGGGGAAATAAAGTATGAGGATGGAATTTTAAAGACACAAAATAATGTTTTATAGATTAAAATTCCCTAATTGAAGATACATCAAAAGAGATGAATATCTTTATCAGTGCATATTGTGTAGACTCCACTTGGTAACAACATAATATAAAGTTCATGACAATAAATTCATATGCCAATGCCTCCCGCAAAAATAATATGAAGTTAATAGTATATGACATACCCACCCCATGAGGCTTAATTGTTTAAAAACTATCGTACAGCTCCTCATCAACACATTCATGATCAACAAGACCAATTCAAGAATTAAACTTGCTTTTCCCTATCTCTTACGACCTTGTTAAGTTTATATTGTCAAAAAAAGAACAAATAGGTAAGTATTTTGACTGAAAAACACCATCAAAATTAGTACTCACATGGATATAGTACACATTTTATCATATACAATAGAATCAAGTGAATTTGTAACAAGTTCCCTGACGGTGGTGTAGAGGCTCTTCCCAGGCAGCTGAAAACTCAGACAACATGATAGTAATTAATTAATAACATAACACTGATAGGAGAGCAGTATTCTGGTTTAATAAGCATCCATACCTCCAATATTATTCTTCTAATATTGCTTGGGAAAATCTAAGCACACCACCAAATGAAAATCAAAATGTTCGCACAGAATACCGCCGGCACCACCTAATCTAAGCACACCACAAGCAGTTAATCCTATAAATAGAACAATACAAATGATTTTACACATAATACCAATACGCGAATGAACAGACGAAACCAAATTAGACCATATATCTAGTTACTCCAGTCGCGTATAGTTAAAAGCAATTACTCCTACTAAGAGATCATAAGGGAATTAAACTAAAACCACTATAGAGTTTATTTCCCTATATTCTTCACATGTTTAACACTTAAACAATATAATATGAAAAAGAAGGAAAGAGTAACATGAATGTATTGTTATTTATTAGAGTTGGATGTTTGCATTGTATTATTTCTCGGAAGAGACAATTATCGACCATGTACCAGCTAATTCGTTCTAACAAAATTCTTTACTCACCATGGCTTCAAGCGATTTCCTGTTGGTTTCTCCTGCGAAGTAGATATAATAAGAATTCAGCAAATGAAACAAGAATCAGCATTGATAACACACACTTCACTTTTCCTGACAAATGATAGAGCTTAACCATATAATTTCATTTCTAGCATGAGAAAATGATGGAAACGTGATAGATGTTGCTTCTGTCATTTCAATTTCATCTTATTTCCATGTTAAAGATAGAGAGATACGGGAGAGAATCTAAGACATAGAGCTGAAAGAGAGATCAAGTTGCAAGAGAGACCACGAGAGAGGTTGAGAGAGAGCGTTGCCTCGCGAAGAGAGCTCTGTGAGCTTCGTCGCAAAGAGCGCTCTGTGAGTGTCTAAGAGAGAGATATGAAGGTTTAGGTGGGTTTGGGACAAAAGAGTTCAAATGTCTTTCAATTAATTAGGCGGGTTTGGGATTTTTGTTCCCCGCCTCCATGCCCCGCGTTAAAAGCTCATCTCTCATAGCGTTTTAGAATAAATTGCAATCCTTCAGTGCTTATAAAGATCCAGTCAAAGGTAACTAACAAAATTCAGAAATGGGCCATACTTAATGGATTTGTTTCCTCAATGTGGGGAAGAAAATTTTCATTTAAACTTATATTTTTATTTTCTTTAAAACTAAGCAAATTGCTCACACGCTGGATAACATGTTTTAGCATAGTTTTCTACAATTTTGAGATCAGTTAGCTCATATGAAATGCACAAAAAGAAAACAAATTTACTACAAAGAACAATTTAACTGCACATTATCCTAATCTCTTGAATCAAAAGTGGACATGAACATAAAAGTGTACTAAAAACCCATGCAACTATCAACTCAATCTTTAAATAGAAACTGTGTACTAATAATAATTTTTCAAATCAAGTAAGCTCAAGATATTTAATTAGATGGGGACACTACTACAATTTTGGCTTACAATGACACCCACATATATAATACAATGGAAGGTCTCTAAAATTTGTCAAAGAAAAATAGAGTAGGGTGGGATAATTTGGATGCGATGACAGCTAAAAAATTAACTGTAAATAATGTATTATCTACCATGACAGGTATAATAATCACAAACATAGTTATACATACCCATTTATGCTACTTACAAAAATGCCACATATATAATACTAATATTTCTCATGTCATCTCTCAGAGATTATATCCTCATCTAGAACTCTCTCTAGAGTGAACTCTCTCTCTCTCTCTCTCTCTGGAGTGAACTCAAAGCTCTCTTAAACTCCTATCTCACTCTCATCCTGCTCTCTCTCTCTCTCCTTCTCTCCCTCTCGAGCTTTCCTCTACACTGCTCTCTATCACGTCTGTGCACTGCTCTCACTCACTATGTCTCTCTCTCTCGATACTCCTCTCTCTCCGCTAGTCGTTCTTCTCTGATCTATTCTCTCTCTTGAATCTCAGCCTCCTGTGATAGTTCTCGCTCTGCCATGGTGAATTTGTAGGTTTTTTCATCTTTATTTAGTATTATTTGTTCTGATTTAGTTTTATTGAGATTTAGGGTTTAGATTTTAAGTTAAGGTTTCGAGTTTTTTTTATTTATTTAGGGTTTAGATTTAGATTTAAGGTTTAGAGTTTTCTAATTTATTTGGTTTCTCGATTTGGTTGTAAGGTTTGAATATTATGTTTTCTAGATTTGAGCCATGCATGTTACTGGGAGTTAATGGTAGAGTAATTTGCAATCTTGTGTTCCCAGTGTGGCTAATTACTGTATGTTTTGCTATTTTTCTAGTTTGGTCTACATTGAAGACTTCTGGGGCTGGGATGGTTTTTTGGAAATTGGAATCAGAAGAAATCTTGAGAAGTGAGTTTGTATTTGTTAAATGGTGAAGGACTCTTACAGTTATATGCCCGATTGTCTAAGCTTCTGGGACTCCATGAATCATATGTTGTTCTTAAATGTGATTGTCAGCACAATAGCAACAAACTTTAA
This sequence comes from Datisca glomerata, assembly GCA_003255025.1. Lineage (NCBI taxonomy): Eukaryota > Viridiplantae > Streptophyta > Magnoliopsida > Cucurbitales > Datiscaceae > Datisca > Datisca glomerata. Next base: position 2,581,502 of record QANY01005263.1, on the reverse strand, counting down.
GTGTTATACTGAGATGAAATAATTTTATTTTTTATAATTGCTTATAACTATTTTCTGAGTATCTGATATTTTATTTAAATGTGTCCATTTTAGAGTGAGTAGTTCATTGATCACACCTTAAGTTTTTTCTTGGAGTTGGCATCAAGGTAATTTATATTTCTTTATTTTAATTAAAGAGTTGAAGTGAGCCAGTCTAGACTACTTATGGTATAACTCTCTTTTCTTTTCATTTCAGTTTATTGTTTTGGGGTTTCTTTGTAGGTATATGACAGGGAAACTACCTTGGAACTTAGACACTGTTAAATTTATAGTTGCAAATCATATAGTAAGTCCATCTTTTAATTGTTTATACTTTTAGTAATTGCTTTTATTTTAATTTGACTCTATCCCTATTAACGTCATCTTGTTCTAAAGGTTTTCTCCTCGAAATTTAATTTTAGAGAGAGTAGTTTCCTTTTTAGAAGAATAGCGATGTTCATGGAGCAAGACCACCTTCTGTTACACCATTGGTTGGCTAATCTTTGTGGAGGATAGCCCTGTGAAATTCAAATCTTCAATGGAACCATTTTTGCAAGTAACACTCTCTGGCAACAAACAAGTAGCTTCACTAGCAACTTGATTAATCTATCATTGATAATGGCTCAGCTAATGATGTTAAAAATGGATGATTTATCTTCATTATGCATAAACTGGTCTCTAATGGCTCACCCTTGTAGAGTTGGGTCAGTTTCTTTTCTTGGGATTCTACCAAAACCTTTAGCTTTTTCCAACTCCAACAAAAAACGGAGTAATCTTGGAGTAATATGGGTCTAAGTTGCAGTAGAGCAGCAAGCACAGAAGACCAAAGTAGCATTTATCAGAATTGGCACTAGAGGAAGGTACTTCATATCTTGTCTTTTCTCTTCGATTCAATTTCCTAGAAAAGTGTTTTCTGCTATAACGCACAAGTGTAATTCTTACTTGAAATTTCTCGAAGAAACATAGTAGCAACTTTAAATGTGCTCTTTAGCTAAGTTATTTGAGTCTGTGTTTTGTTGCTATCAAATTGGTCTTTGGATCTTACATTCTTGTAAGTTGATCATTTTACCCTTGATACAGGCAACATTATGTTCTATAAGGATAATAAAGAAAGTACCAGACCAGTTGCTATTTCATCTATAGCACTAGAAAGTCTAACATATATATTCTACCCATGAACTTGGATGCAAGGCAAGTTGTTGTTCTTCTCTTTGTTACTTAGAAAGTCTAAATCAATTTAATCGATATTTGATAAGACAATGTAAGTTTTTTATTATCTTTTTACTTGTTACAGGAACTTCCCAATCGTAAAGAAGCGCTCATTGTATCTCCTTAGCCATAGAGTTCACTTCCAAGGCACGCCAAAATGAAGAAGTTTGAGAACTTAAAAGCCTTGGTGAAAGTCTTTTCATTCAGCCCTCTTCTATCAATTTATTATGATATCTCATGTCGTGGAAGTAATTATTTTGTTGAATCCATGATTTAAATGTAGTGATGGCAGGATATGAGTGCTGAAGTAATTATTTTTTTAATGAACCTTTATTTTTTCTACTGTCATATTAACAATAGTTAAATAAATGAAATTTTATAGTTACATTTTATAGTTCTCTTGCCAATCACTTGAAAACTCTTTTCATTTGTGATGAGTGGTTTAGTTACACTCCATAGTTCTCTTTTACTTGGTTAGTTACTAAGAAGCCGAGCCTACTTCTTATTTGAGATTTGTACTTTTGGTGTGAGGACCTGAGGTAGTTTTATTGTATCTTGCCAAGGTCTATCTCAGCTTAATTTTTACTGACGAATACACGTTGGAAGGCCTGACTTTGTGTCATGGGAAGGCAGTTTTTGTCTTTCAATGACATTTTTATAAAAAAAAATTATGGGACTATTAAATTACGGGGATTCCCCGTCATCTAATGCCTTTTTGCAGGACTTTTTGATTATGCGAATTGACCTTTTAATGACGGGGATTCCCCATCGTCTAATATCTTTTTGTGAGAATTTAAATGACGAGGAATCCCCATCATTAAATGCCAAAATTGAGATTTTTTAATGACAGAGAAGGTAAAGATAGATGGGTAGATGACAATCATTCAGCCGTTAATATAGGGTTATGATGATGGGTTTTACCTGTCATCTAACCCCCATTTTTGTTGTACTGGGAAATGATAATTTACTCACCTAGGTTTGGATCTTGTTGGGGCGGTGTTGTGATTTTGAGTTAAATTCCAAATTTATTATGGGTGAATTTTGATAAGTTTAAGGAAACTCAATTTGAACCTAGACTATGCTTGATGCCTTTAAGAAACTAGTAGGTTAGGATAGGCTTCTCATACTTTCCTTTTGTAAGCTTTTTTAACCTGCAATGATCAAATTAACAAAATAGCATAGGAGAACACCATTTGAAAGAGAGTCAAACTCAGAGGATGAGAAAAATTTATTATCTTAGATGATAAAAGCCACTGTAATTTCTATTTACCTGACTTCAACAAATTGAATGGAGGGATGCAAACAACGTAGACATGGTGTAAAAACAATGATACCATTCTATAACTAATCTTTCCCAACAAATTCATTGTCATGTTATAACAATATTCTCATATCTAGGACAAGATTCCAGTATTAGTAGCCTCTCAATGTAGTCCAAGTAAGGGAATTTCAATTCTTGAAATGAAATAAAAATAAAGAAACAAAACTCAATAGCAATAAATATTCTACAATGAAAAAAAATACTATGTAAGAACTTAAAAGAATTATGTCCAATGACCCAAAACAATCTAGTGTATAAAAATTTACATCCTAGCACCAACCTCCTCCTAAACCCATTAACTTCACCAATCACATCCAGAAAAAGAACACAAAAGAAAGGAAAATCAAAACTCTAAATTAATATTGAAGAAAAATTGCTTCAACTAAAAGGAATCATATTAAAAGATTAAAAAAGGAGGAAAAGGAAACACACAAAAACCCAATCAGATACTTTAATACATGGGTAGAGAATGAGAGCACTTCACATGGGGGAAAAGAACCTAATCCCCAAATCAATTTGAAATCATAAACTATTCTCACATTGCCATCTCCTTGTCTTCAGCTCTGTAGAGGTGGAAGTTACGCTAACCTTAAGCTCGAGCATTGAAGCTCGTAGAAAAGAAGAGAAGAGGGAGGGATCTTACTTAAATCACATATGAAAGAAGGAGAGAGTAGAGTAGAGAGCCTTCCCAAAAGAGTAGAAGAGAGAAGCTTACCTAAATCTTTAGCTGCAATTGTGGTGAGACAAAAGGGCTTTGAGAGAAAGAGCTGAGAGAGAGAGAAAGTGCTGAGAGATAAATCTTCAAGAGAGCTGAGATATGTGTGTGTGTGTGTGTGTGTGTGTGTGTGTGTGTGTGTGTGTGTGTGTGTGTGTGTGTGTGTGTGAAAGAGAGAGAGGTTTAATATTTAATTAGGTGAGTTTTGAGAAATAATTGGGCCTTTGACAGCGTTTTGTGCTTAAATCTGATCATTCAATGCAATAAAAACACTTAATTGTTGTAGTGTCTGGATTCAAACTAATCTATATATGATCATCACTTTGATATGTATGAAATATTTATGATAAATTGTAAGTTAATAAAGATATTAATCCACATCGGTCTTGTCATATATAATCTAATTATATAAAGTATTTTCACTAATATGTCTATCCACATCAAAGATCTGGATCTAGATCACATGCATTCATAATATTTAGTGAACTGTACCAGCAACCATTCATTAAATATTATATTTTACTATGTTGCAGACTATTTTATTCATTATCTATGATCTTAATTCTCTCGTACTTATATAGGATCATAATCTCATTAATGAATACGAGATTTTCATATATTTATATACAAATTATTCAACAATAATTAAAATGAAAAATTATAAGAAAAATACAATTTCATTAATTTCATATTAAAAATATCTAAACACATGCTTTGAGGACACTACGTCTAACAAAGAAACTTTAGAACACCCTAAATGGAATAGTGCGATGCATGAAGACTATAATGCCCTTATGCTTAACAAAACTTGGCAGCTTGGTCCTAGATCTACCAGCATGAATGTCATTCAAAACATATGGATCTTTAGAATCAAACACAATGTTGATGGTTCAATTCTCAAGTACAAGGCATGGCTTGTAGCAAAGGGATTCCAACAAAATTCTGGAATAGACTACTTTGACACTTACAGTCCAGTTGTAAAACCTTCAACAATTCGCATTATCATCACTCTGGCAGCAACTTTTGATTGGGACATACAACAGATAGATATTAATAATCCATTATTGAATGGAGAACTTCAAGAAGAGGTATACATGTATCAACTCACTAGTTTTTAGCACCTTGTTTTAAAAGATCATATCTGCAAATTAACTAAGGCTTTGTATAGGTTAAAACAAGCTCTTAGAGCTTGGTTTGAGAAACTTCAAAGAGGGGTTCTAAACTCCAAATTTGATTCTTCCTTGTTCATTTATAGATAATAGCAGCAAATTGTAGATGACATTCTTGTCACAAGAAATTATAAGCAGCTTATCAGTCAAGTTATCTCAAATTTGAATCAAAAGTTTGCTCTTAAGAGACTTGGTTCACTGAACTATTTTCTTGGCTTTGAAGTATACAGGGACTCTATTGGGTTATATCTCACTCAAGGCAAGTATATAAGGGATCTTCTCTCTAGAACTAATATGACAAAATCAAAGCCTTACCCCACTCCCATGTGCTCTTCTGTCAAGCTTTCAGCTACTAGTGGCATTCCTTTCTCAGATTCTACTCTATACAAAAGCACTTGGGTGCTTTGCAATATCTTACTCAATCCAAACCTGATATTTCCTTCTCAGTTAACAAGCTTATTCAATAGTTACAAGCTCCAACTACTGAACATTAGAGAGCTTGTAAACACATCTTGAGATATTTAAAAGGAACTCTTAATCATGGCATTGTGTTTAAACCTATTAAAACTCTTTCTATTAGTGGTTTTAGTGATGCAGATTGGGCAAGTTGTATTGATGACAGAAGGTCTAGATCAGGTTACTACATTTTCGTGGGAGAAAATCCTATAATTTAGAGTTCTAAAAAGCAACATGTTGTTGCTAGGTCAAGTACAAAATCAGAATATAGATCTCTTGCCCAAACAGCAACTAAAATCATTTGGATACAGTCACTTTTCAATGAAATTGGTTTCTCTTTGCCTTGCTGCCCAACAATTTGGTGTGATAATATTGATGCTACCAATTAGCTATTAATCCTATTTTCCATTCCAAGACTAAACATATTGAGTTAGATGTCTATTTTATTCGAGAGAAAATTGTAAATCACCAGCTGCAAGTCTACCATATTCCCACGGAAGAACAAGTAGCAGACGCTCTTACTAAAGCTCTTCCCGAGCCTCATTTTCTAACTCACAGAACCAAACTTAAGGTGGTTCAATCCCCCTTTAGTTTGAGGGGGCATATTAAGCAATGTAATGAGCTAAAGTCAGTAGCTCAAATTTAGTTAGACGGTTAAAGTTAGGTTAGTTAGTCATTATCATATTCTTTGTAACCATATTTATATTGTAGTCTCTGTGTTAGCAAACGTTAATGAACAAATCAGTTTTAATACTCTTCTCCTTGTATTTCTCTAGCTTCAACTATCTCTGCAATCTCTCTCTTCTTCATTCTCTTGACATTAATCTTCATTCATTCATTTTTAGGTTATTTTATAGACTGTCATTAATTATAGAAGAGATCATGGTTTTTTGGGTTATAGATAAACGACTTTTTTTTACATATTTTTGTTATTTTAGTTTTTGTAAACTTATAATATGAATTTTCATAAGATACTGAAACTCCTTCTAAAATTTACTGTTCTTGTCAATATTGAAAATTTTCAGAACTTTTGATGCGTTCTAAATACTGAAACGCCCTTCTAAAATTTACTGTGTGGCCGAGAAACTGTTTTATGTGTCAGTCTATTTTCATCTTTTTGACAGCCAAAAAGACATTGAAATGCTACAAAAATTTATATGCACGAGTATAAAGTAATATAATTTACTTTGGTAAAACTGTAATATTTTTAGGAATATGTAGGATTTTCTACGGTTGTTCTACGGCATTATGTTGTAAAGTTGGTTTTTGATTCAATGCATGATCATCGTTCTACATTGGTTTAGTTTACGTTCTTTTGAGGAGATTGTATTGTTTAACTTATTCCTAAAATTTAATTAGTTAAGTTAAATTTCACATATGTAATTATTTGTTTGTTTGTGTGAAAATTTGTAATGAAACTATTTTGTGTTTTTGTCATATACGATATTTGTGATGTGTTCATAGTTCTCTTTTTGGTTACATTACTATGTGCTATGTTTTAATGAATTACACGCTCGATAATTTAATATGTATTAATATAAGAAAGAGTCCTACATGGATGCATCAAAGAAATCTGTCTGCGTGCCATTGAGCCACATAAGCACATGTTGTTCTGTTTCACTACATTTTACTTATCCTTCGAGAAAATTCTCTTTCATATGTTCTGGTTAGTCTTTGTGAGAAGATTTTATGGAACTAGTTCCACCTTCTTGAAGGTGCTAAGTTTTACTCGTGAGAAATGTCACTTTTAATTATCTTGCAGGCTAACAAATTACACATGGGTAATCTATGTTCTGTTTTAGTATTATGGCGAGCTCGAATGAAAGTTGTTTAGCGAACCCCGTAAAAAAGACATGAAAGCTCTGTTTTGTTATATATGTCCATATGTGATATGAAAGCTCTGTTTGTATGAAAAAATCCAACAAACTCTGTAAGAATGATTTGAAAATTCTTTCTTCATTACAGGTTCACTATGTGGTTGAGAATGTTGTTTGTTTTATGTGTAAATTTTACTTACTGGGTATGTACTCTGTTTTAGCATAAATTTTCAGATGATGAGAATGAAAGTGATGAATATGAAGAGTCCCCTGATTAAGGGCTCTGGCACATGACGAGAATTTTATTTACTTCTATGAATAAATTAGTATTTCGAAGTTGTTCATCAATTGTTTTTAATGATAGTTGCAATTGATTACGTTTAAGAAACTTACGTCTCAAGGTTTTTAATATTGAATTTTAGAGACACCTAATAAAAAGGTGTCATTTCATTAATAGATCCATGAGTTCTTTTCACAAAAGAACCTAGCTTCGGTGATGTTTTAAAAAAAAATTAACCTAAACTGATTTTGGGGCGTGACAATTATGGTATCAAAGGTAGGTTTGAACGACTTTGTAGACAACATTATTTTTGAAAATGAGCTTCCGTTTAAATTTTTTGGGGAGTCCATGCCAGAAATTAGGATTCTGATATTGTTTAATCTATGCAATATTGTTTGTGTGATGTGTGATCCTCTTAGATGATATGTGTGATTATTCCTTGGATAACTCTGATTCAGAATTTGAAGCTATTGAAATTGTAGATGTTAAATCAGCAATAATCATTAAATCGATTTGTTTGTTTAGGAGAAGTATGTTAAGAGACCATATTCGTAGAGGCCCAGTTTCGATAGAACATGCCTTGTTTTAAGGAGGGAATCATGTAGTCGTGTCTCACCTTAGACGACTAAAAGGTACCGTGATCAACCGAAATTCTTCCTACTGGAGTGGGGATTAGACCCTTAGGAAGATCTCATATCAAATGCACTGATTTAAGAAAATTTAGAAGATGACCTTGAGGAAGATCTAGTGGAAGACCCCTTTCTGATGATAGTTCAATATAGTGCCAGTATCGAATAGTAGTACAAGATTATTCTTGTTCTATTAGTTTTGGTAATAATTTTGCATGTTATGTTTACCCTATCTTTTATGAGTGCTTTTTATGCTATTTTAGGCATGGATTAGATATCGGCTAATTATATTAATATTTTATGCCATGAGCGAGAAGGATTGTTTGAACCTCCCAGTAAGTCATGGCTTAAAAATTTAAAGATTTGAATATACACTCCTTACCTAGTATCGTCTCTTTGTTACAAGCTAAACACTTGTTGGGTGTTGAATATTAAGATCTGTTGATGAGTGTGTTAGATACGTAAAAAGTAAAGTTATCTGTTGCTATGTAAAAATGGCTACATAACTCTATGAGATTTTTCTAAGGATTTACTGGGTTTTGCGTCCAATAGAAATGAGGAATTTTATATTGAGATTATTCTTGGAACTACTCATATTTGTAAAACTTTGTATCAGATAGCACCTATTAAGATAAAGTAGTGAATGAGCTACTATAAAAATTATGGAACAAGGTATTCATCCTCCTAGTGGTTCTCCTTGAGGAGCACAAATTCTTTAATCAGAAGAAGGATGTGGACACATAAGGCTTTCAATAAATTTCAGAGAACCGACAAGGTCACAACAAAAAACAGTATCATAATCCCCTCATAGAAGATTTTTCGGCCAGCTTCATGGACCATTTGTACTCTCCGAAATTGACTTGCAATATGATTATCACCACATAAGAGCGAAGATAGAAGATCCAAAAGATTGTGATTCGCACGCGCTGCGCTATGGTCTCTATGAGTTCTTTTCATACATTTTGGATTGACCAATGCCCAAGCATGTTCATGGATTTGATGAAACAAAATTTTCAAGACTTTTTGGATTATTTACTAGTACTTTCATTGGTAACATCCAGATTGACTCCAAATAAGTAGAAGAACATGAGGAACACTCAAAGACTATACTTTAGATTTTAAAGAACTAGACGATGTATGCCAAAATTAGTAAGTGTGAGTTTTGATTATCAAGATTTTCTTTCTTGGGGCATGTTGTTTCTTAAGAAAGATATTGTTCATCATTTAGAGATTTTAGGTAGTCGTCAATTAGAGGGTTATTATCACATGTTTGTAGAAATTTTCTCTATGATCTCTACACCGTTGACAGGATGACAAGAAAAATTGCAAGATACATTTGGTCTGGGGAATGGAAGAAGAGTTTTTAAGAGCACAAGTCCAGATTGGTGCTAGCTCTGGTTCTTACAAAACCCTCACGAAGTTTGAAAGTGATGCTTGAAATAGAGTTTTGGTTCTATTTTATTGAAATACAAGAAAATCATAGTCATTCTCCACCACAATTGAAAAGTTATTATCAAAACTACCCAACTAGATTTGGAGCTCCTAGGCGTAGCTTTAGCTTTAAGGATTTGGCATCTCTAGCTCTATGGATCGAACTTGAAAGTATACTTGGACACAAGAGCTTAGTACATGTTCATTAAGAAAGAGCTTAGCCTGGGACAATGTAGTTGGTTGAGACTTGTTAAGGACTATGACTAAATCATTAATTACCATGGTAAGGAATCGAGTTCGTTAGCTGCTCTTGATAGTACTCATCAATCTGTTCAAAATTATCTTGAGATCAAAATTGAAGATATTGGTTCATGATGCTTCATATAAGCTTCCTTAGTTGACTTTTAACATGCACTACAAGGATTCGTGAGGCTGAACAGATAGATTCTATATTAGTAAATACTAGAACATACGTGGAATGGGAGAAATGAATGAACTTTTCAGTTTCATGCGATGATGTGCTTAAGTTCAACGAATAGATTGGTAGTACCTGATGATGATGATGCAGATTTGAGGAAAGAATTCTTGTGAAAGCACACACTAATTTTTTGATCCACTTGGAAAGTACAAAGATGAACCAGGATTTAGGACAACCTTTTTTTTATTCTTGTAGAATAAAATGTGAGGCGTGATGTGGAGAAATTTATGGAGCAATGGCTTGCTGAGAAGTGAAGGTTGACGCCAGCATCCCTATTATTTGGGTTATAGTTATCAATCGACTAAGTCTGTCCACTTTCTACCTGGTCGGTTAGCAGTTCAGGTAATAGATCGTTAGACTACATAGTATAATATTATCTATCGTGATGGACCGTGACCCAAGGTTTACTTCCCAGACATGGCGTAATGTTCAAGAAGTTTTGGGTAAGTAAATTAAATTTTAGTAAAATTACAAAATATACTATGCAAGTTTAAAACGTTGAAGTTTCATTTCTAACTCTAAAAGTTTACCTTTTGATTTAAAACTAACATTTCCTCACAATCTGTTGTTGCCGTTTTGGCTTCTTAAATCTCACAGAAAAATTATGTCGTTCGGTATTTCACCTTACCCATTTCTTAGCTTTTCACTTCTTCCCTTCAAAATCGCAGAGCTCCTTCTTCATTGAGCTTGTTGTGCATCTGATCTGCCCACTGCTCGAACATTTATGAACTTGAAGCCCTTGTCTCTACAATCTTACATAAAAACTTGGTTCTAATTCAACGCATTAAAAAATCAAATAAATCTGGACAAACCCAAAAACCCACAAAACACTACACACCCAAAAAACCACAAATCTCAACAAAATTAAAAATCGTCACCTAAATAATCAAATCCACCATGGATGTCGGGGAAACCCAATTCCAAACACCCTCTTCAAACACAAAAACCCTTTACCCAATTTCATTTTGTGTAGTTCTCATCGGAATCAAGCTCGAATTATAACCCGAAATCAAAATACAAAAAATCAAGATTAGGGTACAACTTTTATGAAAATTTCCTTAATTCAATCAAATTGAATAAAGATTAGAGCAAGAACTAGAGTGCCATTACTGAGACCTCAATCATAGCCATCATGGATTCCATTTACAGTGCCATGGGTTGGCGCTTGGCTGCAGTCGGACTGAGAAAAACATCACCGAGTCAGAATGAGGGTGAGAGAATGAGAGGAGAGAGTGGCAAAGAGTGTGAGGCTGGGAATGAGGCGAAGAAATATGCGCGAATGAGATGGAGAAAGTGAGACGCACGAGAGAGGCATGAGAGAGAGAGTTTGTTGGGGAATTTTAAGTTTCCAAAACGAAGTTGTTTTGGCTGTACTAATGGCAACAACAACGAATTGTGATGGAAGTTTCGTTTTAATTCAAAAATGAAAGTTTGAAATCATATAAATAAAAGTTTAACATTATAAATGACAGCGAGTATAAACTTGGAGGATGTATTTTTTATAGTTTTTCCTTAAATTTTAACACAATTCTCACCCTTAGACTGATTGATAGATTAGAAGAATTATTTAAACACTCGGTGATCTGTTTCAAGATTGAGATGAACTTTTGAAGACGAGTGATTGTATATAATTGAGTTTTTTTTTTTACAATAATAGATATCATACAACAATTAGAATGACACCATTTGATACTTTATATTGGTGAAGGTGTCGTTCACCTATTCATTGGGATGAGGTTGGTGGAAGAAAGTAGTTAGGTCCAGAAATAATTTAGCAAGCGAAAGTTAAGATCACTCCTAGGAAGGTATGGAATAAAAATCCAAATGCTTTGAGTTGCAAGAAAAGTTATGCAGATGTCCATAGGAAAAGTTTGGAATTTGAGGTTGGTGACATTGCGCCTATTAAGATCACTCCTAGGAAGGAAGTTATGAGATTAGGAAAAGAAAGGAAATCTTAACCATTGTTCTATCGATCCTTTCAAATAGAAGCATCCTTGTGTTTGTGTGTTCTCATCTAAGAAAGATGTACAGTGCTCCCGGAGCACTTGCAAAGGATCAACGACGAGCTATATAAAGGATAAGAGAATGAATCCCTTATATATTCAAAAATAGAAAGTGTCTGGGGTTTGAAGTTCGGTTTCTTTTTTTCGTATGAATATTCAGAGTTAAAGACTATTTCAATGCTCCATTTCGCCATGCATAAATTGCACCAAATAAGCTAGTACGGAAATAATGTGTATAAATAAAGACCGTTTAGACATCAAAAAATTTATCTGGAGCAAATTGGAGTCATGGCCTACTATATAGCTCTAATATATTAATACTGGAGACATACATCATGTATACCCCAACCTTAAGGGGTATACATGATATGATGTCTTTAATATATTAATATTGCGTAAGCGTATTGCTAACATGCTCATGTTTTGAATTTATGGATCACTTCACCTAAGATCTAACCTATAAAGAAGTTTATATTCAAATATTAAACAAGAAGACTCAAGTGTTACATACTAAATAATACCTTTAGTCAAGTTGCTTTATAAGAACCACCAAATTGAGGAGACCACTTAGGAGCAGGAGGATAAAATTTATGCTCATCTCTTTAAGGTTTTCTTAGATTTTTTAGGACGAAATTTTTGTAAGGGGGAAGGATATAAGACCGGACTTTTAGATAATTGTCATTGTTATATAGTAGATTACTTCGATCAATATTACTATCTTCGGAATTATATTTTGTATTTTACGTTGTGGATAATGTTATCATATTGTTTATTAATGATTAACTAATTATGAAATGAAAAACTTTATTTTTGTCTCTACCATTTATAGTATAAGAATTAATGAATTTTTACCCACCCTTTTAATACCTCACGCTTAGACCTCACCCCACTCCGAATTTGGTTCTCAACATGTTGATTTTGTTGCTTTAAAGTACTTAGATAAAAACGAGATCTCTATAACTTTGTAAAATGTTGAAAGCTGATGTTTAAGCACAGTAGAGAAAGAACTGATCACCCTTTGGAACTTCTACCATAACATTTGGAGTCTGATCTTGTTGACAATGAAAACTTTCACAACCTTTTGATGCGTTTTAAATACTGAGACGACTTTCTAAAGTTTACTATTTCGGCCGAAAAACAGTTGTCTCTAGTTTCCTTTTTTTACAGCCAAAACTACATTGAAATGGTACATAAAATTATATGCATAACTCTAAAGTAATATATAGTATACCTTGGTAAGAATGTAAGTGTTAGAAGTAAGTAGGATTTTCAATTGTTGTTCTACCCGACATTGGTTTTTATTCGATGGACCATAATCATTCCAATGGTGCTTAGCTTACTTTGATTTCTAACTTATTCCTAAAAGACGATTAGATAAGTGAAGTTTCGCATATGTATGTTTGTTTGAAAACTTATATTGAAACTACTTTTGTCTTTTGGTGATGTACAATTAATATTTTGTGATGCGCTCTTTATTCTCTTTATCGTACATTATTATGTCATTATGTTTTGATGAATTACATGCTTGAAAATTTAAAAGATAAGAAAAAAACCTGCATGGATGCATGAAAGAAATTTGTCTGCCATTAGAGTCACTTACGCTCCTCTTTGTTCTGCTCCGCTATGTTTTCATTATCCTTCGAGAAATATCTCTGTTATATGTTTTTGTTAGTATTCGTGACAAGGTTTTTTTCAACTGATTCCACGTTCTTGAATGTGCAGAGTTGTATTTCTGAGAAATGTCACTTGTATTTACCTTACAAGCTAACAGTTAACATGGGTAACTACGTTCTATTTCAAGTGTGATGGCGAGTTCTAATAGAAGTTGGTCGGCGAGCTTTGTAAGAAAGTTATGAAAGCTTTATTTGTGTGATATGGATCCATGTGTGAGAATGTTGTTTGTTTACATATCTGTAAATTTTACTCACCAAGTATTTTATACTCACTATATTTTATTATAAATTTTCAAATGATATGAATAGAAGTGGTGAATGTGAAGAGTACCCTAGTTATGCATGCATTTCTGACACATGACAATAGTTTTATTTAATTCTTTGAGTTTCGTATTTCAAAGTTGTTCGTGATTTATTTTTTAAAGATATATGCAATATTGTTTACATTTAAGAAAGTTATGTCTCCAGGTTTTAATATTTAATTTTCAAAGCACAATGAAAAGGTGTCGTTTATTAATATAACCTTGAGTTGTTTTCAGAAAAAAAAAAAAAAAAAAAAGACTTAGCTTCGATGATGTTTTAAAAAAATTTGAATTTAATTGTTAACTGCTTTCGGGGCGTGACACATTCAATCAACAAAATCCAACAAATACATCGAGGCCTTCTTCTTCCTTACACTATCTTTCTCAATCAAACAAAAAACACTAAAAGCTAGATTGAAAGTTTTAAAACTAATCCGATTCTGACTATTGATATACTTTGTTATAGTATCAGCAACCGAATTACATTGTCTACTAATCCACCTAATAGCTATTCAACCAAACTTTTTCTGTCAGTCCCCTAAACCTCTAATCAGTGCAGATTTTATTTCTGAACAAGTTGACAACTATGCTAGAATCAGACTCAATCTGCCAATTAACCCAACTTGCAGAAACAGCTTTGTCAATATAGTCTTTAATAGCTAATAATTGTCCATGCACAATCTATGTTGTCTATTATAAATGATGCATCACAGTTGAGTTTAACAACTCCATCAGCAGTTGGGACCCAACCTGATCTCACCATGTCTGTATCGACTTTATTAGGATCAAGATCAGCAACACGAGGAGCTGAATCATTTGCTGGAAAAGACTCTTGACAGTTCCTATCAGCATTAAAAATAATTCTGATAGTCTCAACAAATTTAGACAGAAAAACCAACTTGTTTCTTGCCTTCCAAAATTGTCCAGAAAATAAATCAAAACTGAGAGGTAGCCAAACTACCACCATCAGATCTTTATGAGATAACTCTTATGTGATAAGTGGCCACCTCCAGCTTAAGGAGGTGGCCAACCAGTGACATGCAACACTGGGTCTCATGTGTGGTGTGATCTACTTTAGTTAGAATCTTTGGTAAAAAAATCAGATGGCACAGAGAATAATTCTATTTGGTAGGTGCAAACAGTGTGGTCCCAACATAATACTCTAATCTAATTATAACATGCTAAAAATCACATTATTAGTGCTTCTCAACTGTAACATTGAGCTGTTCCAACTAAGCTTCCATTTGCAACCCACCAGTAAATGGAAAATAGTCTGTCTCATCATAAGTTGGGTCTTGAATAACTCTCCTTTCAAACAGAATTTTCTTTGAAAAAAGGTAACCGACCATTCATTGCTTTCCACAGAAAGTGCTTACTTTTTGTGGAACCTCAATTTTCCAATATTGAGGTTGAATAGCGACTGAACTAGATGCACCAGAGAGACCATTTTGCATTTCTTAATGGATAGCTTGGTAGCATGTTTTAACTGAAAAGTCTTCATCTCTAATAAATGGTCAAATAATAACGTCCTCTTTGGGGACTGCAGCTAAAGATATAGAAACGATTTCCTTAGCTATCCAAGGAGGAAAACCCGAGTTACTTTGGATTCGTTCCCTAAAATGCCACTAGCACAGATTAAATCAGATACCATCCTCAAATTTTGATCTCTGATTAAAAGCAAGTTACTTCCACTAGAAATCCATTTATCATCCCAAACTCTTATTGATAATACCATTACCAATTGACCAGCAACATTTCTTCCTAGTTTCTTCTTTACCAAACCATATACTCCTCAAACCCAAGAACTTGATTTCGGGCACTTAGCACTAAGAAAATCAGAGTCTTTAAAGTACAAACTCTTTAATAGCCTTAAGCACAAACTGGCAAGATTTTCAAGCAAAAGCTAAGCATGCTTAGTCAACATAGAAGTATTATAATCCTCAAAATCCCGGAGTCCAAGCACCACCCCCCCCCCCNCCCCCCCCCCCCAACCCCCCAAAAAAAAAATATTTTTTGCTATTCATTTTACTCGTAGAATACCATCTTATCATCATTTTTTGACCATCAGAGCCTCATAACAGCAGACTGCAACTTACTATAATTTTTTTTTGGGAACTTAAAGACTCCCATTACATGATTAAGAAGAGATCGTGCAACAGCTTTAAGAAGGATCTCCTTACCTCCTTTAGACAATAATTGGATTTCCAAACTGTTGTCCTCTTATCCATTCTTTCAACAGGTATAACATGGACAGTAGCTTTAGAGAAACCCCAATCAGTGCGCAGGCCTAAATAAACTTTCTTCTTAATAGAGGTGGAATCTGCAACACATCAGTAAGCAATTACTAATTATGCAAACTAACATTTTTACTGAACCGAACACTACTTTTATCCAAGTTGATCTTCTGTCTAGATGCATTACAGTACTTAGGAATACATACTTTCAGACTCATGCAAGAAATCTCATCAGCTACAGTTACAAACAAGCTGTCATCAGCAAAAACCAAATGAGAAACAGCAGGACTATTTTCTTTTAAGATAAACTGCTTTGATCCTTCAGTCCATAACAGCTGCACTAATACACTTGGACAAACAGTCTGCTACCATAATCCATATTATAACCCATAATCCATATTATAACCCCCCAACCATCCAAACCCCTTCTCCAAACACCCCATGCAAAAGAAACTCCCCCTTTCCCTTCCCTCGTCGATTTGCAATTTTCAGAGAAGAGGATTGCAAATTTCAGCAATGGGTTTTGGAGCAATACATGCAGTACGACGGCTTTGTCTTTGTCTTATTCTACTGAAATTGGAAATGAGGAACTGGATTACATAGAAAAAGATGAATTAGAGGAGGAAGAGGAAGAAAATGAGGAATTAGGGAATGGGGATAATAGTGGGAAGAAGAGGATGAGGAAGCCGGTGCAAGCGCGGTCGTTGAAGTCGCTAATGTGAATATGGAAAGTGTTTGTAATTTTTGTAGATCATTATGAAGAATTTTTGGGGAATTTGGTTCTTTCTGTTCGTTTATTTTTGTTTGTCGAAACATTTTTTAGGGTTAAAGTTTTTTTTGTTGGGTTTTCTTTTTATTAGGATTGTATTATTTGGGTTTCACATGTGGTTGTGTTTTGTGGTGGGTGACACAGACAAAAACCGTCTTTTCTTTCTTCACTAAAATTCTCTTTCGACAATTCGGACAGAGGCTCATTAAGAGCCAGTTTCACAGAAAGATTCAATGGCTTCCCATGAGAGTTTCCATTAACATTCTTTGGCTGAAGAGGCTTAATTGGAACCGAAGATTCGACGGGCACAGGGGATTTCACAAAGATAGGACTCATATTTTCTTTGCTACAATCAGATTGCAAAGATTCTGAGAATCCATTTTCACACGCTTGCTGGAAACTCGATCAAGAAGCTCTGTTGGGAGCTGACCCATCCGATTCATCATTGTCGAAAGCGGTGTTTGGAGAAGAGGTTTTGGTTGGTTGGGGTGTGTGGGTGTTTGAATAATCATATCCCAAATATTAAAGCGATGTCATTTTGTATAAAACCATGTCATTTTGGTTAAAAGTAACGTCAAGTTAAGATAGTTAAAGTTAGAGTTTTAATTATTAGTTTCTGATAGTTAAGGGTTTAAATTATAACATTGTTTAAAATATTTAACCAAGAGGTACAAAAGTTTTCCTCAATATATTAAATATATAATGTATTTATATTATATATAAGATGCAGTTACTAAACATGTGTGGTTCTTTGTTTCTCTTTCGATTAATTCTTTGTGGATTGTCTAGTGTCTTTTGTTTCTTTTGAAAAATCAATCTTATTTCATAAAAAATGTTAAAACTTGGAAATATGTTATCAAGAACATAATGGTAAGGAGGAAAAAAGTGAACATTTTGATTGATCTTTAGCTCCCAAGTGGAGTTATTCTAAACTGTATTGCGCGTGACACGCCTATTGTTAGGGTTAATCTCTAAATTTCAAGGTCAGTGGTGTGGTTCGGGATGGATTCTATGTTGTTCCTCTCATAATTCTTCGGGTTTCACTGTTTTGAGAATGCTTTTAAACGTGGATAGTTTGTCTCATATTAGCCGTGAGGATCGCTGACATTAGACTGAGGTTGCTAATGGTATTTTCTCTGTATCTAGTGCCTGTAAACTTTTTCTACCTGACTCTGAGGATAAAGTGGATTGGGTTGAGCTGATTTGATTTTTTTGATTGTTCCCAAGTGTAGTTTTGTTACTTCGACTTTAGTTGAAGAATAAGTTGACAACTATGGACTTGATTCGTAAATGGGATGTTTATGCTTCTCAAGCTTGTTTCTTTTGTTCCACGGGTTTGGAATCGATAAATCATCTTTTTAGAGGTTGCTCTCATGTGAGTAATATTTTGAGGAGGATTTTGACTCTTCTTGATGTGCATATTAGTTTCCCTTATTTGACCATTTGGTTAATTGGCTTCTCTCATTTTGTATAGGAAAAAAAATGTCTTCAGTCAATAATTTTTAAGCTTTCCTTTACTGTTTTGTCTATTTTATTTGGAAGGAAAGAAATTATAGATGTTTTGACGGCATCATGTGAGATAATGATACTATATTTTTACGTATAGTTAAAATGATTACAGATGTAGCCTGTTCATTTTAGAATATAGAGGATCCCCTACTAATCATAAATTACAGGAAGCTTGGGAATTGCCAGAGAGGATTTTTGAGTAGGTCAATTTTAGATGTTTTTGTTGCCTTTGTTTCTTTTTAGTTTACCTTGGGTATTGTCCATTGTATAGTGTATTTCTTTTTGTTGAATATATTTTTATCTTTAACCAAAAAAATGTATATATATATATATTATGTAATATGTATAATATTATTTGGCACCCAAATATGATGGTGTATATACTATAAACTGTTAGTATAATGTGTTGCAAAGTATATTTATTTATGTAAATATATTATAAACTGTTAGGATAATATTTCTGATTTAGTACAATAATGCCTTAAAATTAATTACTGTTATAATAATTAATCTACACGTTCTTGATTCTGGATATTGATTCTCAAATAATGAATGTGTGTATGTACTATTTAAGATGTTATACTTCTCTGAACACGTTGATTAATTAATATAAATTTATGTTAGTTTATATGTTATATATTGTTAGTGGTAGATTAATCACCTAATATATTCTATGAAATGTTTATCTTGCGTCGTGTGTACTAGCTTGCATTGTTAGTGTTGTTCACTATTGGAACTGTATCCACTCAGTTCAGTTTGAACCCGTCCCAGCAATGAACACCCTCTACTGCAAGGTGAGGCTCTGCCCTTCCCCTAGAATCCACTCCGGGTCGGAGGAGCAGCTAGTCAAACTTCTTGAGCAGCCGAGATGTTAAACAACAAACATTTGATTGAATGTTATCCTTGTATATAAAAACTTAATATAAATTGATGTTAGTGCATATGTTATGTTAAGTTAACATAATATATTATCCAAAAACAGTGGATGTGTTATGAAATAGTTTAGTTTAATTACATTCTATCTATGATTTGTTCCTTATAGTTATTGTGATTCATTTATACTTTTAAGTCTTTTTTGTGAGAGAGAAAAGTTTGACACAAGTCTTTTAGATGTATATATCATATAAACTTTTAATAATCTGCTTATTCGCAGTCCCAGTTATTGAATGTGTGTTGTTTATTTATTATATACAATATTGACAAGAGAACCCTTTATTACCCCTGAAGCAATATTGGAAGTCAGCTAAAAAAGTTTTGCAGTACTTGAAGATTAATTTCATCCTCACTCTTAAAGAAACTCTAGGATCCCAACTTGAAGAGTTTAAGGAATTATGTTTGGGACATATGTTAAAAATTAAGGTTTCCAAAATCCCTTTGCAATTATGCTTACACATAATTCGTATAATATGTAAGCACGATAGAAAGGATGAATTATGCTTCAACTTTAAAAAGGAAATTGGCAAAATTTGGTTTGAGAGGATTTTCTATAATAATCAGACTAAATTGTGATCTATACCCCTTGATTAGAAGAGAAAAGCTATCCAGTGGGTCCTTGTTGTCTTCTAGCTTTAAAGGTGATAAATCAATCACACGCAAGGATTTAAGGGTAGCTTATAAGGCAATGCAGATGGTGGAAGATGAGGAGAAGTTAAAATTAGCAATAGTTTATTGTTTAGAGAATCTTATTTTAGGAAAACAAGATGGAACTAACACTGATCTAGATAGTGCTGAGTTGTTTGAAAAGTACATGTGGGGTAGGTTATCATATGAAATAATATTGGACTACATAGTTTGATTTCATAGAAAATCATATTCAAAAGTTAGTGGCTTTGGTGGCTTTCCATTGACATTGATAATTTGGGCGTATGCAACAATCCCAACAATATCTACTTGTAAATATGCAAAGAAATTGAAAAGTTCACTATCAAGAATCTGTAATTGAGAGTCAACAATGCAACCATATTGGAAAGAATTGGAAAATGCTATTTTTGAATCTAACAATGTAAGTAAATATGTTATAAGACTTCAATAATATATGTATGTATGTATGTACGTACGTACGTACGTATGTATGTATGTATGTATGTATGTATGTATGTATTTAAAATATACTCCTTTGTTTTGTAGCTACAAATTGTTTCAATTGAGGTTTCACCGGATGAGATGCAAAGACCGTACATGCATAAGTTTTTTAATTCAAACAGAGGTAAGAGTCTGTTGGAACCCAGTAACGAGTTTGACATGGAAAATAGATTGTCGATGCATGACAGTGAAACAAGAAACAAACCTCAAGATTGGTCATAATTTGTTCAAAAAAATTGATGAAATCCACAGCATGGTCATATCTTTATGCAAAGATGTGGCTGAGCTAAAAAAACAGCAAATTGATGAGGTAATATAACACCTTAAATTCAAAATATATGTTTATTTTATGATTTGATTACTAAATTGATTGATTACTAATACTACAAGGAGAACAACCAAGAGGAAGAAGATAAAGATGTTGGTGATAATAAATCAGGAGAAGATGAATTAGATGATAGTGATGCAAATGATGAAGATGATGTTGGAGATCGAGACAATGATGAAGATGATGCTGGAAATCGACACAATGATGAAAATGATGTTGGGAATGGAGATGGAGATAATGAGGATGGGGATGAAGATAGTGATAAATTTGATGGTAAAGAAGATGAAGTTTCGGAAGAAGATAGAGATGATGAAACAGATAAGCAAGAAGAAGAACAAAGGACTGCAAATGATGTTGCAACTAAAAAACAGGTAACACAAACAAAACTTCGTTAGATGTTAAAGATATTTTATTGTATACATGATAGTAATGATTTGCTTGATAATGATGATTAAATATACTTTATTTGTTGCATGATGGTGATGATTTACTGGATAATGTTGTATATATTTTTTTTGTGAATGATAGTGATGATTTCAAAAAGTAGAAAATGTTATATATTTGAGTTTGTTAACTGGATAATTTTCATCGTTATCTGTTGTATATTTGATAAATTAGCACTAGTTTTGTGAATAAATTATGCATATTTCACATTTGGTTTTTAATTTGCTTTTGATAGAAAGTTCACGTTCTAGTCTAAAATAGAAGGATATTATTTACTATATTGGAAATACTAAGATAATGGTATGGTATATATCTAATAACATAATTCATTTATGTGTAGAAGAAGAATGATGTGCAAGCTCATGAAGTGACCAAAACTATAGAGAATGAAGAGACATTTAAACCAAAGGTGAGAGTAGAAAAATTGTATAGATACAGAATATATAAAACTTACATTAGCTATTAATTTTTTTCATGTAGAGAAAAGCAGATGAAAAGTAGAAGAATGTAAAAGGGACAGTTATACCAATATCCCCGAGAATAGTACTGCTTCTAAAAATGTAGATCAAAGCCCACAAACATTGGTACCATATGTAACACAGTACGGTAAACGAGATGACAAGTCAAAGAAAGGTGTAGAAGAACATGAGATACTGAGCTTCAATTTATTCAAGAAGTGAAATAGTTGATGGATTGAAATACTGTTAAGTTTCTATTGGATTGTTAAAACTTCTATGATTTTCTTTTGTGCAAACTTCTAGATTGATTTTTTGTGGTGCATAAAATTGACATTATACATAAGTGAATTGGTAAGCAAAAACATGAACTTGAGATTAATGTGTGTTGGAAATGAATATAACCAATTAACTAAATTCTTAGTATTATATACTATTCTGTTATTGAATATTTCTTAGTTAACTGAATTCTAGGCGGTTACACTAACATTGAATATTTGTTAGTTAACTATGTTTAATATTATTTCATTTATTAATATTTTTAGTGTATTACAGGGTAATGATAGTCAACTTATAGAGCATTATTATATAGGAGTATAATCTAATATAAACATTCAAACTCTACCAAAAAAGATAGTCAATGAAATATTTGTTCTGTAAAAAACACTGCTCAACAGTATGCTAATAAAAACAAACAGTATAAATATACAATATATATAAATATTTATTTATATTTAATATTTTAGAAACAAAAAACAACCAAAAGACATTTAACAATTCGCAAGAACAACATTTAAAGTCTTATATTCAAAAGATTGTGTAGATTACTAAAAGTAACAGTGTTCAAATAGTATTAAAAAATAAAAGATAGATGTAACTTCAAAGAAACATATTCAATGCATGTGTATGAAAACTAAGAACCACTACAACTAATGTCCCTTACATGCTTGCACGTACTTCGATTGTGTCTCAATTTACCACAATGGCTACAACTTAAGCGTGGTTTAAATTTACCTACAGAAATGTATATACTCTTCTTAGGTCTATCTGGCTTTCGTTTAACTAAAAGAGAAAAAACATGTAGACTCTGCACATCTTCAGGAATAATCCATTCACTCTCATTACCAATAGGGAGTATTGCATCTCTATATGTCTCTTCCAATGCAGCCTTCGTATAGTAATATGACACAAATGGATTTGGAGACATATTCATCTTCACAAGGGCAGCACAAACATGAGAACAAGGAAAATCAATCATCTAAATTTTTTTTCAACTGCATATCTTTTGTTGTAGATCAACAATATAATGCAAACTCCAGTCAACAAGTTAAAACTTATTTAAATCAACCAAACGAACCTACAAAAAAAGTGTCAATTTAATATGTAAAGTACATATAAAAAATGAAATAAAATACTTATTTGCATTGTTCGTGCTACAGTCATTGTATTACGAAGTTCAACCTCTGCCAGGTAAGATCTAGCATCAACTATGACGTTATTAAAGCTTTCAGCAATGTTATTACACATAACATTAAATCGATGTCTCTTAAAATAAGCACAAGTCCATCTACAATAGTCAGCTTTCTTTAGATAAGAACGAATAGATGGGACTAAAGCTTCTAAACGACACATATACTTCTCAAAATCTTCAACCCAGAAAGCATTCGCACATGAGTAGAATGTGGAATCAATGATATAATTTTAAAATATTTTGTGCAAATTCATCAATAAATGTTCCATACATATACCATGATCAGCATGTGAGAATGCTTTATGTACTGCTTTAGCGATACTACCATGACTATCAGAAATAACCACCAAATCCTCCTAAAAACCAAAGAAATAACCACCAAATCCTCCTAAAAACCAAAGAAATAACCACCAAATCCTCCTGAAAACCAATAACACTACTCAACTTCATTAGCAACCACTCCCATGATAAATCATTCTCAGAATCAACCAATGCAACAACTAAAGGGGAAATTTGATCATTAGCATCCATCATACAGGCGGTTAGAAGAATACCATTATATTTATTTTTCAAGAAGGTTCCATCGGTGACAATGACTATTGAACAAAACTAAATAGAGGAATAACGAAATATGAGCTACAACAGTCTGCAAAACAATATAAAATAGGAAATGTACAGTGAACATTCAAGGAACATCAAGAATCAAATTGCAACATTAAAAAAATAGTACATAAATCAAAACAAGAATGAAATTAACTGTAAAATAACAACAAAATTGGAAAAGAGGATTAGCCACAAACAGCAAGAATCGAATTGCAATCTTAACCGAAATCAATTAAGAAAACAAAATAGAAACTTATAGTGAACATGCAACAAAAATTGATGATGATCGCCGTAAAATTAATGAGAATGATCCACGAACAGAAGCTCCAAAGCAGAATCCAAAAACCAACGTCAAAAATTCAAAAACTTAGAATAATCACCATGAATCAAACGAATTCTTCGTTAAACAGAGCAGAAGTAAAATAGAAAAGGAAATCTTTGATAAAAAAGAATCAGATAGAAAAAAGAAAGTTTCCTAAAGTAACAAGAATTGTAAATGACTTTCATTTATCTTCATGAAAGAGACGAAGATGAGCTGCGCGTTTCATCCAGTTGCACGCAAAGAATGAGAAATATAGGGGTAAAATGGTAAAAGCCAGTTAAAACAATGCCCAGCGCCAAAATTGCTATTTTTTATTTTAGTTTCAGGCAGGGCTATTTTTTATTTTACTTTGGGTTGCTGGCTTATTCTTGTATATTACTTTATTATATTTATCGCACATTATACATTAACCGTGAGTTTTAACGTCCTTTAATTTTTTTGGGCGAAAGGTCTCATTTAAGGCGTTAGATTAAATATAAGGTATCGCTTGAAACTTTTTAACGTATAAGGTCAGAGTGAAACTTGAAGGAATTATCGAAGCGGAAATCTTCCGGATCATAAAATTTATTTGTTAAAAAACATAGTCTAGCACCGAATACAGGGATTATGCCTTTGATGCATGAATCCAAAAATCCAAGCTTTTCCACGTTTAGATTCTATCATCAATGCACGTAAAATGATATTTCTCTGTACATGTCAAAATCCCAAGGAAAAAGCGGCCACACGCACTCGTCATGATTGTCGTCGATGTGTCCGCAGTGTGCCGTTGTGTGAGATATCTATCAACACCTTACGATCTTTCTCATTATTCTTTGGACTGTCAATCGTCAATGAGTGTGTGGAGACTCATGAGAAGATTTCTCTTTTCTCCTCTCAAATTTTCAACTTGAGAAATAGAATGTCTCTCTAGGATTTTTTTCTTCTCTCAATTAATGGTGTCAAAAATGCTTTTTTAACTTGAGAGAAAAGCCTCATATTTATTGTAATTTTCAATGGTTAGGATTGAGAGATCTACAATACCTAGAAATATCTTTTAGTTAAAACTAATTAAATTAGTTTTAATTAATAATTCTCATACTTAAAAGAGGACCGAATAGTTGGCCTCTAGGTATCTATGTCATGCCTATTAATTACCGGTACGAGCATACCTATAACTCTTAGGCTAACTCAAGGATCATGTGGATAAAAAATTTATGACTGAATAATTAATAAATTCTACCGACCAAACTCATGATCAGGTTTATTAATTAATAATGACTATTAATTCCACTATAAATTATAATTGAACTCTAGCGTCGATTCTCGACCTATTATTCGTTATGTGGTGCTCCTCTATAATGTAGCACCATGTATAATTAGATAAAGTACTATTTAACTAATATATATACATCTCTTGTTCCTTGAGTTTCAGAACTTGTTCTACTTATCAACTATGATAATTTTCTTACTTGATGCCCTAAGTAAAATTATTAAACCATTTATTAAACTATCACATATACTAAATACTCATATTACTATGATCGCATAAACAAATTCTATCAAAGAGTACTATGTCACTTACTTAAAAGTGTGTATAGGGTCTATTATTGAAAATATATGCATCATCATTATCCAACAACTCAGTCATCAAAACTACTGGTATATCGACTCATGAAATCTCAAGTATAGTAGATCGAAACAAGTGAGCCATTAGATATGAGTTTCTAACTTTCTCTCAAGATTAAGAGCACTCATAACATAATAGCAGTAAGTTATGATTTTCTTAAGATAATACTTTTGTTGTATATTAAACTCGTTAGTACTTTCAATGCATTCCAAATACACTAACACATCAACCAGGTACTCTACCTAGTGATCAAAGTAAATTACTATGCATGATAGAATTAGCGTACTACTGTCTATCTTCGTAAAGTTCCCACCTTTAGTAGGCAATAAAAATAAGAATTTATAAATCATAAATAACTGTTGGTTAAATATTTTGATACTATGAGTTAAATTTCGAAGGACTCATAAATCATGTAATATATGCTTGTAGACTTTTTACAAGACTGTATTATATGTAATATAAGAATATTTATTTATTATAATTCAAAAATAATGCCGAGATAATTATAGAATTCTCGTACTTTTGGAGCACAATCCAACAAAACTGACCCCAAATAAGGGGTCAAAATATTTTTTTCCTTTTATTAATTCTAAATTTATTCCACTATAAATATAAAAATGAACTCTCTAAGTTACATATATTAGTCCATGATATAACCACTGCATATGGACCAATCTTTCACACATAGTTCATAATTAGAGTTAGGTAAATAATCTGTTAACCTACCCGTCTCCAAACTGGGGAAGGAACCTTCTACTTCCCTCACGGCTATCCAATAATGGATGAATGATATGATGGTTGTAAATTCTTATACATCCTGGAGAAGGAGGAAAGGTGTACTAGCCACTACCCAAGTCTATCACTCCCAGGGAAGACGGGGCCACACCGAAGCCTCACCCTAGAAGGTCAAGTTCTCCCTTAGTGAGATTCTGGTTATGGCCATCCTGGGTAAAGAAATGGGGATGGTCAAGACCACATCATCCTCTAATAGAACCATGCTCTTGACAATGGAGGCACGCCGACGTAGCCCCCCCTTCCCCGCTCACTCTCAGGTAAGGTAAACAACACCATATGGATAGAAGAGCCCATACGTACTACCTGAGGGTCAGCCCCGGAAGGGAATTCAAAAGGTCAGAATGGTTGGCCGTACTCCCACCAGATTACCGTAGAGGAAAGATCAGGAGAAGCTCATACTTACCCATGAGTATGGGGTGGAGATCATGGGTCCCACGATAGACACAAGGACGAAGCTTGGCCAAGGGGACGCTCCAATGAAAAAAGGATGACCTAAGGCTCAGAAATAGAAGCTCAACTTTCCCGGGCCTCCTACCTCAGTGTAATGGATGTCAAAGGTCGGGTACTTATCGACATTTCTCAAAATGTGTTACAAGAATATTTGCTAATGATTTTCTGAATGTTCTACAAGCCTCCAAGGATCGACTCTTCCACGACATGTGACGAAGGCTAAATAGTGATGACTGGTGAGATGTTCTAGCCCACCAGTCAGGATTGAACAAAAAATGATGACCGCTGACGTGTTCTAGCACACCAGTTGGGATTAAACAAAAAGTGATCACTGGTGACGTGTTCTAACCCACCAATTAGGATTAAACAAAGAGTGATGGCTTGTGAGGTGCTCTAGTCCACCAATTAGGATTATATAAAAAGTGATGATTAGTGAGATGTTCTAGCTCATCAGTCTAGATTAAATAAAAATTGATGACTGGTGAGGTGTTCTAACCCAACAGTCATGATTAAATAAAAATGGATGACTGGTGAGGTGCTCTATCCCACTAGTGAGGATTAAATAAGAAGTAATGTCTATCGAGCACTCATGCTCGCAGACGGGATCAAGTATCTAGCTAGATTAGGCACGCCTGGCTAGATATCGACAAGTGACGTCTTTCGAGCACCTCAGCTCGTAGACCAGATCAAGGATCTAGTTAGAGAAGGTACGCCTAGCTAAATATCAAGAAGTGATATTTTTCGAGCACCCCATCTCATCAGACGGGACTAAGAGTCTAGCTAGAGCAAGAATGTCTAGCTAAAAGGCTATATACTTGCTCATTACGAATGATAGATCCATGGACCTAGCCAGAGCAGTCGCGCCTAGCTGGATGCCAAAGGTAAACAAATAAGGACAGGGATCTAGCCAGAGTAGGATCGCCTAGCTAGACCAAGGAAAAAATAAGGCTTGGTTGAGCACCTCGGCTCACCAAAAAAGGGACCTAGCCATAGCTGGAACGCTGGACTAGATGCGGGCCATTCTAGCTCGCTGTCTGTTTTAATAAAGATCCTTCTACCGATCACCAAAGGAAAGGAGCTTCAACTTACATTCCAAACTCTCCAGATCAGAAAAATTCACCAAAGAAAAAGACGTCTCACTAAGAGATAGTGAAGGTCACTCTCGATATAATACAGGCCTATTCAACCAGACCCCCTAAAAGGGACGCTCATTTTAAGGCCCACTCAGGCTCGTGATCGTAGTAATCCTATAATTTAGGTCAACGAGGATTAGTAAGAATGGATAGAGGACTTGACTAGACCAGTTCAAAGCTCAGGAAAGTAAAAATACTCAAAAGTAAACTGCTTAAATGTCACTTAGGATAAAGGTCTCATCCGAACAAAGTTAAGGCTCAACTGAGGAAAAATAAAACTCTATCTACTTGAGGTATGTTTGCGACGGGAAATAAGTAAAAATGGTAGAATAAAACAAAGTGACTTATCAAGAAGTCAGGACTAATAGAAAAGTGACTCTCACATTCCTCTATGCACACCCACCTGTCATTAATGCCTCCACTCCTAAAATGACGATAGCATCAAATCACGGAAAGAATGAAAAAACACACGCGCAAGTCATGGAAAAGGTGAAGCTCTTAGTCTATCACCACACAGAGGCAACTCGAATGAGGAGCTCAAGTAATGAAGTCTTCAGACTTGGCCAACTATTATGGGTACTTTCCCAACCATTAATGACCCGATGACACATGTTACGCCGCATTAGGGAGCCCCCAATAAAGGAAAGTTTTGGAGGAAAAGTACCAACCTCACCAAGTTAGTACCGAGAATGCTCGGGTCACACGGACCAAGCACATATAAAAGCAGGATAGGGTGAACAAAGAGAGCTTGGATAACCACGAGCACAAGACCATCATCAAAAATAACACTCAACATGACCAATCGCCATGACATGATGCTAGGGTCACCTCCGTCCAATCATTTTGACATTTAATGTTGAACGTTTTATGTCAATGTCGTCTCCCTTCCGTCCAATCAAGAGAAATCAGGAAAGACATTGTGTCTCACAAAACTTCCCTAGTACGCCTCCTAGAGACTTCTTTGACATGCCTCCTCCCACCGAAGGACTCAAGTATAAATACCTCTATTAGTAGGCAAGAAAGGTATCTCTTCGCTCTCCTAAGAAAATTATGCCAAAATATTAACCAAATACTAACTTAAGCATCAGAGGCCCTTATGTTAGGCACCCCCTAGAGTCCCTCGCTCTTTAGGTTATTTATCTTTATTTTGCAGATAATGAGGTCGTGAGGAGCTCTAGTCAGGAGTAAGAGTACGTTTAGTAGAGTGAAAGAAGAACACATATGGCATCGTTACTATATACTCCCCCTCCAATCGGGAGACTCCCTCACTTAGCGTAGGAGATCAACATTTGTACTATTGTCGTTCTCGGTTAAAACATATTCAAAATTGTAAATCAACACTCCCAACTATTTACTTCATTGCACTTCCAAGAAAAAAAATTAAGCTCGATGAGATATATAAACCTTAGGGGTGAAAATTTGTTTACCTAATTAAAGGAACCAAACAAAAAGACCGGCACAGTAAGCTCTTTAGGGGCCTTTGGTTTGGTAAAATTAAAAAACTGAAGTTTTAGTTCGGTTTGAAATTCTACTAGTTTTCGAACCGAACCAACCTAATACTTTAATTTTCTATTACTTTTTTATTTCTTATTATGTAAATTTTACACCAAATAAAACTTAGCCGATTCGAACCAAACCGAAACATTATTTCTCTTATTTTTTTAGTAAATTTCTATTATTTTCTTCACTACTAAGGGCGAACCAGATAACCGAACCAAAACTTTTGGTTTGCTTCAATTGAGTTCACTTTTCAAGAGCAGTTCAGTTCGGTTCGACTCAATTTTATAGAAAATGACCGAACTAAAATGTGAGCACTCCTGACAAACCTTTATCGAGTAAGTCATATAACATAACATTATAACATAAGTCTGTTAATTACTCGTTACTAAGATCGTTCTAGATATGATATCAAGTTTAAAATTTGATTGTTTTGTATGCTAACAGTATTATTAGAGATTCAATTTTTTGTGTTCCAATTTGTATAATTTCATTACCCTTATTCTTATATCTCTACATTAACCATCCTGGTAAGACTGTTCTATTTTAATGAAAATTAGTTATACTTGTAATATTGATTAATTAAAGATCTCAACTTTAATTATTAATTACAGACATTATTATTATTATTAAACATTATCCTCTTATATATAACTCTTATATACAACATTTAAAGTCACATAGAATAATCACATAATTTTCATGATGCTTATAAAGTATCTAAGGTACATACATAAAAATTGAAAAACCACTTTATTTTATATTAGCAATAAATTTTTTACATCAGTCTAGCTTTTGTGATGTTAGTTGGGAAGATGAGAAATGTAATTTAGTTGTTGATGTTATAACAACATATAGCGATTGCGAGAGCTGGATTTTCTTATAGTTTCCTAGTTTAGTTCTTAATTAATATAAACTAGTTTGATTGAAAAAGAGAGACGTGTATTAATGTTGTAAGTTTTGAAGTTTTAAGAATTAATTTCTTAAAAAAAGACTCAGGAATTGAAAAGTTTTACATCCTCTATATCTGTCTGTTTTTTTTTGTTCACTTTTTAGTTTGAATAGAAAACATTTGTTACCCATTTGAATTCACCTTCTTATGTAGAATTTATCATTTCTGAATTTTATGTTTGTTTTAGAAACTTGCATATGCAAATTATCAAGAAATTAGAAAAAATTTCATTGCCCACTCTCTTATTAGAACCCTCCAAGACTTTTAATTTTATGTATGATCCAACTCCAAAGCCCGACTCTTTTGATTTGCCCAATTTCAAATGTTTTGATTTCTATTAGAAGACTCTGAAAGAAGACGAAGAAGAAGAGATTGAAGAGACAGAACTTCAAAAGAATAAGATGAAATGAGAGAGATAGAGGGGTAAAAAATGAAGTCTCGAACCATTCATTAAAAAATCAAGTATTTGGAAGAGACGATTTGGATCAAATTATGACAATTCTAGCATTATTATAGTCTAACGGTAAAATTGTATATTAATAATTTATATCATAATGTACCTAATAATTACTAAACAAAGTAATGTTAATATTTTTGGTATTTTACTTTCCGATAATAATATTCTCTTATTTTAAAAATCAATTACTCAGAATCCATACCAAACAACCCCTAATATTTTAAACTCATAAATCCATGGGACAATTATACATGTCGAGTAGAACCCCAAGCACTCTACTCTTTTTTCCCTCTTGTTTCTGATCAGTAATTTGAAAATACCCAATATTTTACACTATTATTTTATTTTTTGAGAATATGTAATAAATCTAAATATGTGAAAGAGAGATAATACAAAAGGTCTATTTTTAAAAATAAGATTTGTACTTAACTCTTTATTACATTAGAGTATATGTACTGTACATGAGCTGTATTATAGAATAACCTTTTTAAATGAGATAAAATCACTTAACTTGATACTTTTGTAAAATTCAACTCCACTACCTCTCCTTCATAGAAAAGGTATCTAAAATTTCCTTTCACATAAACAACTAGGTCAAAATAGCTTTTTTTTTTGTTAAAGGGATAAGGAGTTAATTAATTGCGGGTGGAACTCTGAACTTAGAAGTTAAATATTTCAGTTATATATATGATTATTGAGCTACAAAACTTTGGGTCAATTGCAAGTTGTGACTTCATGAAAGTAACCCTTTGAATGAAAAAACTGCCATTATTAAAAAACTATCAAGCTCAAAGATTATTCAAGAGAATAAGAGATCAAGATAATACATCAAATCCTTTATTTTATTTAGGCTTTTTATGTACAAATCAGGCAGTCAGTACCCATTTAACATATTAAAATAATAACTACACCACAAGTTAGTAATACAATTAAATTTGAAAAAAAAAATTACATTAGAAAACAATACTAAGCGCTACCGACTTTTGAACACAGAAAATGTACATAATCCAAACTATAACAGACAATAAATAATTAAAAAAAAAAAAGGAAAAGAAAATTTTGAAGGTGAAATGAAAAAAATGGAAAATCATAACGATGCTGAAATGGTATTTATATACTGGTACATCTCCTTTTAACACTTGCAGAAGAAACTCTAGATGATAGTCCAAAAAAGGAGTCTACCTCTTCACGGCCAGTGGATTCAAAGAAGATAAAGTCTGGCAATTTTCTCTTGAGTAAAACTAGTTGTTTTCTAGGCGTTGATGGGCAGCTTTGGGTGGTTGCAATTCGATTGCTTGGAGAAGTTGGTGTCTGGCAGCTCTCTGCCTCGTCATTTAATTGTAATACCTGATTGAATTTATTGCTTTCTTGATCATAGATTCCTTGTGCAACTTCTTGTTGGGTTTCTGGTATGTTTTTCTGAGATGTGTTGTAGTTATGTCCTTTAGACATGGTGGTGTAGAGAGAGAGAGAGAGAGAGAGAGAGAGAGAGAGAGAGAAGAGGTGTACAGTATAAGATTTGAGAGAGAATTTTGGTAAATGTAAATTAAGAGAGGGAGAGAGGAGAGAGAATAAATTTGTAGTAACTAGTAAGTAAGGTATTCTTCTTTTGAAAGATATGGGTACCATATTTGCACCTTCTTTTCTTGTATTCTTTTTTTGTTTTCTTCTAATCCATTTATGACTTTGTTTCAAATGAAAGAATATATATCCATTTATGACTTCAATTTAAAGAATGAAATTGTGTGATAATTCTTCTTTTATTTTTTCCTAAAATTTAACAGAAATTGAATCACATGGAATATTGTCTCGTTGATTAACCCAATGAAATTCTATGATTTGTATTTCTTAGTTTCATTAAGTTATTGATTAACTACTATTAGACGTAGGTAAAGTAGTACATATATCTTCTAGACCAGCTAACAAAAAAAAAACGTTGTAGCTAAGTTATATCAAGATTTAAAAAAATAAAGATAAACAAATAACAAAGAAGAAAACATTGAGTGAATGGGTAGGAAAATGAAGAAAACTGAAAAAAGTAATAAAACAATTCTAGTTTTTCCACATTCCAACAAAACACAATGAAAACACTAATTTTTTTCATTACTCTTTTTGTTCCTTTGTAATTTCAGAAATTCAAATCGAAATTTGAAAATGTTACAATCAAGTTTTTCTTTTAGCATCAATTTGATTGTTTTTTTTTTGTTTGTCATTTATAAATAATTATAAATCTTCAAATTATCAACTCTAACTTTATCATTTTAAATTACTTTGTGTCAATCAATTGAAAAATAAAACCTATAAGAATGAAGTTTGAAATCATAATAAACCTGAAAAATTTTTATGGAAAAGGGGTATTTTAAGAAGTAAGATTATTGAGGTGGAGGTCACTATCTGATTACGTTCAGCAGAAGTAGATACCCCGAATTTCAGTACGTGGACCATAGCTTTTCTTTCTAGTTCCTATCTTCACCTGTCATATCATTTACTTTAGATCTCTCACTTTCATACTAATTGTCTGTATGTACACAAAGGGCTAATTTGCATCGGATTCCATTTTGAAACTTGGATATTATTTCCCACTTGATAGAGACGTGTAATTTGTTGCCCTTTATCCATGCAAGTATGCCTTTTTTATTAAAATGGAAGAGGAGTCTCTTCCGTTGGATTTGTCAACGGTAGAAGGGGTTCGGTTCAATCAAAGTGTTTGTTCTGATCTGAACAGTTAGATCAGGTCATCTCGTCCTGTATAAAAAAAATTCAATTTTTAAAATTTTTCTTTATACCATTAGTGAACTAATTTGGACTGTTAGATGAGAAATAATGGTTCAGATCATCAACTTCTCAGAACTTAGAGGACCATTCAGTTTTATTCAGTTAGATGCATCTCTTGTTCTAGTCTAAATAGCAAATTTTTTTTCATTATCTTAAAATTTTGAATTGTGTTTAGATAATGTGGAGCGCTACAGATCAAACCAACGACATCATGTTCCCCTTTACTAACTCAGCGCTGCTCACGAACTCTTTCTTTTCATTCTTCAACTTTTCCATTTAGACAAAAGTTTGTAAAAGGAAAGTGGATTTGTTTGATCTGTTTAGGATATATTTTTCAGTAAAAAATTATTATCAATGTCAGATTTCTTTTTCGCAGTACATTAGGTTTCATAATGATGATGTGTAGACTAGCTAAGGTAAAATAACTGTAGGTGTCGAGCCAAAAGACTAACATAATGGGTGCAGTAAAAACCCTTGCTTAATTTTAAGCTTAGCTAGCGTGACTTTCATGTGTATTCGACTTGGGGTCGTGACTCCCTCCAATTAACTTTTGAGAACACTAGATTGAGGGTTGACTATGATATTTGTAAAAGAATTTTACAGTGTTATCAAATGAACACAAAAGTCAAAAGAAAATTATGAGAAATTAAAGACCCAAAGAATGCTCTGTTTGTAATAATTGTATTCAATTTGTTTTTGGTGATGACATTCACCGTACTTATACAAAAAAAATAATTATGAATATTCTAGAATATTCCTCAGTCCATTGCTACATATTAAGAAGATCGAGGATGTCAAGCCGTCAAGGAATATTCTCTAGACTCCGGTTATATTATTCATTTTTTCCATCATGCTCGTCCATTTCCATTTATCGACCATCATTTTCTGAACTTGTTAGTGATCCACCTCCTACTTGCTGATTGGCTAGGAGCCGGCTATGTGGTGGCCCGTGGCGTAGGTGCCATACAATGGCCCCTGTTGTATGGCACCTTGATGTGTGACGTAACCTTATTAGCTCAACGATTGTCCCACTTGATGATTATCTTCATTGCGTCATTTCCTTTTTCCAAGGCATTGAAGCATGCTCCGTAAGAGTTGCGTGTTTCCCGCTTCATTAATTGAATTAATGCATGTAACGACGGCCGGGTAATGATTACTTCTATCGCGTCCATTCACGTTTTAGGTCTTTCAACTCGCTTGGATTTTTGTTTCAGATTCATTCATTATTTAAGGTTTTACCCTGGCACTTTCTTTCTCACTCATCATCCATTTCTACTGAAGTGTCGCGCCTTCTCTCTCTCTTCAAACTTTGCCTACTCTCCTTTCTTTTAGTCTTTCTCACTTCTGAAATAGCTGAAGAAACTATCTTTTCCCCTTTGACCCCTAGAGTTATGAAAGAAACTAAATTTAGGGACTTTTTCAGGCTCTATCGAGATGCCTTTCCTGATGATGTTTACTGCACCCTTGGCCAGAACGGTGCAATGCCAGTCCCCTGTAGAGCTCATGCCCACTCCTACCCAAATCACTTTCCATCTAATGTATATAGCATTAGGCTTTAAGTTTCCCATTTCCCCTTTATTTCAAGAGTTTTTTTCAGTATAATTTAGCTCCCTCCCAGTTTACCCTGAACACTTATAGGGTCATGCTTTGTTTTGAAGCTTTAAATATGATGTATAATTTAGGTTTAAGGCTAGTAGAGCTTAGACTAACCTGCTTAGTCAAATCACGGTGGGAGATCTACTATATAACCCCTAGAATGGATAAGAAGGGTGCTTTTTTATTAAGGATCTCTTGAAGGAAGACAAAGGATGGGACACAGATGTCCTAAATGTTTGGGAAAACTAAAGTGGTGAAGGTCACTGGATGTCCTCCGTACCTGGGGAATTTTTGATAAATCT
Organism: Datisca glomerata; assembly: GCA_003255025.1. NCBI lineage: Eukaryota > Viridiplantae > Streptophyta > Magnoliopsida > Cucurbitales > Datiscaceae > Datisca > Datisca glomerata. The sequence goes on along the minus strand of QANY01005263.1, from coordinate 2,546,221 downwards.
CTTAGTCTCATCACAATTTTCCTAACTTTTTTCTTTTCCTTTCTGCTTTTCATTTTCCCTTTACTGATTCTTTTTTAATTTTGTTTTTTATAGACAAATGGGCGAACGCCAAGCCTTTACACAAAAGATAAACGTTGATCGAGTTGTTGTGCCTACAGTTGTCAGATCCGTGACTGGCACCTCCTGCTTGATATGAGGAGGCAAGTGACAACGACATATGTTATTGATGCCTCAACTGTCGCTTCCATCCCTGATGACATTCTCACCCCATCCTTTCTCCAAGTCACTCCTTCCAGCTAGCCTTCTTCACGTAGTTCTTCCTCGTAAGTGGACTCATAAGAAGAATAAGTTAACCTTCAACCCTTAATCTCTCGAATAACGAGATGAGGAGGCTACAGACTATGATTGGGCACATCGACTAAAGGAACACCCGTTCTCGGACTAACCTTCCCAACTTCACTTCAGCCCCTCGTGACAGAAGATAGGGCGATAGTTCAACCCATCACTCTAGCGACACATCCTCTTGATCAGGATCCTCCTGATGTGAACCTCCTAACCGCTGACCCTCCTCAAGCAGATGTCTAGAAGGTGGTTCCTTGAAGGCTTAGGCGGTACACAAATAACCCGCCTAGCTATTCCCGTCACAGTCAGCTTCCTCAATGAGCCTCAAACAGATCATTCCATTAATCGTAAGATTCTCTATGGGATGGATACGACTTCAACCCATCATATGAGTGTTGGGCCATTGTTCTCTGCGTTAAGCTCTGACTTGATCAGGGTAAGCTTTCTTCTTTTTTCTCTCTTAAGTTTTTACTTTTTGTTATTAACATGTTGTCTTTTGCGGGCCCTTATCCACCATAATGCCCTTCAAGAGTACCATGGCTTGTGCAAGTATGTCATGATTAGATACCATGGAAAATTAGCTTAGGTTCTTGTGTGTGTCAAGGGGCTTTAGGCGGAGCTAGAGCGACAAATGAGGGTTGAATTCGAGCTCCGAGAGATGGATGAGAAGCAGGCTAAGGAGATTGTCATCCTCAAAATGGAGAACTTCAAACTTGACGAAGCTTTGAAGGTTGTTGATGTGGCCAAGACCAAGCCATCAAGGAGAAGGAGAATGAGGTGGAGGTAAATTTTTTAAAAGACTTCTATCAGACATAGCAGGCCATCTATAGCTTAGGCTATCATGATGGCCTTCTTCTTAAACCTTTTAGGTGTTTCCTCTATGACGAGCGTGTGATCACTGTTTCAAGTTTGGTCTATGCAGATCCTCCCCTTGAGCTTTTAGAAGATAAGGCTCATCCTACTTAGCCTTGTGTTGCCCCCATTATCATTTCTTGATTTTTCTTTTGGTTGTGGCAGTATTATCTTTCTCTCTTTTTTGGAACTGATGTAGTTTTCCTTTATCGGTCAATGAAGTTTCCTCAATTAAATCTCTCTCTTTTTTGCAAGTCGTATGTTTTCCATGAACAGTTAAGTCTTTCCTTTTTTAAGAAAACTGATGCTCTTTGTATCATTTTTCATTTTAAGGACTTCAACTTTTTCTAGAGTTTTTATCAATTTCCTTAGAGAATGATTATCCATCATAGTCCGTTTATATGGACTTAGAGTCATTACAGAGTTCTTATTCCACTTTCTTTCTTTCTTTTTTTTTGAAAAAAGATGCCCATTGTGGTGCAATTCATTTTTAAGGACTTAGACTCATTGTAGAGTCATGGTCCCAATTTCCTTTAGAGAATGGATACTTATTAAGTGAAATCCGTTCTCAAGAGCTTAGCCTCATTGTAAAGTCAAAGCCCTACTCCAAAAGAAGATGTGGGAAATGATGATCCATCTTGAGCAACAACAAAAGTTCTATTAGGAATATGCATAATCTAAAGACTATGCATGGGAAAATACCTTTCAGAAAAACTTTACCAAGCTTGCTTAGCCCTTACCTGCCTTTAGTAAAGCCATTCTTCAACCCTGGGAGGCTGAAGATGAGGGCAAGGTTGAGGGTGAGCATGTCATTGAAAAGTAAGTTCGACAAAAGGAACCTGTGGCAACTGAAGGTAAGATGCATATTGAGGAAGAGGAAGAGTTATTGGATGAATTTGAAGAAGCAGATGTTGGCGAGCAAAAATCTAAAAAGGAGGAGCTTGAGCAAGAAAAAAAGAACAGAAAAAGTGAATGTCGAAAATGAGGAAAGTGAAAAAGATGAGTCTGAACAAGAGAAAGAGCAGTAAGTATATGATGAAGAATAGAGTGAGGAGGAAGACTATCCACACCACCACCTAAGCAATGTTTGAAAAGGGAAAAAAGACAGGAAAAAAGAAAAATGTTGACTTCTAGCACTGAAAAGCATCAATCAGAGATTGGACAAGAGACACCAAGAATCAGTAAGTCTAAGGGCGAACCTAGTGAAAATAAGAAGGAAGCTAAGAAAGGTGAGCCAAATCCCAACAGTAAAAAGAAGCAGAAAATAGTAGAGAAGGAGAAAACCTTTGATGAGCAGATCCAAGAAGTGATCCAAAGTGCGCAAAGGCGTTTGTCTGACATCCAAGAAACTTCCAAGGGAAAATGAGGGTTAAGGAGTTCATCTAAGCATTAAGAGCTCATGGATTGTTGTAGCTTGTTGAAGTAGTATAAGGAAGCCATTTCTCTGACTCTTTGAAATTCTACTATTTCAATTCTACTGCATTCTATTTTGGACAATTATGTTAGTTTGATTTGTGTCACTACTGTTTGAAATTTTTATGTTTTTGCTTGGTTTAAGTACTTTAAGTTTTATCTATGTGTAGTGAGGACACTTCATAGTTTAAGTTTGGGGGTGAGGGCCCTACGCCCTTTTTGTTTTAAAGTTGAGTGTTAAAGTTATTTTAATGGTCTAGTGGTTGATTCTTGCATTTCATGGAAAGTTTTTTTATTTGAAGCCTAGTGATGATTGGTTTTAAATTTAAAAATATATTAAAATAATAAGATTTAAACATAATATATGTTTAGTCTTGAACTCTGAGCTTGAACTCGACTAATCTTTAATTAAAGATCAGGTGCCAGATTGAATTAGTGACTTCTTATGAGCAAATTCAAGGTTCTAACTAGTTGTACTAAACCTGAAGATTGACTCACTCATACGTTGATTTTTGGACTACAGGTCATTTTATTTATTTATTTTTTTACAAGGTTTGATTAGGTAGATAAGTACTTCTACTGCGGCCTTTGTTCACCATCTCGCTCAACTTTGTCTGACATGTTGGAAAATTTTGCGTTGACATGTAGGAAAGTTCCACGTAATCAAAAGAGTCCAGCCCAAGCTACATGCCGTTAGAAAGATACAACATGTAGTTCCCCTATTTAACTAAACTACTGCCAACCATCTGGGCCATGGATAAAAATTTTAGCTAAGAGTTTCATTTACATTCTGATTTAAAATAAATAATTTGATTGGTGTGATCCACGGGTAAATCTCATATTATGCATTTTCATAAATTCTGAGAAGAATCAAAGTTTCATATTGGATATGAAATGATTTAATATTTATTCAATCATTCCCATCCAATCTGAGAGATGAAGTGAAAGAATCATAATTATATTTTTATCATACATTAACTCTCATCTTTTATACGATTAAAAATGAGAACATAGTAGTCATTAGGCCAATGGACACACATTTCATTTTTAGTGTATTTCCGTCCTCCTCCGAAGAAACATTCACTTATTCTATGTATATATATTTTCATCCGGATGTTATCAAGCTATCCACTTTATTATATATTTAACGGTCTATGATATCTCCACTCAATTTGAAAAGTAAATATTTCATTGATCACAGCTGTTCAGTTTGAATCGTTATTTCGAATCATTCTATTGTCAATAATCAATAATGCTCATATAGTTTGTAGGAGAAAAAAACTTTAGTTATTTAGTGGGGATGGTTCAATGCACAGTCCGAAGAGGCAGAGCTACTTTTTTTTCAGTACTGGTTTAATGCTCACTACACATTCAAACCGACCAAATCAAAACATTGGACGCCACCAAATTTTCCAAAAAAAAAAACTTGGAGTTGAAAGAAGTGTCGGTTATGTGAAAGCAATGTAAAATTCCAAAACCTTTCATACATTCTTTTCAAAAAATGCCCAATTTGGCATGGCATTGCCATTGACTTGAATTCTTCAAACAAAATCTCAATCCTTCCAATCTTTGATCCTTCAAAGTTTATGTGCCTAATAAACAACATCCTTTATTGGATCTACTCTCACTCTGATTCTAAAGTCAATAGTAGAAACTTAATATAAATCATCATACTCTACTTTTACTTCTAATCTAGTTAAGTCCTTGTACTCATTTTAAATTAGTTATTTTGTTCGAGTACTGTGTTTTGTGTGATTCATTTCTTGCACGTTCACTAGAATTTGCATGCCTTATAAGTCATAAGCTCGAGTCATTCTACTAGTAATAGTAATATTCATAAATAGACTATGATTGAAAAAAATCATAAAAAATAGTCACAAATATAAAGAACATAAAAAATAATCGTTATACACTTTCTAAAAAAAGCATAAAAAATCACGCGCGCCAACAAAATTCAGAGTACACACACAAATGCCTTCAAAATGCCAGCTTTTTATACAATACATATAGTATATATTGAATATATGTGTGTGATTTTTATAATATATTTTATATATACAATACATTTTATATAAACTTTGAGGATAAATTCAAAATTTCGCTCTCACGAGAGGGAGATTTTTGACGTCAAACTTTTTTTACAAAAAATTGAGGGTGACTATTTTTTATTTTTGTTTTATCTTTGACTATTTTTTTTAAAAGTGACATATTCTTAACGTTCTTCTTTCCATTAGTTCTCTTCGTAATTTTGTTAGAATAAAAATAACGTGATGAACTGATGTATTATTTGAATGAATAAGAGGAAATGATCTCCTTTTCTTTTCATAATAAGGATGTAAGCATCACATCATGGCATGTGCTAATATCTGTATTTATTTGTAGTCCCTTTCTCAATAGATACCAAATGACAAGCTCACCAAGAGCTGGCTAGAAGAAAAAACACAAGAAAATTATTTAAAAAATTCCTATATAACTTTTCACTCCTATTTTGTTAATTCAAACAAATTTAGGCCTACATATTTTTAAATATCCGAAAACAAGTTTGCTCAAATTAAATATTTGTTATATTAATTTACTAAATGGCCGGATGTGATGAGACATCCATTAAGTCATTTGAACGGTCAAGTAGTTACGACTCGTGTTGACTCGACACGTCTTGTATATTAAAATAATGAAATTTACCTTTTTTTATTTTTTTTGCTTATATAGATTAATTAATCATGTATTTTTATCTAACGGGATTATGAGACTCTAATCCACGATCTCAGATGTCGGTGTTAGAATTTTACATAACAATCATAAAATTTGAGTTGGCTAAGCATCTTACAACCCAAAATTAAACAAACATCTTTTACAACATATAATATTGGTACTTTATATTATGTGAAAGTGGAGGATTATCTTATTCAAAAAATATGGTAATTAAGAAAGAATAGTCATTTAGGGCCCTCATAATCTAAAAAAAAGATTGTAATTGTGGAACATAGGATTCCATTAATGTAACACATGCAATCTTGTAGCAATAAAATAACTCATGTAGAATCTTTTTTTTTTTTGGTGTAACGTTACACAATTAATAACATAATATTATTTTTATTTGTCTTATATAATGGTTAATAGTGTGAGACTCACGTTGTGCCCGCCTTCCTTTTATTGACATACCAAATCCTATCCACATTTTAATGTGTAGATAGAAACATGGTGGGATTTACTAATAAAAAAGTTAATTGTAATTAAACAATTTAATTACCCAAAAGAATAAAGTTACGGGTATTCTTCTGTAAAGATAGCTTTAACCAAAATATTTATGGCAGAAAATTAAATAACTTTGTTTATGTGCCTAATTGGTGATGGTAAAAAGAATCCTAATTTCAAGCATAAAGTATTACAAAAGAAAAGTCTAAACATAACTTTGAAATGGTATTAAATATAGCTTTAGGCATATTAGCCTTTTATTAAGTCTAAATAGCACTTTGTAAAGAGTATTAAATGGCTTTAAGCATTAGCCTTTGCTTAAAGTGATTCACATTAATTACTCTAGTTTATGTCAGGTAAGATAGAGCTTATTAGTCCGAATTGAGACAATTTTATGTTGGGTTATGTTAAGTAGATTTGAATCGTTGGTTTAGATTTGCACGATATAGATTTGTTGAATACATTAATTAAAAAATTAACATGTATTTTATTTTTAAGGCATATCTAATTCGTCTATTTTTAAATGAACGAATCAGATACATAAATCAATCTCATGTTCTGATGAATTGAAGTTGATCAGATTCTATTATCCTTTTGCACTTTCCATCTTCCCTGTGAGTTTGTTTGAATCACAAAAAAATGTATATGATCTTTGTAAAGAGCATTAAAAACTTTTAGCCTTTAATTAAGTCTAAATAGCACTTTGTAAAGAGTATTAAATGGATTTAAGCATTAGCCTTTCCTTAAAGTGATTTACATTAATTATTCTAGTTCATGTCATGTAAGATAAAACTTATTAGCCTGGATAGAGATAACCTCATGGTGGGTTATGTTCAGTAGATCTGAATCGTTGGTTTAAATTTACACGACGTAAATCTATTGAACACACTAATCGAAAAAGTTGACGTGCATTTTACTTTTTTTTCTTTTTTAAGGCATAACTAGTTCGTCTATTTTTTGAATGAACGAATCAGATTACGCGGATTAGTCTCATGTTCTAACAAATTAAAGTAGATCTGGTCCTATTATTCCTTTGCTCTTTCCATCTTCCCCATGAGCTTGTTTGAGTCACACAAAAAAATGTTTATATGATCATAACAATATTATGACACAGAACACGAATGGTGTGTAAGACCACACATACACCTCATAATATACAGCTTGTTATCGTCTTTATATATTCAATTATTACATCTAAGATGAGATCATATACATATTGTCAATTCAAAATTACTTTTTTTTATTTGTTTTAAATTTTCGTATACCTAGTGGTAAAATTTGGCATTAAATTTATTATGTCTAACGAAATAGTACAATAGAGGCTGACACCATCATTACTAATGCTAATCAGAATCCATAGCTAGACATATTTATTTGGGTATCACCAAATGCCTTGATTATTGGGTGGCCTTAATCGAATTTATATGGCAATTTATTTAATTACCTCTTGTTCTTGTGAGCTGAATTGGTGCCTTAAAGTGTAGAAAGTATTTGAGAGGTGAAGTGATTCCTAAATTTAGTTATAGTTGGGATTTCAAAAATAGATTTTTATATTATTTTAAGGGATGAAAAATTATTAAGCAAAGTAAAAAAAACTGCTTTTTATTAAAAGAATTGAATTTTGTGTGTTAAATACAACAATTTAAAACATTATCATTTTTGGATAAATGTTACCATTTAATTAGTTAGATGAACTTTGTTGTAATTCACACGTATTAGAGGGTAATTGGGTTGTAGACGTTCATGACCTCTAGTATAGTTACTCTTATTTTTTATGAAATCTGTAACATGCCTTTTTTTGTTCTTCTGATTTGTTCTTTATGTTTTCTTTTGTTAAATTTTTTTATTTTATTTTAATAATATGGTAGGTTTGGTTAGATGATGAGTATGTTTGGTTAGATGATAAGAATGTTACGGAAATACCAGCTTACTGAAATATCTTAATACATCTATTGATTTTTATCATCAATAAAATTATCTGAAAAAAATTAAGTCTTTTTTACCGTCTTAAAATCATGTCTGTCAAACAATTTTTTGTCCGTACAAATGATTTTGGGTTATCAAAAACAGAAAAGTGTTTCATAAATCATGTCTGGAAAACAAGAGTCCTAATTAACTTGTTTGATCCTATTCAACATATATCAATAAAAATATACTATTTACTATCAAATTAAAACTGAAAAAAAATATGTTATGATTCTTATGAATATAAAAATTGTTTTGGGAATTGAAAAACACATGACTCTACTAGAATATCTCTCTTTAATATTTAGTTTACATGTTATGATTTAAATTATGAATTTTTATTATAATACATTAAAAATTTTAAAAATTTGTCGTGAAATCATATATAATCTAACTCTATTTACTTGAATTATTTTAATGTTCTAACAATAAATAAAGAATTTAGGATATGGATTTTCAATAATTGGTGTCCAACTGTAGAGAGGATTTCAATTTTAGTCATTTAGATGAGATAAAATGTTAAAAAATAAAAAAATAATTCTTTGACCTTTTTTTTTTCTAACAGTTTAGACCGTAGACAATCCTCATCCAAGAAACTAAGGAAGGGTGTAGTGTAAATTCGGTAGCAATAAGTGGAGGGAATAGAATGATACTCTAAGAGGGAAGGAATATGTTATGTGGGTGTGACGGGTAGAAACGCCGTCAAGTTAATTGGCGCCTTACGTGCTTAGCTGGAAGCTGGTGTTTTTATGATCCTCAGTTGGCCCAGCTGGCACGGCACTCTGCACATGACCATCTGCTCCTGTCTCCACCTCACTTCTATCCCTCTACTTCCTTCTTTTCCAAATTACATCTTTACCCTATCTCCATTTTCCATTATTATAATTTATAAATTTCTATACTTACATTTGTTAATCTTTTAAGGTACTCTCTCTCGCATTCTTTTTTTATTAAGCGGACGGACGTAAATTTTTTTTATAATTATAGGTAGATGAAATGTTAAAAAGTAAAAGAAAAATTAAAATTTTTGTTTTGTCTTTTTCTCTTAATAACTTGACACGATCTGAATCGTTTAAATTTGATTAAATTATTCACAATTGTACAACTATCATGTCTATTATTCGACTACAACGACAGAAAATCTTAATCCATTCACATTCAGTATTATTAGGATTATCATGCTATCTTGTTGAGATTCTTTTTATTGACTTTAATTTTTTTTAATTATTTTAATGCATGTTATTTTAAAATTTTCAAATTTTAAACAGATTATTTTTACGAGTTTTCAAACTTCAAGCTTTCTAATAATGTAAGTGGTGAATTTAGTTAACTTGTGAAACATTTTGGGTGCTATCCATTGTATTAGTATCTAGAACATTAACTTTAGAGTTTTTGTTTCAATTTAATTGACAAATATAAGTATTATATGAAACAACAAATTCATCAACTAAAATCCAAATACTATAGTAAAATCATTAGATATAACAAGTTATTTATCAATTAATCGTTAGTTATTTGTAGCAGTAAATTATAAGGAAAAGTTTTGAAGAAAGAAATAAACCACTCTGATAAAAAAAGTCTTTAACAAATAGAAAATGAAAAATCATCAACTCTTAATGGATGGACAGTCTGGTAATTTGAAAAGGGTGTTAAGTCGTCATAGGATAGGGTAGCTACAGAAATACAGGGGTAATAGAATCTAAACAAAAGTGAGATAAATCTAATTAAGGTAAATACACGTAAGCACCCATCATTAGTTCCCTAATATAGAGGCAGCTTCTGACATCAGCCCCAGTGCCCCAGCTCACTGTAATCCTTGTCAATTCTAAGTTTTTCTTTTTTTCTTTTTCCTCTTTTAAAAGTGAAATGCTCTTTTACATTCCTGATATTAGAATTTAAGAACGTAAATGGTATTTGGTTGATATGTATCGTATATATCTCAAATATTATTATACGCTCGTAAATAATATTTTTTTATTAAGAGATGATATCTCTGATACATATTCAGAGTATCTTATATGTGTGTAGAATAATGAAATATTTCAAGTATATTACACGAATAACATTGTTTCATTATGTATTTTAAATATCATTATACGTATTTAAAGTACTCACATTATCATACTAGTCGACTACTGCAGATTTTTCTTTAGATACTTTATTCCTACCAAATCTAAATAAGAACAATATAAACTAAACATTTTCACTTTTTACATTTCTTGGTGCATAATAATTATTTGCCATTTGATCAAACTATTAGGAATAATGTTACCAAGTAATGAATATGCTAGTTAGTAACAATTGATATAATGTTGGATGAAATGTGTGTAAAACAATAATTAAATCCTCAGAACAAAACACACACATTATGAAATTACGAGTACATGTAATAGATGTTTAGATTTCTGTAGATTTAAAAATTTGTGAAAAAATGATATCATATTATTTTTTAAAACCATTTTATTCTTAGCTGGATAGTAATCTTAAAAAAAAAATTTATCGAGATAAGTTTATTACTTTCAAGATAAGTTAATACAATTGATTAAAATTGTGAATTCGAATCATAAAAAATTAAATTTATCATTTATAACTCCTACAAAAATACTTATTATTATTATTATCAGGGGATATTTTTTTAGTATAAATAAGTGATTTCTATAAAAGGAAAAGGAAAAAAAGAGGTAGCCGTAGAGAGAGAATAGGGGAGAGAGGAACCGAAGAAGAGGGAGACAAGAGGAACAGTGATAAGAGAGAGGGAGAGAGCTCGTGAAGCTGCAGCTGAAAGTAATAGAATTTGGAGACAAAGATCAAAATCTTATAGAGGAAGAAAAAAATTCAATATATAAGAAAATTCCTCTCAAATCGATTCATTCTTTGCTTCCCCCTTTTACTTCACGGGTTCCCATCTTCTTCTTTCTTTCCCTTCCTTGTGTCTTTCTCAGTGCTCCTGGCCCTCTCTTTTTCGTGTCGTTCTGCGTTTCTTTTGCTCTTCTTTTAGCGTTCGCTGTAGTTTCTTGTTTTTCATATTCTTCAGTTGAAAGATAGCCCAGAAGCAGATTTTTCTTTTGTTGGTATATTTTTTTGCTTGCTTGCAAGCTGTGCAAGTAGAAGTAGATGTCCCATTCTGGAAAGTCCATGAGAGAAATGAGATTTGATTCGTTTACCAATCAGTTTCGTGACTCGTTGAGTTATGGGAACAAGCCTGATTTCAAAGAACTCGATCTGAGCTCACCTATTTCTCCCTTGATTACTCGAGGTTCAGTTAATGGTGGAAATGGAATTGGCGGCGGTGCCAACTCATCAAGTAGTAGCTCGAGCTCTTCTGGTTCAGTTTCAGGCAGAGCCAGCAACAACAAGCAGTTGGATAAAAGATCAGACGGCAAAGCAAACATTAACTCAAGCGAGCTCTCCGGCTTATCCGAAACGATCCCAAGTGGCACTACGAGCCATCGATCCGCTACCGAAACGCTGAATTCGAGACCTCGTCATCGAAGATCAATGTCTGCCGGATCCCCATTGATATACTCGGGTAAAAGCTTAACTACTTCAAGTCATGGAAGTAGTGTGCACGGCGGTACGAATTCCGTTTCTTCGAACCCGACCCCGAATGTATTTCCTAGTGGTAACATTTGTCCGTCAGGGAAGGTTCTTAAGGCGGTAGCGGGGCATAGAGCCCCCAACAGGATGGACACCTTGGGCTCTGGGACCGGTAACTACGGACACGGTAGCATCGTGCGCGGTGGTGCTAAATTGATCAGTACTGCGAGTCTTGCTGATTGGAATGTGCCTGGTAACATCCAATTTTCTAGTGAATCGGTGATGTTGAAAAAGGCAATGGCGAGCTTGGATCCGGAGGAGGTTAAAAAGGCCGGAAACGAGTTGTATAAAAAAGGGAATTTCATGGAAGCTTTGTCTCTATACGATCGTGCTATTTCCATTGCGCCAGACAATGCGGCATACCGGGGTAACAGGGCAGCAGCATTGACAGCGCTTGGTAGGTTCAGAGAGGCGGTAAGGGAATGTGAGGAGGCTGTCAGGTTGGAGCCTGATTATGTGAGAGCACACCACAGGTTGGCTGCTCTCTATATCCGGTGAGTGTGTTGATAAGAGGTGAATTGTTATCTTTTCGCTGTTAATCTCAATCCTGTTACTCATATTTGCTTAGAAATTTCTATGTTCTTGTTTCTTTTTCCTTTTTCCCATTACAGTTTTATTGGACGAATTGATTGGTCTGGTTGGTTTCAATGTTAGCAATGGAACTTCCAGTGTTTCAGAATTTATATCAGTGATTGAATTGGTTTATGTCTTGGTTTGCTGATAAATGGCTTTTCTCTTGTAGAACTATATTGATTTTCTCTTTCCTTAATGGCTGAAAAGTTGCTAAAATCCTTTGGGTAATTATTTACGCTTCTTTTTCCTTCTTTCGGTTTTTCTTATCTGTTTTAATGCATTTCCTAAATTCTTTTCCTTTCTATTTTGTAATTGCTCTATCTATTATCCTGTATAATAGGCAATTTCCGTTTATGCAGTTTGCTCATTAATAAGCAAGTTCTCCGTATATTACCTTGCACTAATAGCCCCCTCTTCCAGATTTGGGCAGGTAGAAAATGCCAGGAGCCACCTCTTCTTTTCCGAACAGCTGCCAGATCAATCTGAGTTGCAGAAGTTGAGAAATCTGGAAAAGCATTTAAAACAATGTGCAGATGCTCGGAAAATTGGTGATTGGAAGGCTGCTATGAGGGAGTGTGATGCAGCAATGGCAATTGGAGCTGATTTGTCTCCACAGGTAACTCCTTAGGATGAATCTCTTTTTTTTTTTTGTAGTTTGTAGAAGAAACCAACATTAAACTCCAACTTGAAAATTTAATATGCAGCTTATTGCCTGCCAAGCTGAAGGACTGTTAAAGCTCCATCAGCTTGAAGATGCAGAATCAAAATTGTCGAATATACCCAAGTTGGAAACATATCCACCTTCTTGCTTACGGATCAAATTCTTTGATATGCTTGCTGAATCTTATGTGCTCTATGTTCGAGCCCAAGTTGAAATGGCAATGGGAAAGTAAGCTCCTCACTTAAAATGAAACGCACTTAGTGGCTGTTTCTGGATTAAAAAAAAGCATAAAAAACTTTGCAGGTTTGAGAATGCAGTTGCAGCGGCTGAGAAAGCTGCCAAGATCGATAATAACAATTTAGAAGTTTCAAGGATGTTTAGTAGTGTGAAAATGGTGGCACTAGCTCGTTCAAGGGGAAACGATCTTTTCACTTCCGGAAGATATACTGAAGCCTGCTCAGCTTATGGAGAGGGTCTCAAATATGATAGTTCCAATTCTGTTTTGTATTGCAATAGAGCAGTATGTTGGTCCAAACTCAGACTATGGGAACAATCTGTTGATGATTGCAACCAAGCCCTTAAAATTCAACCAAATTACACCAAAGCCCTTCTCCGTAGAGCTGCTTCGAATGCAAAGGTGTCTGTCTTGGCATATTAGTGTACTGTCCGTTCTCTTGGCATGGTATTTTGTGATACTTACATTTGATTTGCATGAACCTTTCTGTTGTGTGATATTGCAGCTTGAAAGATGGGCAGAAGCTGTGAGAGATTATGAGGTCTTGAGGAGAGAACTTCCTGATGACAATGAGGTTGCCGAATATCTAAACCGTGCACAAGTTGCACTGAAGACATCTCATGGAGAGGAAGTTCAGAAAACAGAATTAGGCGGTGAGGTGGAGGAAGTGTCTAGTTTAGACAAGTTTAAAGCGACACTATCGTTACCTGGTCAGTTTGCTTTCATAGTTGGATTGTAAATGTCTCTCGTGTCTCTTCCGGGTGAGTTTGGGAGTGTTTTATTTGAAAGCACTTAAATGCATTAAAAAACACACGTATTAAAGTGTTTCCTCGATGTTTGAATAAACACATACTTAAGTGCTTCATATAAAGCGACAAAAGTGGTGTTGTTTCAATGTATAAAACTGTTCTAGTCACGGTCACACACACTTCACACATCCTTAGAGTAGTGTTTCTGAATGAATTAAAGTGTCTTCACAAAACGCTCCTAAATTTACCTCATATGTCATTTCTCCTGTATCTGACTGAAAACTTGAAATTCAGGGGTTTCAGTGGTTCATTTCAAGGTTGCATCCAATGACCAATGTGAAGCAATATCTCCATTCATAATTATGCTATGCATTCGATATCCTTCTGTTAAGTTTCTTAAGGTAGGCGATTTAATGAGCTACATTAATCACCCTCTCTTGAGTTAGTGAGATTGTTGTATTCCATTGCATACCACATGGATGTTTCAGAAGTGCTCAATTTGTAATAATTTTTACGCAGTTTGAAATGGTGTTTGATTACATTTCTGATATGCTTTGCCAGTGTAGTTAAGTAAAAAAAGTATTGTTGTATTGAAGGTTGATGTGGAGGAGAGTTTCGCGATAGCAAAAGCCGAAAGCATAAGAACCATCCCAACATTCAAGATTTACAAGGATGGAGAAAAGGTGATCGAGATGGTCCGCCCCAGCCCTCAGTTCTTGGAGGAGTCAGTGAGGAATTGTATTTTGTAAAAGCCGCTTTTCCCTTTGCATTCTCAGGTACCCAGAACATTACGAATTCGAACGAAGCCCTCCGTCCATATATCTTCGTACTCAATCATGTCATGCTAGAAGTGGTAGTTTTACCTATGATATTAGCTACAAATTTGTTTCATAGAGTCAGTTCCAAAAGGAAGAGGATGCCCTTATAGAAAACTAGGACTTCCCTTCATTATTGCGAGATGATTATATTTTTTCGGTTTCAGTATAATTGCTGTGGTGTATTCTCCACACTTGCATTCCATTTTTTTTACCATATATTTCCTATTGGTTTTGTCACATTTGACATTCTTATTCCTTATATCCCCCACGCTTCTTGTTTTGAAAACTAGCTAAAGAAGAATTTGTACACGACAATAATGCAAATACAAGTGAATAGCTTAAGCTGTGATGGGTTTAAGATGCTTTATTTACTTTATTGAAACCTCTGTCCAGCTTTAGCTTCACAACCCATCATCTTAAGCATTTTGTTGCTACCACTATCTTCTTCACCATATGAAAACTTTGAAGCTAAAGCTTTGCTCTAACCCCTTTCCATTGAAACCCATGCAACATTGATGTTCACTTCCAAATCTATTTGGCAAATCATATCCCAAATTAATGGTACTACTTTCAACTTTTTCATCCAGACCAAGCAGAATTGTACAATCTGATTTGTTGGTCATCTACATTTTAACCAATGCACTTGTACGGTCTTCATTATTAAGATAAAACACCTCAACCATGACTCTTTTTGGTGGGGAGGAAAAAAGGACCCAGGGGTCATTTGCCCATGCCAGGTTTTTAAATCAACATCTGAGACATTTTTTTCTAATCAACATGATCCCTTTTTGGTAGTAATATTGATATCGTACTGAATTGATCCACTATTGAATCACCTATATGACTCTTACATGGGTTGGTCTAATGGTAGATCAACCCCGCCTCAATGTTGTAAAAAATTCTCATGATGTCGAGAAAATGAAAAATGAGAAATGAAATAAAAGTTAAACTTTTGTCTGAGCAAAGCAGCAGCCAGAATGGTACTTCTTGTCTCTAAATGTAGTGCAGGAGGGAGATCCAATGTCACTGTAAAAGAGTTGTACGGTATGTTCATGTTTCTTCTTATAATGTCTGCTTATGAAAGTGTAGCCCCAGGCCCCCAGTTGGCTCGCAGCTCCCGAGTACAGCTTTAACATTTATATAATGATTCTCTTTTCCAGATAGGCCACACAAATATTAAAGACCACAGACAACGTACGGCCTACTATTACACATTATCATGCCTGGGGACAAAAGCTAATGATCATGTGCTTTCAAAAAATTGCATCATTTACATCTGCTGCCAAACATTAGAAAATACACAAACAAAATTATGTTCTGGACCCAGCTTACTGTTTGATTTACAATCTAAGTTGGGTAGATTTTAACAAGTTTATTAACATTTGCAATGTTCGTATTTTTTTATCATAAATACCGAGAGCGACGATTATGAGTTGTCTTAAGAGTCTGTAACTTGATGAGAATAACCAGGATATCTTTTATTCATTTTCGAGTAAACATTTGATAACTGAAAGAAACTAGCAAACCAAGCAAGCAAAAGTAAGAAATTAAAGAAGCAAATTATTGGCCAGCAGCAAATGCCTCAACTGGGAAAGTCTTAGTGATTCCAGCAAGACTCTTGAAATGAATTTTCCCAGTTGGTGGGTCATCAACAGTGATTTCACTCACTGGTGGCCATAGCAAGAGCTCCCTAGCCTTCACCCCTTTGAGCTTCTTGATTCTCTTCTTCTCAATGTACCCTGTTATCTCATTGTGATAGCTCACAAGCTTGCTAATCATCTTGAACTCATGTTCTACTTTCTTTTGCTGCACAATCCACATGTAGCCTGTGCTCTTCACATACCCAACTTCAATCACGTCTGACAGGGGAAGAAGCCCTTGTGGAAGTTCAAATTCTTGGAGAAGAGATATAGCTAATTTGATGCCTTCTTCATTCCCTTTTTCAACTATTCCTCCTTTCTCTGCCATGTCGTTCTCTTTTGCTTTGGTATTCTCTCTTGTTAGAGAAGGTTAAGCTTTTTTTTTTTTATATATGGGACTTACCCACAAGAAACAAAACCTAATAGTCAGAACCAATGTAAATTTCATTGTAAGAGTCGCCAATGTTTATTATGATCATCGACTGATCAGTCTTCTTCTTCTTGTCTGTAAGCATTTATGTCTGATCTATTTGTAGCCAATTAATTCTACTGAAAGTTTGGTTGTTATTAATCTGCACGAGGTTGAATGGCCAAATTAGTATTTTTTTTAAAATAAATGCTATTGAGTTTTGTTCACTTACCAGTCTAAGTTACAATATCTTAACGGCGAAAGCATGCAGCAGTTAAAAGAGCACCATTTCACCTCGTGCATGTCTCTCATGCTATGGATATTGGCTTACTTTCGGGATCTAATTAGAGTGGTAAGAATCTACTTTAGTAGTAGTAAGAATCTACTTGCTACCACTATCAAAGACAATATAGATCGAGGCTAGCCAATCGAATCCGTCAATCATCTGAAAATGACGAATAACTCAAGATCAGAATGATAATAAAATAAGTTAAACTTCCATGTAATTTGCAATGTCTCTGGAAACAAATGCAGAACACTTCAAATTCTTCCTCTATTTTCTCAGAATGCTAACGGACACTGAACTTAAAACAAATCCTAGTAGTGTGCGGGGAAGAAAATATCTTTCCGTTTAGAAATAGTATCTCGATGAGTAATTAATGAAAATAGACAGAATTAAAAAAAAATTCTAATGTTCTCACGCTTACAACCGTCTTGGATATACATGTTGAATACTACATCACTAGGACTCAATAATGAGATGAATTGGTAATGCATATTGGGTCCATTACCATTTAAGTACTTGTTTTTATTTAATTTACAATGCTGGTTTACTTTGTACCGCTTGATTATGCAATGAGGGAGTCCACCTCACTGCAATCTCAGGAAGAAAAGAAAGTTGAACACATCGGTAGCTAATCCTAGCGACGGTGACCAAACTTTCACCATTCTCGGCCAGCAGTTACTTGCAGAAGATTTCGTTTCACAAGATGATATTAATTAAGAACAATCTTGTTCAGTACGAGGATTAACCTAGTAACCGACGCACCAAATACATTATACTTTTTATGTCTATGTCGAGAACTAGTTGCACCATACCTAAAATATATACTATGCCCCCATCATTTACCATTCCTAAAATTTATCTTTTTTAAAAAATACTTTGGGAGTGCTTTGCTCGAAACCAATTAAATGCATTAGAAGGTACTTTTACATTTATTTAACAAATATTCTTATATAAAACACATTTCAATATTGTAAAGCACTTTTTCAATAAATATATGTTTTAAGTGTTTCTCAAAATACTTTTGAATATAAATAAATATGCTCTATTTAAGTGCTTCATGCAAAGATGTATTTGAAATTATTGTTAACAATTGGGGACTTGAATGTATAAAAACATTTCTAGTTATAACCACTCTCAGATATACTATCAATATCATTATCCCATTAGTAATATGCTACACAAACTGACTAATCAATAAATGTGGCAGCCACACAAAGACTAAGATATCAGGCATAAGGATTCAAAGCTAGAATTACCAGAAATCCTCCATTAGGGCTGTGGCGTCTCCATCAAAACAAGAACACCTTAAGCAACCAAATCAGCCCCCTGCAATCCACCAACCATCACCGAAAGCAAATGCTAGTGGGATGCAAATTGGAGTTGGATAGGACACACAATGTCCAGACATCATGTTTTACAATAAACCACATAACAATATATTTCAAAAGAAAAAGAAAATCAACCGTCTTCTAAGGGCGATAATCAACTCTTCCCTTTTTATCATTAAATTACAGATAATAGTAATTAAGACACCATCTGTTGTCACTGCAGGAAAATGAGGGAACCAATAAATATAGATAGGGCATTCAAATATCGCAAAAACAATTATTATAAAAAGATGGGAGCAACCCACCTCTGCGCCCTCCACCCCACCAATTTTGGCAATGCCATTGATCTTCTGAGAATCTTCTGTAGAAATTGAGATGGAATGATTTCATTAGTATCTCTGTAAGGGATGAATATAGTAGCAAGACATGATCTACATGTAAAGTTTCAATAAAACAAATAAACTGAAATATTCAAAAAAAGTCAGACATGCAATTCTAAACATGACCCAGAGGCTAAAATTCTGGAATGACACATTAAAGATGCAATCATATTCACATAAATACTACAAAATCGAATCCGGCTGTTACTAATGCAGCAGCAAGCTATCAAACATGAGATTTCTAAAATGAGAAATTGAACTGAAACCATCATATTTGTCCCTCAGTACCACAGTTAATCATGCACTCATACTAACTCCACCCCATACCATCATAAATGATCTTCCCTGTACAATTTAAAGTCATCTACTATTCTTTACCATTCATGATCTATGATTATCAACAAGTTCTTAAGATAGCTTACCCACCCTCTTCACTTTTATGTATGTTACAACTTACAAAGGTCTGAGGGTTGCCCATCTCAACTAGAATCCAAGCCAAAATAGGATGACGTTCGCTACTCCCCATGAATCACCATTGTTGCTAGGCCTTAGATAAACTATATTTGTCATATATTCATTTAAATTTTATCGTCACCCACTGTTGTTAATAAGAACCCGAAAGAAGACATAACCTACTAAGTACTAGACCAGCCCCTAAGTGAAAAAAAAAAAGAAGAATAAGAAGAAAGAAAAGTACTCGAACAAGCTACGAAGGTTTGTTCAACCAATGCTTACATCCAAAAAAGGTGAAAATATACACATAAGCTATGTAAGGAATCGTATCACAACAATTTAATGATCTCACTTCAGTCCTTCATATAAGAAGGTTTGTTCAACCAACGGTGAAGTGGAGTAGATCATATAGAGGCCGTCAAATAAACGCATGCCATGAACAGGATCAAGAATGTCTTTGCCAGCACATTACTTTGGCGAATCATAGTTCCTATCTATAGAACGTGTCCTAAATTACGCTATCAAATCCCTTAGTGGGATAATGACTTAAAGATTTATACTATATGAGAAACTAATGCTAGATTGCTGTTATTCCAAGTTCAGAATGTTGTTAGCATGCCATAAGTAGGTAATAACTACAGAAAAAGTCAGTTTACACAAATCAAAGAAGTGTTAAGAGAGAAAATTCATTAGTCAAATTAACCTAAATTAACTGAAGGAAAATTGCATGGACAGATAATTGTAGCAAGGGAGGAGAAGAATACTAAGCCAACAAGTGAGATATCATTGAAAAAAACAGATTGATGTAGCTAACTCCTTTAACTATATTAAAAATCACCTCCATCCTCTGGAATATCAGAAGTCCACAAGGATAAGTTGTCCCTAAGGAGGTCCAAGATTAAGGTGCTATCTTTGTATGACTCCTCGTTTAAAGTGCCAAGTTCTGAGATGGCTTCATCAAAAGCTTGCTTCGCAAGGTGGCAGGCCCTGGAAAATAGGAAGCAGCTTTCACATCTTATTTGATTGAGAAATGAGAGCATATTTTGTCATCTCATATGCTGAAAACAGAATCTCAACTCTCACAAACCTTTCTGGTGAGTTCATGATCTCATAATAGAAAACAGAGAAGTTCAAAGCCAAACCCAGTCGGATGGGATGTGTAGGGGGTAATTCAGCTTCTGCTGTGCTAGTTGCAGCCTGCAATAAGAGAGGACGAAATGTGTTTACATGTTAGCACACTCATACTAGGGCAATTTTATGTCTCGGTGACTATTTATGATAATCTATTAGAAAAGAAAAACTCACTAACTATAAACTATAGAACTACAGCAAAGGAAAAAAGAAAACTCTTCGCCATTTCTTCTTTTTTCTCCAGAAAGCAATTCCCATAACAAAAATCATATTTCAGTCGATTCTAAGGGAAAGAAAACTAAAAGTCCAATTGGTACCAAAGATATGTCCCAAGTGGCATGTAATAGCAATGACATTACGTGAGAGATGAGATCTAATCACGCAATATAAAAAATGACTAAATGCTTCATGTACTTAATCAGGCAATACAAAAAATATATACTCTAAATCGATAAAAGATTAAGCGCAGGAACAAGTAAATATTATGAAATTCCTTCTTGATCGGAGATATTATGAAATATCATGAATTCAGATTGAAAAATTTGCAAATATAGAGTGCACACCTCATACGCTTTCATTGATTGATCAGCAGCCTCTTTCTTCTCATTACCAGACTTAAATTCTGCAAGGTACCGATAATAATCTCCTTTCCTGCAATGAATAATGTCTCAAAAGTCAACACTCACAAATAAGGTGCCATGTATGTCAGCGTTGGACCTCTTAGTTATATCCCAATCGGAAGTTCCAACACTCACATCTTGTAGTAGAATACTGTTGATTCACCAACCACAGCTGAAGGAATTAGATGTTCATCAATCACTGTCATGATGTCACTGCAAATGGTTGAAAGCTCCGATTCAACCTTTTGTCGATACTCCTTGATCCGTTCTACATTTAGTTCATTCCCTTTGGATTCTTCCTTTTGCTCTATTGAAGATAGGATCCTCCATGAGGCTCGCCTTGCACCAACAACATTCTTATATCCAACAGAAAGCAAATTGCGTTCTTCAACTGTCAATTCGACATCAAGCTTTGCAACCTTTTTCATTGCATCCACCATCTCTGTTAAACCAAAGAGAAAAACAACAGCTAATTCACAGAAAAAGAAAGAAAGAAAGAAATACAACAGCTAAATTGAAGATTTAAAATTTCCTATAGTCTACAGCCTGACAAACTCCAAAATCTGTCAAGCTGCGGAAATATATCAAATTAGAATAATTGGAAAACATTGATCGATTTTTCATGTCAGTAGATTTAACGATTAATGTATTTCAAAGCTTAGAGGTATGTATCTATTCCAAATACATTAACTCTAATTTTCTGCATTAGTGAAATATCTAGTTTTGAGTTAATTGAAGCCACAATCCCAAGTTCAAATAAAGATAGAAAATTAATGATCTATGCACTTAATGAAGAAATCACATATAAACCCTTTGAGCCTAGCTGAGTCTTCAAGGTTTTCTGAATTTGGCTTCGTGGTCCAGCTAAATCAAGCGGATCATTCTTAAAATTTAAGTACAAAAAAAGAGAAAATCAGAAAGCTACATTAGTTTAAGCTCAAGCACCAATATAAGCTAATGTGAAAGCACTCATGGAAAGCGAAAGATATATGCCCTAACCATCATAACGCTCGGCCTGCTCCGCAAGCTTGGCGATATAGACCAAACTCTCTCGGTCTTTGGAGGAAGCCATGGCCAATCTGAGATAGAAGAATTGCAGGTGCGAACAAATCGAACTCTTGCTCGGAAGAGAGAGAGAGTCGCTCCCAGATTTAAAGGCCTCACCGTAAATTTTACAAGCACAGTTGCACTGTGAGTCTTAGTTCTCGTTCTGAAAAATAAAAGGTCATCAATACGGTAAGAAATTTGCAGTACTTATGCAGCCAATAAGAAACAGACACATGATATGTATACTTGGACGAAAGGCTTTTATTGTTTTAATTTCTAACGTGCCAAGTTGTTTGATAAAAAATAAAATAATAACGTGCCAAGTTGCTACTGTTACCAAATTCTTATTCGTTTGGGCTGGATTTTATAGGAGGCCCGCCAGCACCCGTACCATGTGATGATCAAATCGTATGGGCCCATCAGAAGATGGATGCACCATACCGGATGGAACAAAAAAGGACTCGGTTTGGAGTTAAGAGTTCGTTTTTTAGGAAAAATAAAAGAAAAATACAGGTTTTGAGGGATGAACTAAGAAAATGATGATAAAAAAATTATAAAAATGACTTGAATAACTAATTTAGCAACGTAAATAGACAGAAGCGTAGTTAGTTTAGTAACGTAAATCACGTAGTTATGTATGTATTATTTACATAATTAAATTAGTTATCCTTGCAATTTTTTTCCTCAGTGTCATTTTTATGAATTGGGCCTCGTTTTTGGCCATTTTTGTATTATCCCTTTTATTAGTGTTTTGCCGGTAGTTGAACTGAACTTCAAAATTCTACTGTCCATCAAGTCATAGAAATAGGGGAAAATTAAAGGATTAGGCAACTTTTAAGTTTTAATTTTATATTATGTCTTTTTTATTTTATGTTTTGCCCATATGGTCGGGTTTTTCTTTTAGTTTGTTAGTTAATTTTATAATTTTGCAAAAATAATTGTATATTTTTAAGGTTTTATTATTTTTCTTCGTATGCAGGTTGCCGTTGCTCCACGTCTCTTTTCTTCTTCGTCTCCGACAGCTTTTGCCCAGTTATGAGTTTTCTCCAATTTCTCATCCCCTCAAGCGTTGCATTTTCCATAGCTTCCTCCATCAAAACACTCACTTCCCTCCCCACAAACCAGCCCCAATAGCCCTAAAATCCTTTCTGTATCGCCTCCATTATCTCTTACCCATACCTCTGTTCCAATTTCCAAGAAAAAATTATCTATCTCGACTTCATCGGCTTCAACTTATTCTTCATCGAAGATCACCCTCCAATCACCTCATATCTCTCGCTGACGTTAAATTCGGTGCCGATTTCATTGACTTCACTGCCATCGAGTTACGTAGGATCGTCGGCACCAGATCTGGTTGCAGCTTCCCTGATCGCCGCAACCAGATCTAGTCCCGGCTTCCTTCACCGTGATGATGTATAAAAATATACTACATATATCTATGATATACTAATAGTATAAAAAATATATCATAGATATACTACGATATACTAATAGTATGTAAAATACACTAATGGTATGTAAAAATATATTACATATATACTATGATATGATAATATATTAAAATATACTACGCTAAATATACTACAAAATTTTGTACATATACTACAAAATTGTAGATTGAAAACTGCATAACACAGTATGTAAATATATACTATTACGTATATGTCTATATATTATTACGTATATGTCTATATACTATATAACAAAATATATACAATACTGTATAATACAATATGTAATTATATATCATTTGTTCATGTTATATACTAGTATATTATTATACACCATATAGTATATATCTATAAGTTACGTAACATTGTGCGCGAGGATACTTTATTTTTTAAGTTTTAAAGATGAGCCATTATAAATTTCGGCAATCTATATAAATTACAATTTTGTTGGTGATTTTTTCTTTATTATCTTATAATGGCCTATTTGTCTAATTGAGCCTATAAATAGTTAGCACATGAATGTACTTCAATACTTTAGTTTGATCTTATCCGCTCGTTGCTTGTTACTCAGAAGGGATAAGGAGTTTCTGACATTGTAAAGGCAGTTCAGCCTAATCAAGTCGGTCGTTCTGATAAGTATGACCTAATTTTCGTTGCACGCTCTGTGTAAAAATAAGCTGGATTATTGTATTGGAAAACATCAAGAAAAGATTATTTTTAGGGAAAAAATAATCTAAAATAAAACAAAAATAAAGAAACAGCCACCCTAAATCTTAAAAACAAATCGATGCAAAACCGTTTCTCGCAAATTTTAAGTATAATTTCTATGAAGTTTATATAATATATATTGTATATATAACTTAATTACATTTAACACATAAGTCACGCGACAAATTTTGGAGCGTCTGTCATTCCGTGTTTTAAATAGCGCGTAATGGTTATTTCTGATTTTTTTTATTTGTAACCGTTTTTTTATGATTTTCTCAAATATGATATATTTATGAACATTACTATTATTCTTTTTGTTTTTTTCTTTACTTTTTGGTGACAAACTCTATCAAATATGAGTGTTAGCACACAAAATCATAAATTAAACAATTTTTCTAAAAATGTTTTTTACTCTATGACCAATACTAATATTACATTCATATTTTAGAAATCGTAAGTTCGAATCATAAAAAAAATTGTAATGTAACTTGATAAAAAAATTGATTTTCCTAAAAATGATTTTTACTGTATCAGACCAATACTAATATCAATACCGGCAGTGATTCATTGTTAGAGCAGATCAATCGGTGCCTAGCTGATATCCGATCAGGAAATATAAGGACACAAAAGTACCAAGTCCATATATTTTTGTCTTGGTTTCTTGTATTTTTTTTAATCTAATTTTAAGAATCTGGCCCCTCGGAAATTGATTCCACCATCCTCATCTTCGTTCGAGCACAACCACGTCCACCAAAATGACAGTGCTAAACTACATCACAGTTACCTCAGCAGCCACGCCTTTATCCCCAGACTCTGTAAACCCACCATCTATACCAGACCCTAGACAATCCAAGATCATTTTGCCCAAGAAAAAGCCTGAAAAGTGGTCCACCGGAGTGGCTCCCGGAGAGTACGGTGGCCCACCAACGACGACGAAGCTCCGCAAGTATTGGGGCGGTGAAGAGGAGGACCCCTTAACCTCTGATGAATTTATTTGGAACAAGGACTTCATGAGCCGCATGAAAAGATTGATTGAGGATAAACCTGATGTTTCTTCCATTCAACCCAATCGTGCTAAGGTTTCATTTGAATTAGTACTTATTCCTGTTTAAAAGTTTTTGTGGTTTCAGTCTGTTCGGTTCCATTATCCATCAATTAAATTGACTAATATGATTGTGATGTCCAAATAACAATGTGGCTGAAGAAAGTGGAAGAATTGTTTTCTTTTTTGAAGTCTCTCGCTATGATTATGTAGTAGAGTTTATTGAACTCTATTACTTTATTCTGTCAATTACAATTATATGTTTCATAAGTTTTAGTGACTTCAAATGATCTATTGTTCCACATTGGAATGTTTTGTTGAATAATAAATCCAATAAATTGTGTGACCCTGAATCACATTCACCACTTCTGGTGCAAACAGGAAAAGCCTTCTGGGTTTCTTAGCTTAAATAGAGTCATGAGCCTCGACAGGTTTGTTCTTACTATAATGTCAACTTCTAGATCTATACGCCTTTTGTTTCAGTCTTTCCTATCTTTCAGTATCCTATTTTGTTCTTCTTTTATTTGTATTTTTACCATGGGCAGTATGGATGTTGATTTGAGCAAAGAACTCACAGCTCCTTCAAAGTCAGGGCCAGAAAAGTTAGTTGAGTCTATACCACAGGTACCGATAATATATATATATATTCAGCTTCCAGTATGAGTAGTTTATCTCCAAGTTTATAGCTTTAGATTTACTATCCTTTTGCTAACTTTGAAGTGATGTGATTATCAGCCAACCCGGAGCACATCTACTAGATGGAAGTTGGCACCAACAAGGCGGGAGCAAGAGAAATGGGATAGAGCAACTAAGGCTGCAACTGGAGGAAGCGTAAGTCATTTCTGTCAAAAGTTTATCTTTCTTTATCATGAGTTTGAAAATTGATAATCTCATAAATTAGACTATTTGATTAAGATTTTGATGAACTGATTGCTTTTAAAGCACCTTACGGAAGATCATTTTGGATGATATCGTTTGAGGATTTGATTTGGTCCCACGTTGTAGGAAGTGATGTTGCGGGAAGTAAACAAGCCTCGAGGGTATCCAGAAGTGTTGGCTGCTCAGTCCAGGGAACAGTATTTGAAGGTATTCCACTATTAATATTTAAGCTCCTTCATATCTTGTACTAAAAATTACCCCCCCCCCCCCCCCCC